>QXEO01000034.1:600000-969746 GCA_007115705.1 Dactylis glomerata | reverse complement strand
CGTTCCTAAGTACGGCATGGCCGCAGTGAACTACAGGACGAATCAGGCATCACCCACCAGATCAAGCGACAGTGATCGAGTCTCTGGAGAAAGCAGCCCCAGGATTTGGGAGGAAGCAAGTTGGTGACAGGCGCACCGCCTAGCAAGGACACGGCAACGAATTTGCCAGGAATTCCGACGAGATTCCGGGCTGGTGCTCGTACCTGTGTGCAGGAGATCGGCGGCGGCGGCCTCGATCAAGTCGCCTTTGTCTCTGTGAGCTGTGCTAGCTAGATCAAAGCGATTGGGACAGAGATGTACAATACCAGACGCCACGAGCAAGTACACGGCTCCTTTATAAACACCAGGCAGAGAAATGTTACGCGCACATGTACGTGTACATATAGCATAGATGAGGCTGAGTGGGAATATAATGGCAGGTTGACGTTGGCACCCAACACCTGGACTTCATGTTACATGTGTGCTACCACGGCGTCGCAAAACTGTGGGTTTTTTTTTGTTGTGACGGTAGATTTAGGAGTGCGTTCATAGCCTTGTTCATTCAAGTGGAAGGAGGATTGGAAGTCTCAGAAAGGCAGGGTGTTTTTATCTTGCAAGTTTGGTGATAGCTTAGGTGGTGTGGGTTGGGGACGTGTGCCCGGAGCTAACAAGGCAGGTTGGATAGGATACGGCGGTGGCACGAAACCTGGAAGGAAGCGCTACGTGGGGCCCAGCCCAGCTGACATAAACCATCGCTTAAAGGGTGTAACAGAAAAAAGGCAGCCGTGTAGGATCCCAGCTTCGTTTGTTTGGGGATTATTAAATTCGAGTGTTTTTTATTTTGGCAAAACAATTCGAGCTTTATAACGTCTGGAAAAAAAAAGGAAATCGTCGAGGCTGAAAGTTGAGACCTGAGAGCGTAGTGGTAGAGTAGGAAACGAAAGGCCCAGCCCAGGTTCCCGTCCACGAGAAAGCAAGGCGTTGGGTTTGGTTTGCTTGCTGGGCTCCGGGTGGTGTGTTTCGTGTGGACCTGGCCTTGGCGTGGCCCAGTCGTCGGTAAGTCTCTTGTGGGCCGGTTCCATGACTGCAAGCGTGGTGCCCTAGCCCTAGGTTAACTCTATGACATCCACCTTCGAACTGGTTGTTGCTATTCAGTCAAATTCAGCGCACTGCAAGGTCGGAAGACTCCACTGAAATTGCAGTTGTACCTATTATCTCTTACAAACTTCAGTCTGCGAGCAATTAAGAGCGAAGAACTATATGTGAATAGATTCTGAATCTCCAACATGCTCAAGGGGCACCTCCGAGAAATCAAAAGCAGAAAAGAATTTACCACTGGACCGCAACAGGGGGCAGATGGTGAGGCTAGTTCGGGACCAAATACTCACTGGAAGCTGCTACCTCAAAGGCAAATTCCCAAAGTCGCGGCGGGCCTATCTCCTCGCGATGCCGCGACGAGGACAAACGGGAACGGCGATGCGCGCGAGATGCGGAGCGTCGGCGGCGTTCCTAAGTACGGCATGGCCGCAGTGAACTACAGGACGAATCAGGCATCACCCACCAGATCAAGCGACAGTGATCGAGTCTCTGGAGAAAGCAGCCCCAGGATTTGGGAGGAAGCAAGTTGGTGACAGGCGCACCGCCTAGCAAGGACACGGCAACGAATTTGCCAGGAATTCCGACGAGATTCCGGGCTGGTGCTCGTACCTGTGTGCAGGAGATCGGCGGCGGCGGCCTCGATCAAGTCGCCTTTGTCTCTGTGAGCTGTGCTAGCTAGATCAAAGCGATTGGGACAGAGATGTACAATACCAGACGCCACGAGCAAGTACACGGCTCCTTTATAAACACCAGGCAGAGAAATGTTACGCGCACATGTACGTGTACATATAGCATAGATGAGCGCTGAGTGGGAATATAATGGCAGGTTGACGTTGGCACCCAACACCTGGACTTCATGTTACATGTGTGCTACCACGGCGTCGCAAAACTGTGGGTTTTTTTTTGTTGTGACGGTAGATTTAGGAGTGCGTTCATAGCCTTGTTCATTCAAGTGGAAGGAGGATTGGAAGTCTCAGAAAGGCAGGGTGTTTTTATCTTGCAAGTTTGGTGATAGCTTAGGTGGTGTGGGTTGGGGACGTGTGCCCGGAGCTAACAAGGCAGGTTGGATAGGATACGGCGGTGGCACGAAACCTGGAAGGAAGCGCTACGTGGGGCCCAGCCCAGCTGACATAAACCATCGCTTAAAGGGTGTAACAGAAAAAAGGCAGCCGTGTAGGATCCCAGCTTCGTTTGTTTGGGGATTATTAAATTCGAGTGTTTTTTATTTTGGCAAAACAATTCGAGCTTTATAACGTCTGGAAAAAAAAAGGAAATCGTCGAGGCTGAAAGTTGAGACCTGAGAGCGTAGTGGTAGAGTAGGAAACGAAAGGCCCAGCCCAGGTTCCCGTCCACGAGAAAGCAAGGCGTTGGGTTTGGTTTGCTTGCTGGGCTCCGGGTGGTGTGTTTCGTGTGGACCTGGCCTTGGCGTGGCCCAGTCGTCGGTAAGTCTCTTGTGGGCCGGTTCCATGACTGCAAGCGTGGTGCCCTAGCCCTAGGTTAACTCTATGACATCCACCTTCGAACTGGTTGTTGCTATTCAGTCAAATTCAGCGCACTGCAAGGTCGGAAGACTCCACTGAAATTGCAGTTGTACCTATTATCTCTTACAAACTTCAGTCTGCGAGCAATTAAGAGCGAAGAACTATATGTGAATAGATTCTGAATCTCCAACATGCTCAAGGGGCACCTCCGAGAAATCAAAAGCAGAAAAGAATTTACCACTGGACCGCAACAGGGGGCAGATGGTGAGGCTAGTTCGGGACCAAATACTCACTGGAAGCTGCTACCTCAAAGGCAAATTCCCAAAGTCGCGGCGGGCCTATCTCCTCGCGATGCCGCGACGAGGACAAACGGGAACGGCGATGCGCGCGAGATGCGGAGCGTCGGCGGCGTTCCTAAGTACGGCATGGCCGCAGTGAACTACAGGACGAATCAGGCATCACCCACCAGATCAAGCGACAGTGATCGAGTCTCTGGAGAAAGCAGCCCCAGGATTTGGGAGGAAGCAAGTTGGTGACAGGCGCACCGCCTAGCAAGGACACGGCAACGAATTTGCCAGGAATTCCGACGAGATTCCGGGCTGGTGCTCGTACCTGTGTGCAGGAGATCGGCGGCGGCGGCCTCGATCAAGTCGCCTTTGTCTCTGTGAGCTGTGCTAGCTAGATCAAAGCGATTGGGACAGAGATGTACAATACCAGACGCCACGAGCAAGTACACGGCTCCTTTATAAACACCAGGCAGAGAAATGTTACGCGCACATGTACGTGTACATATAGCATAGATGAGCGCTGAGTGGGAATATAATGGCAGGTTGACGTTGGCACCCAACACCTGGACTTCATGTTACATGTGTGCTACCACGGCGTCGCAAAACTGTGGGTTTTTTTTTGTTGTGACGGTAGATTTAGGAGTGCGTTCATAGCCTTGTTCATTCAAGTGGAAGGAGGATTGGAAGTCTCAGAAAGGCAGGGTGTTTTTATCTTGCAAGTTTGGTGATAGCTTAGGTGGTGTGGGTTGGGGACGTGTGCCCGGAGCTAACAAGGCAGGTTGGATAGGATACGGCGGTGGCACGAAACCTGGAAGGAAGCGCTACGTGGGGCCCAGCCCAGCTGACATAAACCATCGCTTAAAGGGTGTAACAGAAAAAAGGCAGCCGTGTAGGATCCCAGCTTCGTTTGTTTGGGGATTATTAAATTCGAGTGTTTTTTATTTTGGCAAAACAATTCGAGCTTTATAACGTCTGGAAAAAAAAAGGAAATCGTCGAGGCTGAAAGTTGAGACCTGAGAGCGTAGTGGTAGAGTAGGAAACGAAAGGCCCAGCCCAGGTTCCCGTCCACGAGAAAGCAAGGCGTTGGGTTTGGTTTGCTTGCTGGGCTCCGGGTGGTGTGTTTCGTGTGGACCTGGCCTTGGCGTGGCCCAGTCGTCGGTAAGTCTCTTGTGGGCCGGTTCCATGACTGCAAGCGTGGTGCCCTAGCCCTAGGTTAACTCTATGACATCCACCTTCGAACTGGTTGTTGCTATTCAGTCAAATTCAGCGCACTGCAAGGTCGGAAGACTCCACTGAAATTGCAGTTGTACCTATTATCTCTTACAAACTTCAGTCTGCGAGCAATTAAGAGCGAAGAACTATATGTGAATAGATTCTGAATCTCCAACATGCTCAAGGGGCACCTCCGAGAAATCAAAAGCAGAAAAGAATTTACCACTGGACCGCAACAGGGGGCAGATGGTGAGGCTAGTTCGGGACCAAATACTCACTGGAAGCTGCTACCTCAAAGGCAAATTCCCAAAGTCGCGGCGGGCCTATCTCCTCGCGATGCCGCGACGAGGACAAACGGGAACGGCGATGCGCGCGAGATGCGGAGCGTCGGCGGCGTTCCTAAGTACGGCATGGCCGCAGTGAACTACAGGACGAATCAGGCATCACCCACCAGATCAAGCGACAGTGATCGAGTCTCTGGAGAAAGCAGCCCCAGGATTTGGGAGGAAGCAAGTTGGTGACAGGCGCACCGCCTAGCAAGGACACGGCAACGAATTTGCCAGGAATTCCGACGAGATTCCGGGCTGGTGCTCGTACCTGTGTGCAGGAGATCGGCGGCGGCGGCCTCGATCAAGTCGCCTTTGTCTCTGTGAGCTGTGCTAGCTAGATCAAAGCGATTGGGACAGAGATGTACAATACCAGACGCCACGAGCAAGTACACGGCTCCTTTATAAACACCAGGCAGAGAAATGTTACGCGCACATGTACGTGTACATATAGCATAGATGAGCGCTGAGTGGGAATATAATGGCAGGTTGACGTTGGCACCCAACACCTGGACTTCATGTTACATGTGTGCTACCACGGCGTCGCAAAACTGTGGGTTTTTTTTTGTTGTGTGACCGCCGACGCTCCGCATCTCGCGCGCATCGCCGTTCCCGTTTGTCCTCGTCGCGGCATCGCGAGGAGATAGGCCCGCCGCGACTTTGGGAATTTGCCTTTGAGGTAGCAGCTTCCAGTGAGTATTTGGTCCCGAACTAGCCTCACCATCTGCCCCCTGTTGCGGTCCAGTGGTAAATTCTTTTCTGCTTTTGATTTCTCGGAGGTGCCCCTTGAGCATGTTGGAGATTCAGAATCTATTCACATATAGTTCTTCGCTCTTAATTGCTCGCAGACTGAAGTTTGTAAGAGATAATAGGTACAACTGCAATTTCAGTGGAGTCTTCCGACCTTGCAGTGCGCTGAATTTGACTGAATAGCAACAACCAGTTCGAAGGTGGATGTCATAGAGTTAACCTAGGGCTAGGGCACCACGCTTGCAGTCATGGAACCGGCCCACAAGAGACTTACCGACGACTGGGCCACGCCAAGGCCAGGTCCACACGAAACACACCACCCGGAGCCCAGCAAGCAAACCAAACCCAACGCCTTGCTTTCTCGTGGACGGGAACCTGGGCTGGGCCTTTCGTTTCCTACTCTACCACTACGCTCTCAGGTCTCAACTTTCAGCCTCGACGATTTCCTTTTTTTTTCCAGACGTTATAAAGCTCGAATTGTTTTGCCAAAATAAAAAACACTCGAATTTAATAATCCCCAAACAAACGAAGCTGGGATCCTACACGGCTGCCTTTTTTCTGTTACACCCTTTAAGCGATGGTTTATGTCAGCTGGGCTGGGCCCCACGTAGCGCTTCCTTCCAGGTTTCGTGCCACCGCCGTATCCTATCCAACCTGCCTTGTTAGCTCCGGGCACACGTCCCCAACCCACACCACCTAAGCTATCACCAAACTTGCAAGATAAAAACACCCTGCCTTTCTGAGACTTCCAATCCTCCTTCCACTTGAATGAACAAGGCTATGAACGCACTCCTAAATCTACCGTCACAACAAAAAAAAACCCACAGTTTTGCGACGCCGTGGTAGCACACATGTAACATGAAGTCCAGGTGTTGGGTGCCAACGTCAACCTGCCATTATATTCCCACTCAGCGCTCATCTATGCTATATGTACACGTACATGTGCGCGTAACATTTCTCTGCCTGGTGTTTATAAAGGAGCCGTGTACTTGCTCGTGGCGTCTGGTATTGTACATCTCTGTCCCAATCGCTTTGATCTAGCTAGCACAGCTCACAGAGACAAAGGCGACTTGATCGAGGCCGCCGCCGCCGATCTCCTGCACACAGGTACGAGCACCAGCCCGGAATCTCGTCGGAATTCCTGGCAAATTCGTTGCCGTGTCCTTGCTAGGCGGTGCGCCTGTCACCAACTTGCTTCCTCCCAAATCCTGGGGCTGCTTTCTCCAGAGACTCGATCACTGTCGCTTGATCTGGTGGGTGATGCCTGATTCGTCCTGTAGTTCACTGCGGCCATGCCGTACTTAGGAACGCCGCCGACGCTCCGCATCTCGCGCGCATCGCCGTTCCCGTTTGTCCTCGTCGCGGCATCGCGAGGAGATAGGCCCGCCGCGACTTTGGGAATTTGCCTTTGAGGTAGCAGCTTCCAGTGAGTATTTGGTCCCGAACTAGCCTCACCATCTGCCCCCTGTTGCGGTCCAGTGGTAAATTCTTTTCTGCTTTTGATTTCTCGGAGGTGCCCCTTGAGCATGTTGGAGATTCAGAATCTATTCACATATAGTTCTTCGCTCTTAATTGCTCGCAGACTGAAGTTTGTAAGAGATAATAGGTACAACTGCAATTTCAGTGGAGTCTTCCGACCTTGCAGTGCGCTGAATTTGACTGAATAGCAACAACCAGTTCGAAGGTGGATGTCATAGAGTTAACCTAGGGCTAGGGCACCACGCTTGCAGTCATGGAACCGGCCCACAAGAGACTTACCGACGACTGGGCCACGCCAAGGCCAGGTCCACACGAAACACACCACCCGGAGCCCAGCAAGCAAACCAAACCCAACGCCTTGCTTTCTCGTCGACGGGAACCTGGGCTGGGCCTTTCGTTTCCTACTCTACCACTACGCTCTCAGGTCTCAACTTTCAGCCTCGACGATTTCCTTTTTTTTTCCAGACGTTATAAAGCTCGAATTGTTTTGCCAAAATAAAAAACACTCGAATTTAATAATCCCCAAACAAACGAAGCTGGGATCCTACACGGCTGCCTTTTTTCTGTTACACCCTTTAAGCGATGGTTTATGTCAGCTGGGCTGGGCCCCACGTAGCGCTTCCTTCCAGGTTTCGTGCCACCGCCGTATCCTATCCAACCTGCCTTGTTAGCTCCGGGCACACGTCCCCAACCCACACCACCTAAGCTATCACCAAACTTGCAAGATAAAAACACCCTGCCTTTCTGAGACTTCCAATCCTCCTTCCACTTGAATGAACAAGGCTATGAACAAGGGGAAAATACAGACTGCCACAGCGGCAGCCGGCACTCAGAAGAAGGGGAAGACGTCCTCCGTGCACGCTGGCGCGGGTAGGCCGGGCTTGTCCAAGGCCGACGCCGCGCGGCGGGCAAAGCAGCAGGCGCCGCCAACGCCTTCCCAATTCGAAGCATCGCCGACGGCACCGCCTCCCCAGTTCCAAGCGCCGCCGCCTCCGCCTCCGCCATCGCGTCCCCAATCTTCCTCAACGTCAGCCGCACATGGGGTGTTCGAGAAAATGCCGCAAACGTATGACATTGCCTTGAACCTTTTTTTTCCGATGCACATGATTTGCAATAGGCGTGTAATCAATTGTGTTCGTATATATGATGAATGTCTATGGAAGCATGGGAGCACCACCGGATGGATTCATGGCCTCCATGGTAGCTCCATCTAGTGATGCCTACGGAGATTCTACCGGCAATGTGAACTCCGGCCAAGTCTCCAATGGCGAAGAAGACAACAACAACAACAACCCAAGACGAAGCAATGAAGATGCCATTGACATAGAAAATGTTGATGTTTGAGAGTGTTCATGGTGATGATGTTGATTGGTGAGAATTTTTATTTTGTGTTGAACTTGCTTGTGTGTTGGTGATGAATTTGATGTTGCTATGTGATATGATGAATTCTAGGTTAATTTATATGTGTTTGTTTGATCTTTTGTTTGCAAAATAGTGTGTATTTTATGTTTGCTGCGGCAGCGCGCGCTGTAAAATGAAGCGGCCGGTAGAGCGCTATTTTTACCGCGCCACAAAATGGAGCATCCGGTGGAGCGTCGACTTTTAGCACGCGCGTAAAAAGCTAAAATGGCGCTGTAAACGCTTTTTAGCGCATGCTATTTTAGCGCCTCTGTTAGAGATGCTCTAAAGTCACCAAAAAAATACTACAGTCGTGCGTTCTCATTTTCTTTCCTTTTGCACATGATTTTGTTATTAGCCTCGCCTTCTTAGCTTTGTTGTACTCTCAACATAGATTTTGCGACGCCGTGGTAGCACGCATCTACCCTACATATCATGCCTTCATGTGTTGCGATTAGCTTTGTAACAATGAAGTATAGAGCTAGGCGACCTTGGATAACTTGTCTTCTATAGCTTCCACTCTCCACTAATCTACATGATTTGCGACATTTGTAATTTCATTGGAAGATGTGAGCATGCAATTTGCGACATTTGGTCCGAAATGTATGCATGGTTATTGAAAATCTTGGATTTCACGGTAAATTTGAGCCATGCTTTGGTTTTTCTCGTATCCCTTCAACGCATGTGAGTTAAAAGGTTCTAGTCCAATTAGTGAAAGTGCTTGTTTTATAAAAAATTACAAGGACCGCACATGAGAAATTTAGTCCCGTGGAGTGAACACATCTAGCCGCCGATCTTTAAATGTGCGGTGTATGGCAACTTTTTTTTCCACTCCCATGTGGCAACTGTCAGGCCCACAATTGTATTTCCCCTGACAACTTTATGTGTGAGTCATACCCCCTCCCCTTCCTCCCCAAAGGGAATGTTCGTGCTCGATTAAGGTTAGTGGCGGAGCCAGCAATCTGGCAAGGTCTGGCTGCTGCCACACCTAAAATCATTTGTTCTTCATAGATATGAGTGTAATTATATATAGATTAGTTAACTTTGTGTAATCTTTGTTCATTTCACCACAGCTAATTTTTGATTCTGCCTCCGCCACTGTTAAGGTTCTTTCATTGGTGTTTTGTGGTTCAGTTTTTTGTATTGTGTCGGTGAAGAAATCCAGGTTCTTGTGGAAGTCCGTGCTCATTCTACTAAAATGTAGGGGTGTACATACTAACCGAAACATATATGGCACATGCCAACAATTATTCCAATAATTACATATCCGATTTGCCCTATGGATGAATATGCAAGCATAAGTTTCATGCTTGTTTGAGTAATAGCAAGGAGATTCCCCAAAAATCATGCTAGGAATAGCTAGGATTTCCAGAAGAAGATGACATTCGTTTGATGAGAAATGAAAAGGAATATCGAGAATTCGTGTGGCTAAAGCTGAAGCAGCTACTTTCAAAGTAACAGAAAGAAAAGCAACGACTGGAGTGGGGAAGTCAGAGTCGAAAATAGGATTCCTCGCTTCTTTCTCTCATGCAAAACTGTGCATGAGACTTTCATCTCGCACGGCTCCTAAGTGATGAAAGAAAGAAGAACTCGTCTTCTTTCTTTTTTGATTACCTTCCTCGCTTATGTATAAGTCCGAATCCATTCTTTTTCAAAATCGATTTCAAAAAAGACCTACTAATCCTTAACTATCGAGGAATCCTTCATCAGTGGTTGTGAATGACTGACTTTTTCAATCCTTTTGACCTTGGTTCCAGAGGAGCAAGTCAGCACATGCACACACACAATGTCTAGCTTCAAGATTGTCAAAGTTTCTACAAACACCTCGGTAGTGGACGAGAACACATGTCACGCAGCCTCCAACTCGAGATTATCTAATTTTTGCATGACTATGTTCCTAAATAACTGTAAGTAAATATTGTTAGAGAAACTTGAACAATTTAATACAACAAACATAATACAACCAAAACATAGCTGACGAAAAATCTAGTTGTGCAATTTCCATTACTATCACAGTTTTTAATGGACAACATCTAATGGCACAATTTGCACTATTTTCACAATCTAGGCATAGCGAAACGGGCGGTACACGTACATGTGCGCGTAACATTTCTCTGCCTGGTGTTTATAAAGGAGCCGTGTACTTGCTCGTGGCGTCTGGTATTGTACATCTCTGTCCCAATCGCTTTGATCTAGCTAGCACAGCTCACAGAGACAAAGGCGACTTGATCGAGGCCGCCGCCGCCGATCTCCTGCACACAGGTACGAGCACCAGCCCGGAATCTCGTCGGAATTCCTGGCAAATTCGTTGCCGTGTCCTTGCTAGGCGGTGCGCCTGTCACCAACTTGCTTCCTCCCAAATCCTGGGGCTGCTTTCTCCAGAGACTCGATCACTGTCGCTTGATCTGGTGGGTGATGCCTGATTCGTCCTGTAGTTCACTGCGGCCATGCCGTACTTAGGAACGCCGCCGATGCTCCGCATCTCACGCGCATCGCCGTTCCCGTTTGTCCTCGTCGCGGCATCGCGAGGAGATAGGCCCGCCGCGACTTTGGGAATTTGCCTTTGAGGTAGCAGCTTCCAGTGAGTATTTGGTCCCGAACTAGCCTCACCATCTGCCCCTGTTGCGGTCCAGTGGTAAATTCTTTTCTGCTTTTGATTTCTCGGAGGTGCCCCTTGAGCATGTTGGAGATTCAGAATCTATTCACATATAGTTCTTCGCTCTTAATTGCTCGCAGACTGAAGTTTGTAAGAGATAATAGGTACAACTGCAATTTCAGTGGAGTCTTCCGACCTTGCAGTGCGCTGAATTTGACTGAATAGCAACAACCAGTTCGAAGGTGGATGTCATAGAGTTAACCTAGGGCTAGGGCACCACGCTTGCAGTCATGGAACCGGCCCACAAGAGACTTACCGACGACTGGGCCACGCCAAGGCCAGGTCCACACGAAACACACCACCCGGAGCCCAGCAAGCAAACCAAACCCAACGCCTTGCTTTCTCGTCGACGGGAACCTGGGCTGGGCCTTTCGTTTCCTACTCTACCACTACGCTCTCAGGTCTCAACTTTCAGCCTCGACGATTTCCTTTTTTTTTCCAGACGTTATAAAGCTCGAATTGTTTTGCCAAAATAAAAAACACTCGAATTTAATAATCCCCAAACAAACGAAGCTGGGATCCTACACGGCTGCCTTTTTTCTGTTACACCCTTTAAGCGATGGTTTATGTCAGCTGGGCTGGGCCCCACGTAGCGCTTCCTTCCAGGTTTCGTGCCACCGCCGTATCCTATCCAACCTGCCTTGTTAGCTCCGGGCACACGTCCCCAACCCACACCACCTAAGCTATCACCAAACTTGCAAGATAAAAACACCCTGCCTTTCTGAGACTTCCAATCCTCCTTCCACTTGAATGAACAAGGCTATGAACAAGGGGAAAATACAGACTGCCACAGCGGCAGCCGGCACTCAGAAGAAGGGGAAGACGTCCTCCGTGCACGCTGGCGCGGGTAGGCCGGGCTTGTCCAAGGCCGACGCCGCGCGGCGGGCAAAGCAGCAGGCGCCGCCAACGCCTTCCCAATTCGAAGCATCGCCGACGGCACCGCCTCCCCAGTTCCAAGCGCCGCCGCCTCCGCCTCCGCCATCGCGTCCCCAATCTTCCTCAACGTCAGCCGCACATGGGGTGTTCGAGAAAATGCCGCAAACGTATGACATTGCCTTGAACCTTTTTTTTCCGATGCACATGATTTGCAATAGGCATGTAATCAATTGTGTTCGTATATATGATGAATGTCTATGGAAGCATGGGAGCACCACCGGATGGATTCATGGCCTCCATGGTAGCTCCATCTAGTGATGCCTACGGAGATTCTACCGGCAATGTGAACTCCGGCCAAGTCTCCAATGGCGAAGAAGACAACAACAACAACAACAACAACAACCCAAGACGAAGCAATGAAGATGCCATTGACATAGAAAATGTTGATGTTTGAGAGTGTTCATGGTGATGATGTTGATTGGTGAGAATTTTTATTTTGTGTTGAACTTGCTTGTGTGTTGGTGATGAATTTGATGTTGCTATGTGATATGATGAATTCTAGGTTAATTTATATGTGTTTGTTTGATCTTTTGTTTGCAAAATAGTGTGTATTTTATGTTTGCTGCGGCAGCGCGCGCTGTAAAATGAAGCGGCCGGTAGAGCGCTATTTTTACCGCGCCACAAAATGGAGCATCCGGTGGAGCGTCGACTTTTAGCACGCGCGTAAAAAGCTAAAATGGCGCTGTAAACGCTTTTTAGCGCATGCTATTTTAGCGCCTCTGTTAGAGATGCTCTAAAGTCACCAAAAAAATACTACAGTCGTGCGTTCTCATTTTCTTTCCTTTTGCACATGATTTTGTTATTAGCCTCGCCTTCTTAGCTTTGTTGTACTCTCAACATAGATTTTGCGACGCCGTGGTAGCACGCATCTACCCTACATATCATGCCTTCATGTGTTGCGATTAGCTTTGTAACAATGAAGTATAGAGCTAGGCGACCTTGGATAACTTGTCTTCTATAGCTTCCACTCTCCACTAATCTACATGATTTGCGACATTTGTAATTTCATTGGAAGATGTGAGCATGCAATTTGCGACATTTGGTCCGAAATGTATGCATGGTTATTGAAAATCTTGGATTTCACGGTAAATTTGAGCCATGCTTTGGTTTTTCTCGTATCCCTTCAACGCATGTGAGTTAAAAGGTTCTAGTCCAATTAGTGAAAGTGCTTGTTTTATAAAAAATTACAAGGACCGCACATGAGAAATTTAGTCCCGTGGAGTGAACACATCTAGCCGCCGATCTTTAAATGTGCGGTGTATGGCAACTTTTTTTTCCACTCCCATGTGGCAACTGTCAGGCCCACAATTGTATTTCCCCTGACAACTTTATGTGTGAGTCATACCCCCTCCCCTTCCTCCCCAAAGGGAATGTTCGTGCTCGATTAAGGTTAGTGGCGAAGCCAGCAATCTGGCAAGGTCTGGCTGCTGCCACACCTAAAATCATTTGTTCTTCATAGATATGAGTGTAATTATATATAGATTAGTTAACTTTGTGTAATCTTTGTTCATTTCACCACAGCTAATTTTTGATTCTGCCTCCGCCACTGTTAAGGTTCTTTCATTGGTGTTTTGTGGTTCAGTTTTTTGTATTGTGTCGGTGAAGAAATCCAGGTTCTTGTGGAAGTCCGTGCTCATTCTACTAAAATGTAGGGGTGTACATACTAACCGAAACATATATGGCACATGCCAACAATTATTCCAATAATTACATATCCGATTTGCCCTATGGATGAATATGCAAGCATAAGTTTCATGCTTGTTTGAGTAATAGCAAGGAGATTCCCCAAAAATCATGCTAGGAATAGCTAGGATTTCCAGAAGAAGATGACATTCGTTTGATGAGAAATGAAAAGGAATATCGAGAATTCGTGTGGCTAAAGCTGAAGCAGCTACTTTCAAAGTAACAGAAAGAAAAGCAACGACTGGAGTGGGGAAGTCAGAGTCGAAAATAGGATTCCTCGCTTCTTTCTCTCATGCAAAACTGTGCATGAGACTTTCATCTCGCACGGCTCCTAAGTGATGAAAGAAAGAAGAACTCGTCTTCTTTCTTTTTTGATTACCTTCCTCGCTTATGTATAAGTCCGAATCCATTCTTTTTCAAAATCGATTTCAAAAAAGACCTACTAATCCTTAACTATCGAGGAATCCTTCATCAGTGGTTGTGAATGACTGACTTTTTCAATCCTTTTGACCTTGGTTCCAGAGGAGCAAGTCAGCACATGCACACACACAATGTCTAGCTTCAAGATTGTCAAAGTTTCTACAAACACCTCGGTAGTGGACGAGAACACATGTCACGCAGCCTCCAACTCGAGATTATCTAATTTTTGCATGACTATGTTCCTAAATAACTGTAAGTAAATATTGTTAGAGAAACTTGAACAATTTAATACAACAAACATAATACAACCAAAACATAGCTGACAAAAAATCTAGTTGTGCAATTTCCATTACTATCACAGTTTTTAATGGACAACATCTAATGGCACAATTTGCACTATTTTCACAATCTAGGCATAGCGAAACGGGCGGTACACGTACATGTGCGCGTAACATTTCTCTGCCTGGTGTTTATAAAGGAGTCGTGTACTTGCTCGTGGCGTCTGGTATTGTACATCTCTGTCCCAATCGCTTTGATCTAGCTAGCACAGCTCACAGAGACAAAGGCGACTTGATCGAGGCCGCCGCCGCCGATCTCCTGCACACAGGTACGAGCACCAGCCCGGAATCTCGTCGGAATTCCTGGCAAATTCGTTGCCGTGTCCTTGCTAGGCGGTGCGCCTGTCACCAACTTGCTTCCTCCCAAATCCTGGGGCTGCTTTCTCCAGAGACTCGATCACTGTCGCTTGATCTGGTGGGTGATGCCTGATTCGTCCTGTAGTTCACTGCGGCCATGCCGTACTTAGGAACGCCGCCGACGCTCCGCATCTCGCGCGCATCGCCGTTCCCGTTTGTCCTCGTCGCGGCATCGCGAGGAGATAGGCCCGCCGCGACTTTGGGAATTTGCCTTTGAGGTAGCAGCTTCCAGTGAGTATTTGGTCCCGAACTAGCCTCACCATCTGCCCCCTGTTGCGGTCCAGTGGTAAATTCTTTTCTGCTTTTGATTTCTCGGAGGTGCCCCTTGAGCATGTTGGAGATTCAGAATCTATTCACATATAGTTCTTCGCTCTTAATTGCTCGCAGACTGAAGTTTGTAAGAGATAATAGGTACAACTGCAATTTCAGTGGAGTCTTCCGACCTTGCAGTGCGCTGAATTTGACTGAATAGCAACAACCAGTTCGAAGGTGGATGTCATAGAGTTAACCTAGGGCTAGGGCACCACGCTTGCAGTCATGGAACCGGCCCACAAGAGACTTACCGACGACTGGGCCACGCCAAGGCCAGGTCCACACGAAACACACCACCCGGAGCCCAGCAAGCAAACCAAACCCAACGCCTTGCTTTCTCGTCGACGGGAACCTGGGCTGGGCCTTTCGTTTCCTACTCTACCACTACGCTCTCAGGTCTCAACTTTCAGCCTCGACGATTTCCTTTTTTTTTTCCAGACGTTATAAAGCTCGAATTGTTTTGCCAAAATAAAAAACACTCGAATTTAATAATCCCCAAACAAACGAAGCTGGGATCCTACACGGCTGCCTTTTTTCTGTTACACCCTTTAAGCGATGGTTTATGTCAGCTGGGCTGGGCCCCACGTAGCGCTTCCTTCCAGGTTTCGTGCCACCGCCGTATCCTATCCAACCTGCCTTGTTAGCTCCGGGCACACGTCCCCAACCCACACCGGCTAAGCTATCACCAAACTTGCAAGATGAAAACACCCTGCCTTTCTAAGACTTCCAATCCTCCTTCCACTTGAATGAACAAGTACGAACGCACACCTAAATCTAAGAGCATCTCAGAGGCGCTACAATAGCGCCGCCTCAAAAAAACCGCCGATATACCACGCGCAGGTATATTTTGGCCGCTCCAACAGACGCACTAAACTTGTGCGCGCTGCAAATAATATTCCGCGCATGCCATTTTGCACAATCCCGCGGACCAAATATGCCGCCCTTGCTCCAGCGCGCGAATGCCAACCGCCGGCTGAAAACTCCCCTCGCGCTCGCCCGCCGGACATGGACTCCGACAGCGCCGCTCCCTTGACCCCTCCGTACTCTATCCCCGAAGCCGCCGCCCCAAACCCTAGCGCGGCTCCGGCCCACGGCCTCTTCACTGCGCCGCGGCCGTCAACCGCGCTGGTCGCCGCCCCGCCGCAGCTGTCGGCAAAATACAGACTGCCACAGCGGCAGCCGGCACTCAGAAGAAGGGGAAGACGTCCTCCGTGCACGCTGGCGCGGGTAGGCCGGGCTTGTCCAAGGCCGACGCCGCGCGGCGGGCAAAGCAGCAGGCGCCGCCAACGCCTTCCCAATTCGAAGCATCGCCGACGGCACCGCCTCCCCAGTTCCAAGCGCCGCCGCCTCCGCCTCCGCCATCGCGTCCCCAATCTTCCTCAACGTCAGCCGCACATGGGGTGTTCGAGAAAATGCCGCAAACGTATGACATTGCCTTGAACCTTTTTTTTCCGATGCACATGATTTGCAATAGGCGTGTAATCAATTGTGTTCGTATATGATGAATGTCTATGGAAGCATGGGAGCACCACCGGATGGATTCATGGCCTCCATGGTAGCTCCATCTAGTGATGCCTACGGAGATTCTACCGGCAATGTGAACTCCGGCCAAGTCTCCAATGGCGAAGAAGACAACAACAACAACAACCCAAGACGAAGCAATGAAGATGCCATTGACATAGAAAATGTTGATGTTTGAGAGTGTTCATGGTGATGATGTTGATTGGTGAGAATTTTTATTTTGTGTTGAACTTGCTTGTGTGTTGGTGATGAATTTGATGTTGCTATGTGATATGATGAATTCTAGGTTAATTTATATGTGTTTGTTTGATCTTTTGTTTGCAAAATAGTGTGTATTTTATGTTTGCTGCGGCAGCGCGCGCTGTAAAATGAAGCGGCCGGTAGAGCGCTATTTTTACCGCGCCACAAAATGGAGCATCCGGTGGAGCGTCGACTTTTAGCACGCGCGTAAAAAGCTAAAATGGCGCTGTAAACGCTTTTTAGCGCATGCTATTTTAGCGCCTCTGTTAGAGATGCTCTAAAGTCACCAAAAAAATACTACAGTCGTGCGTTCTCATTTTCTTTCCTTTTGCACATGATTTTGTTATTAGCCTCGCCTTCTTAGCTTTGTTGTACTCTCAACATAGATTTTGCGACGCCGTGGTAGCACGCATCTACCCTACATATCATGCCTTCATGTGTTGCGATTAGCTTTGTAACAATGAAGTATAGAGCTAGGCGACCTTGGATAACTTGTCTTCTATAGCTTCCACTCTCCACTAATCTACATGATTTGCGACATTTGTAATTTCATTGGAAGATGTGAGCATGCAATTTGCGACATTTGGTCCGAAATGTATGCATGGTTATTGAAAATCTTGGATTTCACGGTAAATTTGAGCCATGCTTTGGTTTTTCTCGTATCCCTTCAACGCATGTGAGTTAAAAGGTTCTAGTCCAATTAGTGAAAGTGCTTGTTTTATAAAAAATTACAAGGACCGCACATGAGAAATTTAGTCCCGTGGAGTGAACACATCTAGCCGCCGATCTTTAAATGTGCGGTGTATGGCAACTTTTTTTTCCACTCCCATGTGGCAACTGTCAGGCCCACAATTGTATTTCCCCTGACAACTTTATGTGTGAGTCATACCCCCTCCCCTTCCTCCCCAAAGGGAATGTTCGTGCTCGATTAAGGTTAGTGGCGGAGCCAGCAATCTGGCAAGGTCTGGCTGCTGCCACACCTAAAATCATTTGTTCTTCATAGATATGAGTGTAATTATATATAGATTAGTTAACTTTGTGTAATCTTTGTTCATTTCACCACAGCTAATTTTTGATTCTGCCTCCGCCACTGTTAAGGTTCTTTCATTGGTGTTTTGTGGTTCAGTTTTTTGTATTGTGTCGGTGAAGAAATCCAGGTTCTTGTGGAAGTCCGTGCTCATTCTACTAAAATGTAGGGGTGTACATACTAACCGAAACATATATGGCACATGCCAACAATTATTCCAATAATTACATATCCGATTTGCCCTATGGATGAATATGCAAGCATAAGTTTCATGCTTGTTTGAGTAATAGCAAGGAGATTCCCCAAAAATCATGCTAGGAATAGCTAGGATTTCCAGAAGAAGATGACATTCGTTTGATGAGAAATGAAAAGGAATATCGAGAATTCGTGTGGCTAAAGCTGAAGCAGCTACTTTCAAAGTAACAGAAAGAAAAGCAACGACTGGAGTGGGGAAGTCAGAGTCGAAAATAGGATTCCTCGCTTCTTTCTCTCATGCAAAACTGTGCATGAGACTTTCATCTCGCACGGCTCCTAAGTGATGAAAGAAAGAAGAACTCGTCTTCTTTCTTTTTTGATTACCTTCCTCGCTTATGTATAAGTCCGAATCCATTCTTTTTCAAAATCGATTTCAAAAAAGACCTACTAATCCTTAACTATCGAGGAATCCTTCATCAGTGGTTGTGAATGACTGACTTTTTCAATCCTTTTGACCTTGGTTCCAGAGGAGCAAGTCAGCACATGCACACACACAATGTCTAGCTTCAAGATTGTCAAAGTTTCTACAAACACCTCGGTAGTGGACGAGAACACATGTCACGCAGCCTCCAACTCGAGATTATCTAATTTTTGCATGACTATGTTCCTAAATAACTGTAAGTAAATATTGTTAGAGAAACTTGAACAATTTAATACAACAAACATAATACAACCAAAACATAGCTGACGAAAAATCTAGTTGTGCAATTTCCATTACTATCACAGTTTTTAATGGACAACATCTAATGGCACAATTTGCACTATTTTCACAATCTAGGCATAGCGAAACGGGCGGTACACGTACATGTGCGCGTAACATTTCTCTGCCTGGTGTTTATAAAGGAGCCGTGTACTTGCTCGTGGCGTCTGGTATTGTACATCTCTGTCCCAATCGCTTTGATCTAGCTAGCACAGCTCACAGAGACAAAGGCGACTTGATCGAGGCCGCCGCCGCCGATCTCCTGCACACAGGTACGAGCACCAGCCCGGAATCTCGTCGGAATTCCTGGCAAATTCGTTGCCGTGTCCTTGCTAGGCGGTGCGCCTGTCACCAACTTGCTTCCTCCCAAATCCTGGGGCTGCTTTCTCCAGAGACTCGATCACTGTCGCTTGATCTGGTGGGTGATGCCTGATTCGTCCTGTAGTTCACTGCGGCCATGCCGTACTTAGGAACGCCGCCGATGCTCCGCATCTCGCGCGCATCGCCGTTCCCGTTTGTCCTCGTCGCGGCATCGCGAGGAGATAGGCCCGCCGCGACTTTGGGAATTTGCCTTTGAGGTAGCAGCTTCCAGTGAGTATTTGGTCCCGAACTAGCCTCACCATCTGCCCCCTGTTGCGGTCCAGTGGTAAATTCTTTTCTGCTTTTGATTTCTCGGAGGTGCCCCTTGAGCATGTTGGAGATTCAGAATCTATTCACATATAGTTCTTCGCTCTTAATTGCTCGCAGACTGAAGTTTGTAAGAGATAATAGGTACAACTGCAATTTCAGTGGAGTCTTCCGACCTTGCAGTGCGCTGAATTTGACTGAATAGCAACAACCAGTTCGAAGGTGGATGTCATAGAGTTAACCTAGGGCTAGGGCACCACGCTTGCAGTCATGGAACCGGCCCACAAGAGACTTACCGACGACTGGGCCACGCCAAGGCCAGGTCCACACGAAACACACCACCCGGAGCCCAGCAAGCAAACCAAACCCAACGCCTTGCTTTCTCGTCGACGGGAACCTGGGCTGGGCCTTTCGTTTCCTACTCTACCACTACGCTCTCAGGTCTCAACTTTCAGCCTCGACGATTTCCTTTTTTTTTTCCAGACGTTATAAAGCTCGAATTGTTTTGCCAAAATAAAAAACACTCGAATTTAATAATCCCCAAACAAACGAAGCTGGGATCCTACACGGCTGCCTTTTTTCTGTTACACCCTTTAAGCGATGGTTTATGTCAGCTGGGCTGGGCCCCACGTAGCGCTTCCTTCCAGATTTCGTGCCACCGCCGTATCCTATCCAACCTGCCTTGTTAGCTCCGGGCACACGTCCCCAACCCACACCACCTAAGCTATCACCAAACTTGCAAGATAAAAACACCCTGCCTTTCTGAGACTTCCAATCCTCCTTCCACTTGAATGAACAAGGCTATGAACGCACTCCTAAATCTACCGTCACAACAAAAAAAAACCCACAGTTTTGCGACGCCGTGGTAGCACACATGTAACATGAAGTCCAGGTGTTGGGTGCCAACGTCAACCTGCCATTATATTCCCACTCAGCGCTCATCTATGCTATATGTATCATGTCTTGTCACATGTTGCGATTAGCCATGTAAAAGTGAAGAGCAAATATAGAGCTAGGCGGCCTTGGATAGTTTTTCTTCTATAGCTTCCACTCGCCACTAATTTACAAACTTTCCTTTTTCTGTCTTCTATAATTCCATTGGAAATTGTGAGCATGTAATTGCGACATTTGGTTGAAAGTGTACCCATATTTACTGAAATCTTGGATTTTCACGGTGAAATTGTGCTATGTATGGTTTTTCTTCGATCCGTTCAACACATGCATGTGAGTTCAAATATTTTAATCCAATTAGTTAAAAATGCTTATTTTATAAAAAATTACAAGGAGGGCACATGCGAAATTTTGTCCCGCAGAGCAAACGCATCTAGCCATCAGATCTTGAAGTGTACCGTGGAAGACATTTTTTTTGCACTGCCGCATGGTAAGTTGCCAGGGCCCACAACCCGATTTCCTCTAACAATTTTTTTAATGTAAATTCCATCATCTACAAAGAGTCCCAAAAGTAAGTTCTTGGTCAAATAGGGGTTGTGTCGGTGCCGAAAACCAGAGTCTTTTAGAAGTTCGTGCTCGAAACATTCCATCATATGCACACACTTACGTAATGTCTAGTTTCCATTACTATCTAGGAGTAATTTTTAGCGGAAAAGAACAAACGACACAATTTGCACTATTTTTTCACAATATAGGCATAGCGAAACGCGCGTACAGGTACATGTGCGCGTAACATTTATCTGCCTGGTGTTTATAAAGGAGCCGTGTACTTGCTCGTGGCGTCTGGTATTGCACATCTCTGTCCCAATCGCTTTGATCTAACTAGCACAGCTCACAGAGAGACAAGGGCGACTCCATCGAGGCCGCCGCCGCCGCCGATCTCCTGCACCCAGGTACGAGCACCAGCCCGGAATCTCGTCGGAATTCGTGGCAATTTTTTCTCATACTCGTTGCTGTTCCCCTGCTCGGCGGTGCTTTTCTGCCGGGATTCCTCTCCCCATCACTGTCGCTTGATCTGGTGGGTGATGCGTGATCTCTCCCGTTAGTCCACCGCCGGCGTCCTGCAGAGCTGCTGCTGGGCGGTACTTAGCGTCACCCCGACGCCTCCGCCTCTCGCGCGCGACGCCGTTCCCGTTCGACCTAGTCGCGGCGTCCGTCCCTGCCGCCTCCGCCCCGCCAGCGACCTTGGAAATTTGTCTCAGAGCTAGCAGCTTTTAGTTACCCTCTGAATAGTTGGTCCCGAACTAGCCATATTTTTTGGGGTTCTGCTTTCGATTTCTACGAGGTGCGTGCTCCGTCTTCATGTGGAAGGTTCAGATTCTAGGCACATAGCTCTCTGCTTTCAATTGCTATCACACAGGAAATTTTCAAGAGAGATAGGTACGACTGTATCTTCAACGGAGTCTACGGTACCTCGCATCGTGCTAAATATGACTGGATCTCTATTAACCGGATCGAAGTTCGGATGTCATTGAGTTATACCTTCTGTGTTTCTGCCAACAAGTTTACACGATTGTAAATCGTATAATCTTTGAATTGTAGTTATAAACCAAAAGTCAATCGAGTAATGTTATACTGTATTTACCGGTTATATCCAAGGCTCTGAAGTTGTTAAACCACACTCAGTGCAATATTGCACAATCATTGTCTCCATGTATCAAATATGCACCAGAGATTACTGGGCGAACACCACAATGTTTTTCTTTTTAAGTTGACTTGCATGAAAGCTTATGTCGTGGTAATCTTCCTCAGTTGACAGTTATTATTTTGATTTCTTTGACACAACAACACTTGTGCAGTTAGTTAAGATACGAAATGGCCTCACTGGACACCGTCAGAGGAGATCTTTCTCTGGTTGTTCTATACCTTAGCAAGGCTGAAGCAAGAGATAAGATTTGCAGAGCTATACAGTATGGATCCAAGTTCCTGAGCAACGGTGAACCAGGACCTGCGCAGAATGTTGACAAATCCACTAGTCTAGCTCGGAAAGTTTTTCGACTGTTTAAGGTATAGTGTTTAATGTTTTTGTGTAGTAGAGCTTGCAAATATGAAGGTTACATATTTAAATCTTGAATATGGTCTATGGCATCACTGATGCACTATTAATGTTTTGCAGTTTGTTAATGATCTGCATGCTTTGATTAGTCCTCCTGCCAAAGGAACTCCACTTCCACTGATCTTACTTGGAAAGGTATGCTGTTGCTTGTTTTACATTGTGGGAACATAGTCAGCTGAAGATAGGCTTCTAATTTTGTAACTTCGCTTTATGTCCTCAGTCGAAGAATGCAATGCTGTCAACTTTCCTCTTTCTGGACCAAATAGTGTGGGCTGGGAGGACAGGAATATACAAGGTTTGTATTTCCTTTTCGTATCAGCATACATGAAGTGTTTTGATGTAGTACAGTATATGGTTTCACCCTGCTTTTCCTTCCAAAAAGCTGTACAAGAAAGTGATTTACCTACAGGGCAACAAGCAGACAATTTAAAAATTTCAACTGTATTTGCAGAACAAGGAGCGAGCAGAGTTCCTCGGCAGGATAGCATTCTATTGCTTTCTCGGTTCCAATACCTGTACTACTATCATTGAGGTATGGGGCTTCTCTCTATATTTGCTATCTGGAAGCTATATTGATTCTGTTGTCTCAGCTCTTGATACCTGTCATATGCTTCATTCTAGCTAGCCGAGCTCCAACGGCTATCCAAATCGACAAAGAAATTAGAGAAGGAGCTCAACGGCCAAGAGCTGTACAAGGTACTATTCATACTACTGGCTCCCCTGTATTCAGTTTGTGCATTTTGCATATTTGTTTCCCTTGATAAATTGATGTATCGGTGATGGCAGAATGAGCAATATCGGATGAAGCTGCAGAAGTCCAACGAGAGGCTCCTCGCCCTTATCAAATCAAGCCTCGACATAGTCGTTGCAGTTGGGCTACTGCAACTGGCCCCGAAGAAGATCACTCCTCGCGTCACGGGGGCGTTTGGATTCGCCAGCTCACTCATCGCTTGTTACCAGGTATCTCAGCCGAAACAAATTCTCGCTGTCATTTATTCAGAGTCAGCCACGGCATAAGCCTGGAAACTGAATTTCTCCCCCTTATTTCCTTGGCAGTTGCTTCCAGCCCCAGCCAAATCCAAGTGATCTACCTCAGGCCAGCCCGCTGGTGCATCGATTGGCGGAATGTCGCTTGCTATCAGCCATATCGTTGCTGATGCTGATAAGAAATAAATCTGGGCGGAACTGTCCTTACGTGTAGTAGATAGCTGGGGACTATTGGTGTGCAAGCCCATGGTCCATCTCATAACCTTGTTGATCTACCTTTGCTAGACTCGATTTTATAGAATACTTATATTTGTATGGTCCCCGGAGGCGGGAGCTGCTATGGACGTCACTAAATTATTGGAAATTTCGTACATTAATTGTGATAATTTCTTTTCTTTACTATCTACTCCCTCCGTTTCAAAATATAAGATGTTTTAGCTTTATGAAATAAATGTATTTAGACATCTTTTAGTGTGTAAGTTCACTCGAATGTACACACTATAACATGTCTAGATACATTTGCTTCACAAACCTAAAACATCTTATATTTTGAAACGGAGGGAGTACCGTCCTTATGTATTCTTTTGTTATTCACTGGAGCAGTTATATGGTGAAGTCAATCTGAGGCAAGTGTTCTGATCTATTATGAGATAAAGATGTGTTTATGTTTCGCTGGATGCTGTGCTTGGGTGTTTGTAACGAGACGGTGGGTTGGATGTCTTTTCCTTTGATGAGAAATTGTTGGAAAGCTGTTGCAAACTTGCAATGTTCTATACCAACGTAGAGGGACAGAGAGATAAACTGTTCGCTCGCATGAGGCATGATTAAAGTAGCAGCAGCACGAAGGAAATCACACAGTTCGCAATCTTTTCAATTTCATATGGGGCACACAATTCACAATATTTTCGAACTAATGTGGGTTTGACACTTGTACTTACACTAACTAACGAGCTAGGGGATGTGATGCCAACAATAACATGGTTGTACTGGACTAATGAACTGTATAATTATATAGTGCAATGGATCAAATGTCACTGATTATGACAACTATTGGCGTAATCAAAGCGTTTGTGCAAATCTCCTATGAGCCAGCGCATAAATACAACTAGGAAGCAGTCCATCCTTGACGAATCAAGCAAGTTAATAGCCCCTTTGCTGGAAGGTTTTGAAAGCCCTCCGAAGACAAAAGAAATCATGATTGTGGCTGGAGTATATGAATTGGTCAGTTTCCTCTAATATCTCAACAGGTGCAATAACAACATTACAATTCTCGATATAATACCTAGCACATCAAATGCGATGTTCGGTAGATAAAAGTTACCTTGCGATTTCTGAGTTAGTAATCAGAGGGCTAATTAAACAGATAATGTCGATGGTGAAATGGGAGGATATATTGAGCCAACGCACAAGAAAGGAAACTAGGAAGCAATGGTGTGACAAGTGTGACAGCAAGAAGTCATCATACGTAGATGTGCTTGGAAGACGGCTCATTCCTATTGCATTTCAATTAAGGGAGATGTGTATGGAGCGGAGTGCTGGATAAGCAACCATATTCAACAAACAAAAAATTAAGGGAGATGTGTGGCGCTCGAAGCCGTAACTCATGCATCTTATTGTTCCATAGTTAATGGTCTCTGAGTAAGAAACTAACTAGCGTTTGCAGAGGTTAACCGCTCGTAAGAAATTAGTTGGACTTTCTTGTTCATCCGATTGAGTAGATGTGGAGTTTAATCCTTCTATTAAGTGGACAGAATATCATCTAAAAGGGATGCGCACAAACACTGATATTTTGCTCTTCTTTCTACAGATGTTGGATCCTCTTCTTTTCTTGATTGACCGGCTTGTAAAGACCAAAAAGATTGTGTTTACATGGTGAATCTTACAACTGATATATGTCTTGGACAATGTAAGCCTTAATATAAGTTTTCATACAAAATCCCCACGAACGAATGCATGCTGACAGCTAGGAAATAGATTTGGCCTCGACGCGCAAATAAGTGCCCGCTCTTTTGAAAAGCACGGTCAAAATCCTGCTGTTTAGTTAGCCTTCTGCTAATAAGCGTGTAAAACCCCTTCTAAGGTACTCCTTCGGTTTCAAAATATAAGATGTTTTAGATTTATAAAGCAAATGTATTTAGATATCTTTTAGTATGTGTATTTAAATGAACCTACACACTAAAAGATGTATAGATACATTTGCTTTACAAATAAAATATCTTATATTTAAAAACAGAGGGAGTAGGTGCAATGCTCGAAGCTTGGCTCATGCGTCTGCTGTTTCAGAACTACTGGTGCATCCAGAGCTATGTGATAAAAGCACTTGTCCTCTACTTCTTATTGTAATTTTGGTACAACTCTTTCAAAGTTTGAGCTCCGTTGATCCTTAAAATTACTTTGTCACTGGGGTCTTTAGAGGCTTAAATAGCATTTTCACACCCTGAATACAAATTCGAGTGTTTCCTTCTCTTTCAATCGGGTACAAAGACAAAGATTGCGAATACAAGGCTTAATCACAAATCTTCAGTGGGTTAATGCATACGGATAAGTGTGTACTTGATAATATTTTGAAACATTTCACATAGAGATGGACTACAGTGGTGTTTGATTTCAAATATCTTACATAACTTAGACCATACAGGAACAAGAGCGTAGAAATATCAAATTAAAGAAAGTGATTCGTTCTTTTCTTGAATGTTTTGAACCAAGGAAAACAGGTGCAGAAATTTAATGAATGAGCTGTCAGTTTCCTCTAATATCTCAAGTGGCTCCTACAAAAAAATACTACAAATATGGTACCTAGCTCAAGATGAGATTTGATATTAGAAGTTGCATTCTGATTCCTAGGTAAGCAATGAGACGCCTAGACGATAGTGAAACATGGATGGCGAAATATGCAAGGTATATATTAAGCCTAACCATGAATAAACTCAACAAAAAAACTGAAGCATGTGGCAAGTGTGACACCAAGTTACACAACCATGACCAGTCTATTAGTGACTTTTAGATTTATTTGAGGTACGTGGGAGATAAAACCCATTCCTCTCCGTACTTTCAATCCAACTTCTTTTATTAGAAAAAATTTCAGGTATCACGAAAAGCGTTACTTTCAACGTCAGGATTGCTAAAAGGAAAATGTGGAAAAAGAAACCCGTTGTATGACAAATACTTTAAGAAGTTACGAGGACATCTTGTACTCTCTTCGTTCTAAAACATAAGATGTTTTAATTTTTCTACAACACATATGTCTAGATAACTTTTAGTGTGTAGGTTCACTTATTTTACTTCTAGCCTAGATATTAAAAGATGTCTAGATGTATGCATATTAAAAAAAGCTAAAACATCTTATATTTTAGAAAGGGGGAGAGTACTTCTTAAATAGAGCACCATACAAGCCTTTCAACCACTTAGGGCATCTCTAAGAGATGCGGTATAATCACACGATGTGGGAAAAACCAACAGCTTAGCGCGCGTGGCTAATAGCGCCGCTGTAGCAAACGCGGAAAAACGTGCGAGCTAAATCTTTCTCGCGCACATTAAAATCGCCGCCCCCGCGCTGCATATGTACCACGCGTGGCAGCGCGCAGTATTCACATCCGCGCATGCACCTAATCGCCGCAGTGAAACTTCACCTTCCCCTCCCGCCACGCGCCTGTCACATGCGCTTCAGCTGCCTCGCCACCATGCCTCCACGGCGCGGCGGCCAGCCGCTCGGCTCCACCAGGTTCCACGGCTGTTGTAGGTCGGAAGTGTCTTCCTTCTCCGGCTCACCGTCCAGCATCAGAGTGTCGTCCTTCTGTATATGGGTCGCCGTGCAGAATTGAACCGCCGTCCTAACATCTTGGCTCCACTGTCAACCTCTGTTCTCTTATACTACCTCCATCCCAAGGCTTAAGACTTTTTTTTAGAAAGTCAAACTATGTCAAGTTTAATTAAGTTTTTATCAAAAATCATTAATATACAAAGTACAAAATTAATATCATTAGATAGATAGTGAAATATATTTTGATGTGGTATCTACAAAATATCATATTTATTGATAGGTTCTTCTAAAAGTTTGATCAAACTTAACTTAGTTTGACTTTTTTTTTTAAAAAAAGCCTTAAGCCTTAGAATGGAGGTAGTATATCCTTGCCCTTGCAATTGCTATCTTCACCGGTCTCCGACCAGTCTACAGTCCTGCCACGCTAGCTGGACATCACCGGCCATCTCTCACATCCTGTCATCCACCACTTCTCGTCAAAGCCACTCAACGGCGGCCGCTTCTCACAAAAGCATTTCGGGAATTCGAATTTATTTTCCGTATGCTTTGTCTTAACATGCAATTTCACACATTGTATAGTAAGGTATGGTGTATTTATAGAACTAGTACAGATTACCCCCCCCCCCCCCCCCCCCCAATGTTCATTTGTTCCCTTAGTAATAAATGTTCCGAGTAACGAATCGAATCAGGAAGGGAGCATAGGAGCATATTCACTCGGGAGCTGACTTAAAATTTTCAACCAATCATGCATCCAAAGATCTGAATGCCTGAAGAATCAAACAGTGCACAACTTCTAAAGTTATACGGCCAATCAAAGAACCAACCGCTTGGTCCACTCCCTTTGAACAAAAGAAGAACCTATACATATTTTTTGTCGAGTGTGCATGCAAGTAGTACTGGAACGATAAAATGGGCCTGCATGAATGCTTCAAAATATCACGGTTATACACCCTGTCTAATATCTCCTTATGGGCATGTCTAATTTTTCTTGGATTGACGGTCATGCACACCTTGTCTAATACCTCCTTATTTTTTCTGTTGGCTTAGTTGCGTGGAGGGTGGTTCTTTTCTTTCTTCCATCTTTAGCCGATTTGATTCCCAGCACAAAATCTGAACTTTGGTTTTTGTTTTTCAGATATCGACAAAAAAGAAGCAAAAACTGGGCCAATTGTCCTTTTTCTATAAGAAACTACACTGTTGTCAACTCAATGTGGGTCTGTAACTCTAGTAAGTAGCTAGCCAGGGGAACATTCCCCAATTATTAGCTTATACTAAGTGTTTGTACAGTTCTCCCATGAACTAGATGCTGGGAGGTTTTGGAAGCCCTCCAAAGAACGAACACTTGATCATGGGCGTAGTATATGAGCTGGTCAGTTTCCTCTGATATCTCAGATGGCACCATAACACCACAACATTTGTAGACGATGATACCTATTATCTAGCACACTAAAGGTGACGTTTGGTAGATAAATAGTGCATCACGATCTCTCAGGAAGCTAGCAGCTGTCAGATGGGCTAAATGGACAGTGCAAATCATTGTTGGCGAAACTGGAGGTGTTATATATTGAGGCAGCCAACGCGCAGGAAAGTAAAGCATGAAGCGAAATCATGTGACAAGCGTGCTCTGGGGCAAGGACTCATTCATCTTGCGCTTGGATTAAGGAAGTTGTGTGAGGGTCGAAGCCCAGCTCATGCTTTCCACCGTTCCACAGCCTGCTATATACGGGGAGCTAAAAGTCCTTTTGGAGGGAATACGTACATAAGCAAGCACCTCGTTAATCATAAACTCATACCAATGAAATGGGCATGCCTCTCTACCTGAGAACATGCAAGCGCGGCTGCTGGGTAGTTAACATAAGGGCACGTACAATGCGGGCGCTATAGCAGGGGGCTAAGATTGATATCGTGGTAGTTAGCAACGAATCCCGGCCGATCCGAGGAAAAAACCTGGCGTCGATGCAAAAGCTGCCGTCGGGCGCTCAGCTTGGTTTTCCCGTAGCGAGCCGATTTCACCGCTGCTCCTTTCCTTTTATCATTTTTTTTATTTTGCCTAAGCGCCCACGGATGCCTATTAGCGTTGTAGCCCTGGAATCTTATATGGACGCTTACCATTTTTGCTTATTTTTTTCTCCACACAACCGCCCGGATAAGCGCTTTGCATTGAAGATGCCCTAAAACTACTTCCTCTAACCCGTATTACTCTTCACTGGTATGGATGTATCTAGATATATTTTAGAGCTAGATACATCCATACTAATTAAGAGTAATATAGATCGGAGGGAGTACGATATTTATGATTGAATTTACTGTTTGGAACCACTTTACGTTTTTATATTAGAATCTATCACTCTACGACAAGATTTTTGCAACTCGAGCAAATCCTCGATTTGGAGCCAACTAACAGCAAATCGGACTAGCTAAACCCACTTGTTAGCACTGACCTGGCAGAAACACGTTATCAATTGGCTCTGAATCTAGGATTTATCCGAATTGCAAAAATCTTGTTGTAGTGTGGTCGATTTTGGTATAATTATAAAAATATAAAGTGGTAACAAACGATAAATCTATATCTAATAATAAAGGACGTAAGGTTTCCGTGGTTCGTTCATCCAACATATTACCCTCAATGCCACCAGTAAGTAAAAAAAAACTGTTCACCAAACTACATATTAGCCTCAATGCCACCGCTAAGTGAAAAAACTGTTCGATTTATTTGTTTTTATGTTTCATCTGTCCGCGCCCTAGCTCTCATCCCCACGTCTTGGCATCCACCGTTCGACACCTCGATGAAGCTTCGGCAACAGACGCCGCCGCTAGCTTCTCCCACCGAGAGGAGGAGCGTCTGGAGAAGAAGGGCAAGACACAGGAAGCGGCCAAGGCCGTGGTGTACTAGCATACTGATGCGGCACGGTGTTGATGTAATTTCACCGTCCAGTTGGGAACCCCAAGAGGAAGGTATGATGAGCACAGTAGCAAATTTTTCCTCAGTAAGAAACCAAGGTTTGTCAGTCCAGGAAAAAGCCAAACTCTAGACGGTGATGCTTGCTAGCCTAGTGACCTCCAACAAGGGCGCCGTTTACGACACTTGTTAGTGCGTCTTCAACTAGTAGCAACGCGGAACCCGCACACAACACAACCAAATACTTTGCTCCCAACTTACGATAAGGTTGTCAATCTCACCGGTTTGCTGTAAACAAAGGTATGAGTGTATCGAGTGGAAAGCAATAGTAGTATGCGAGTAAAGTAAATATGTGATAGCAATATAAAGGAAATTGGACCGGGGTCCACAGTTCACTAGTGGTGTCTCTCTATAAAATAAATAATCAACATGCTGGGTAAACAAATTACAGTTGGGCAATTGATAGAATAAAGATAACGTGCATATGTCGAGAGGATCACTATGAGATTTACTCTGGGCATTATAAGAAAATACATACACCGCCATCCAACTGCATCTATGACTAATAATCCACCCACGGGGATATCGTCCGAACACCCCATGAGTATTAAGTTGCGAACAACAGATAACTGCATTAAGCAAAGTGTGTAATGTAAACAAAGCATATGCCCTTGGACATAAGAATGTTATTTTCTCCCTAGTGTCAACAACACATCTACAACCTTAGAGGTTTCTGTCACTCCCCCAGATTAAATAGAGGCATGAACCCAACTATCGAGCATAAATACCCCCTCTTGGAGTCACTAATATCTACTTGGCCAAGATAGCTACTAACAACGGAGAGCATGCAAGATCATAAACAACATAGAGATAACATAAGATAATATTCAGCACATCAACTCAATCATAACACCAATATTCATCGGATCCCAACAAACACAACATGTAGAATTACATAACGGTGATCTCGATCATGTAAGGCAGCTCACGAGATCTAAACATGAAGCACATGGTGGAGAAGACAACCATCTAGGTACTGCTATGGACTCATAGTCTAAGGTAGACTACTCACTCATCGCGCCGGAGGCAAGCATGGCGATGAAGAAGACCTCCGGTGGCGATTCTCCTCTCTGGCAGGGTGCCGGGAAGAGCTTCTGGACCCTCCCGATCTCGGGTCGACGACGGCGGCGGATCGCGATGTGTTTCTGGAAAATTGATTGGGTGTTTAGGTTTTTCCCGTCGGGGGGTCTTTATAGGCGAAGGGCCGGCGCCAGAGGTGGGCTAGGGTCGCCTCACCACCAGGGGGCGCGGGCTAGGGGCAGACCGCGCCGCCCTATGGTGAGGCTGGCCCCTGGCTCGGCTCCGTCTCCTCTTCGGTGTTCTGGAAGCTTCGTTTAATATCTGGACGTTCGGCTTTTGTTTCGTTCAATTCCGAGAATATTTCCTGTGTAACTTTTCTAAAACACAAAAAAGCAGAAAACAGGGAACTGTCACTGTGGCATCTTGTTAATAGGTTAGTTCCAGAAAATGCATAAAAATGCCTCGAAGTGTAATGAAACACTAAGCAAATGGTGTAAAAACAAGCATGGAGCATCAAAAATTATAGATCGTTTGAGACGTATCACATACCTAAGGAGTCTTGGTGGCGTGGTGGTGCTGTTGCACGGGCAGCACAAGAGCGGGGCAGCGGTTAGCTGGGCGTGGTGGTGCTGTTGCACGGGCAACACAAGAGCGGGGCAGCGGCTAACTGATGTCGTAGTGGCAACTTCTGTGGTGTATGTTTCTTTTGTTTTCTCCCTCTACAGATGACTTAAGTTTGTGCATTAGCTACATAACCAAATTACCTGGTATTGTCTTAGCTAACTATATGCACGCTCTACTTCCATTCATGATTAGTTCAAGGCACGATGAATTTACTTCGTATATGCACCACCACCCCAGACGTGGGTGGCTTGCTCTCACGGTCACGGACCTCCGCTCAGAGCGTGCCTGAGTCTTCACATATCCTGATTGTTGTTGTTGTTTCCCTCGAGTTGTAGTATCTTCCGCCGTCGAAGATGCGCTCAATTTCAACAGCACTCCGGCAGCAAAAAGTAGACTCACGTATTAAGCTGGCCATGCTCGCTTACATGATTTGGCCCAAATCCCATGATATTGAATTCGGCAGCATAGGTAAAAGAAAGCAAGAAAGGAAGTAAAACGGAAATGTGTGGTGAAAAATTAAGTCTAGTTAAAGAATTGAAGGTGGTTAACGAACCAAACACGACATATCCTGTCGGAGGCCGGCAATGCACTGACTACATAAAAGTAAAAAAAAATCAGTTTCTCAAAATTCACATGTAAAAAATTGTTTACAGTTATATTTCACTTCTATGGATAAACCAGATGGTAACAGTAAATTGATGGAATTTGGGGATATTTAGAATTGTGCCTCTCTCCCGATGCGACGCATGGGGTTTCTCCCCAGATTTTGAGGATTCCACCTTTCGTTGAAATTACGAGGACTGCCACCGATAAGTGAAATTATAAATTCCGTGACATTTCGACTCGATTTCCCTTCATCCCTTCGTCCATCGCGAGGTAGGCCTTCGTGCATTCCGCGTCAAGTCCATGGGCCATGGCCCAACGAAATCGACTCTAGGATACGCGCTAGACGCATATATAAATTTATGTGCACTGCACAACCCTAGCATAGTAGCGGCGGCGCGGATCGATTGTTTTGGGGCGGCGGAATGAGACGATGGGCGCAGGTATCGGCATGAGTCTGCATCGATGCTCCCTGACTGCCCCCATCTCCATCGCGGGTGAGGTCGATTGATCCGTGCTTGGTGTTGTTTCCATCCATGGCCTCCATGGGAAAAGCAATTCATCGTCAAGATCCAGTCGCAATATTGAAAGACGACCGCACTATTACCTTCCCCTGCAGCCCCTGCTGCCTTTTTGGAATCACGTGAGAACCCAAACAGATTGGACACCTCAAGCGGTTGAGTGCGAGGCAAACAAAGGAGGGGGAATTGATGGCTGGCGTGTAGTTGATGATGATGATTATAACCAGTCAGTTGGGGAACCCCAAGCGGAAGGTGTGATGAGCACATCAGCAAGCTTTTCCCTCAGTTAGAAACCAAGGTATGTCGATCAGGAGAGGAGCAAACAAACGACTGAAGGTGATGCTTGCAAGCTTTGCGACAGCTCCGGAGAATTTATTTGGCGCCTCATCCAGGCTTTGCTTTGCGAGCAGCAACGTGGAACCTGCACACAACACACCAAATACTTTGTTCCCAACTTGCGATGAGGTTGTCAATCTCACCGGTTTGCTTGAAATAAAGGGTATGAGCGTATCGAGTGGAAAGTGAAAATGAGCTGCTACCGGTTGATGGACGTGGAGCAGACGGTCCTTGTGCGTGGTGAATAACCAGCCCGTTGGGAACCCCAAGAGGAAGGTATGATGAGTATAGAAGCTAGTTTTCCCTCAGTTTAAGAAACCAAGGTTTATCGATCAGGAGAGGAGAGACAATGACGACTGAAGGTGATGTGGAACCTGCACACACACAACCAAGTACTGTATTCCCAACTTGCGATGAGGTTGTCAATCTCACCGGTTTGCTTGAAACAAAGGTTATGAGCGTATCGAGTAGAAAACAATATAGTATGCGAGTAAAGTAAACAGTACGAGTAAAGTAAATAGGTGATAGCAATATGATGGAAATAGGACCGGGATCCACAGTTCACTAGTGGTGTCTCTCCATAGATAAAATAACACATGCTGGGTAAACAAATTACAGTTGGGCAATTGATAGAATAAAGATAAACGTGATATGTCAAGAAGATCACTATGAGATTTACTCTGGGCATTACAACAAAATACATAGACCGCCATCCAACTGCATCTATGACTAATAATCCACTCCCGGGGATATCAATCCGAACACCCTAGAAGTATTAAGTTGCGAACAACAGATAATTGCATTAAGCAAAGTGTGTAATGTAAACAAAGCATATGCCCTTGAGCATATGAATGTTGTTTTCTCCCTAGTAGCAACAGCACATCTACCACCTTAGAGGTTTCTATCACTCCCCCAGGTGAAATAGAGGCATGAACCCACTATCGAGCATAAATACCCCCTCTTGGAGTCACTAGCAACTACTTGGCCAAGATAGCTACTAACAACGGAGAGCATGCAAGATCATAAACAACATAGAGATAACAAAAGATAATATTCAGTACAGCAACTTAATCATAAACACCAATATTCATCGGATCCCAACAAACCAAACATGTAGAATTACATAACGGTGATCTCAATCATGTATGGCAGCTCATGAGATCTGAACATGAAGCACATGGTGGAGAAGACAACCATCTAGCTACTGCTATGGACCCATAGTCCAAGGTAGACTACTCACTCATCGCTCCGGAGGCAAGCATGGCGATAAAGAAGACCTCCAGTGGCGATTCCCCTCTCCGGCAGGGTGCCGGGAAGAGCTTCTGGACCCTCCCGATCTTCGGGTCGACGGTGGCGGCGGATCGCGATGTGTTCTGGAAATCTGATCGGGTACTTAGGTTTTTTCCGTCGGGGGGTCTTTATAGGCGAAGGGGCGATGTCAGAGGGGGAGCCAGGCGCCCTCACACGGGGCCCGCGCAGCCAGGGGCCTTGCTGCGCCGCCCCTGCGTGTGGGGCCCTGGTGGCCCCCCTCCGGCTCTCCTTCGGATCTCTGGAAGCTTCCGAGAAAAATAAGACTTCGGGAACTTGTTTCGTCCAATTCCGAGAATATTTCCTGTGTATCACTCTGAAACACAAAAACAGCAGAAAACAGGGAACTGGCACTGTGGCAACTCGTTAATAGGTTAGTTCCAGAAAATGCATAAAAGTGCCACTAAGTGTAACGAAACAATAGGCAAATGGTGTAAAAACAAGCATGGAGCATCAAAAATTATAGATACGTTGGAGACGTATCAAGCATCCCCAAGCTTAACTCCTGCTCGTCCTCGAGTAGGTAAGTGATAACAAAAGAATAATTTTTGAGGTGACATGCACCTACACAATCTTGATCATATATATAAGCATTGGTGAGCTGGGATCATAAGAACTTAAAACATGGGCATGAAGATATAATCATGACAATAAGAACTTAGCAACCATGTTGTAAACATGCAAATGAACACAAACAAAAGATCATGAAAATGAAACAATGAAAGTCAAACGTGTGTTCAAATCATAAGGAAAAACATACAAATGGTTTTCAGGTTGTCCTTCAAAGAGAGCAAAACATAAATGCATAGGACACCTTCAAGTTTAAGAGGGCGACTAGATACAAATAATTTAAGAACAAGTGAAACCAACAATATGAATCAATCAATAAACTTTGGGACAATGCATATCACACTAAGAATGACAACTATGCTCTCTTAATGGTGCATAAAGAAAGAAGGTGGTGACTCAACATAAAAGTAAAAGAAAGGCCCTTCGCAGAGGGAAGCAGTGATTGCAAGTTTTATAACCTTCAAAAATTATGGTACTTACCGGCTTTGAGCTCTCATTGCCCCCATCATAAGCATCTTGAATGGTTAAAGTTAATGCGAGAACAATTATGATGCATATGCTTAACAAATCATAAGTTGAAAACCTCGTGCCCCGTGAATACGAGTACCCAAAACTCATGCTACTTTACTTAGAGTCCCAAGCAAGGCTCTTGTCATTGTAAGTATATGCATATCATTGAGAACCGCCAATGGGGTACCTCCGTGCCCGATGACATGGAACAAGCCCACACCAAAATGACAGGACAAGCAGACAATGAACACCTCGACATCTCTTTTATTTGCCTTTTGTTTAGCTTTTTATTGTGAGATGCGTCGTCGAATGTTCACCATGGGTATGCTGCAAATTTCCAGCATGAATTATGCATGGCTTAGATTGGCGGCCCGGCGTTTCCCTAACACATATACAAACTCCATGATCCCCACAAGATTCCCAATTCATTTCACACCGCGGGCATCCATAAACAAAAGATCACGATATCAACTCAAATAAGAAGTGCAATGTTGAAAGCTTGCCCCATGACAGCATGGCTGGGCCAGAATCCAACTTACAACTTGCAAGCATAACAACTCAACATAAGAGACCACAATGTCAAATTTTTAAGAACAGGAAAAAGTAAAGTGTGCCTTTCGGTTCGTGAGAGCTTTACTAACCAAATTTCGCATAACACTGGTAAGAGTTTAATTTGAAGAGAAAATAAAAGCAAGTCAAATTTACTTGGAATAGCAAATTGCTAGTAGGTATGTATGGTGGACACTTTGGAAAACTTTGGCTTTTAGGAGTTGGATGCACGAGTAGAGCTCATACTCAGTACAAGGCGAGGGCTAGCAAAAGACTGGGAGCGACCAACTAAGAGAGCAATAATGGCCATAATCATGCAAAGCGACATTAAAAGAAGCATAAGATGGCATCAAAAGTCAAAAACTAAATGATCATGAAGGCTATTGGCGACTTTGTAAGAGTCTAACATGTGTGAGCATGCGCCAAGTCAACCCAAATAAAGCATCAAGGAGAAAACCAAAATAATGCTTCCATACAATAAAAACAACGCATGATTTTTTCAAAGGCTCATTAAGAAATCTCAGTTATTTGAGACAAGTCATGCTACATCAAAACCACTAAGCATATTATCAAAAAGACATCAAGCATGACATTAAAAAGCCTAAGCCGCAGTCTACACAAGCTCCTTCTTGTACCACTATTTTGCACAAAGCTTTTTCTCTTTTCCAACACCATTTGAAATTTTTATAAACACCTCTTTTGATGAAAACCAATAAAGATCAGAGGCAAAAATACACCTTGATGAAAAGATATGACAAGGTCTGAACGCAAATCAAGGCGAAAACAAAAACCAAATGCAGTAGCAGAAAAAGAAGAACACTCGATTTTTAATAAGAGTGAAAACTAGAGCGTTCTTGGCAAATGAAAAGCATGGCAACTTCTCCAAAAGAAATTTGTTGGGGTCCAACCATTTATTGCAGCAAACAAACAAACTAAACCAACTAAGAAAACTAAAACAACTGACGCTCCAAGAAAAGCACATAGTGCATGAAGCAATAAAAATATAGTGTTTTGAAAGGTGACCTGATTTTTGCCGATGAAGAAGGGGTGCCTCGGGGGCATCCCCAAGCTTTGACGCTTGTACTTCTTGGATATTTCTTGGGGTGATGCATGGGAATCCCCAAGCTTGAGCTTTTGTCCATTCTTCAACTCATCTCATCATTCTCCAATCCCTACACTTGAAAACTTCCTTCATACAAAACTAAACACAATTCTATTAGCAACATTAGTGCAAGCATAACATATAATCAATCCTCTATTTGCTTCAGGTTTCAACTCAAAACCACGAAATATATAGTAGATACTACTGTAGCAACCTCCCCAAAAGTTCCGTGATCAAAAGAACTCAAAAGAAAGCGATAAAGTGGAAAACACAAATATTGGCAGAAATCTGTCAAAACTGAACAGCTGACAAAGGTCGAATTTTTGAGGGATTTTCTGTTGCTCAAATTTGCATCAGCTCAAGGGCATATGCTCAAGGGCTTTGCCTTGTGTTTCGTTACACTTCGTGGCGTTTTTATGCATTTTCCGGAACTAACCTATTGACAAGATGCCACAGTGCCAGTTCCCTGTTTTCTGCTGTTTTTGTGTTTCTGAAGTGATACACAGGAAATGTTCTCGGAATTGGACGAAACAAGTTCCTGAAGTCTTATTTTACCCGGAAGCTTCTAGAGATCTGAAGGAGAGTAGGAGGGGGCCACCAGGGCCCCACATGCAGGGGTGGCGCGGCCAGACCCCTGGCCGCGTGGGCCCTGCGTGAGGGCGCCTGGCTCCTCCTCTGACGACGCCCCTTCGCCTATATAAAGCCTCGGGACGGAAAACCCTAAGAGGAGTCGGCGAAATTTCCAGAACAGTTCCGCAGCACCGCCGCCGTCGAAGCCAAATTTCGGGGGACAGAAGTCTCTGTTCCGGCACCCTGCCGGGATGGGGAAGTGCCCCCGGAGCTATCTCCATCGGTCTCCATCGCCGTCTCCGCCATCTCCATCGACCTCACCGCCATCTCCATCGACCTTGCTGTCTCCTATGATGAGGAGGGAGTAGTTCATCCCCGGGGCTGAGGGCTCTACCGGTAGCTATGTGGTTCACCTCTCTCTCCCATGATATGATCTTTATGTGATCGTGAGCTTTGTATCATGTTGAACAAGTAGATGTTATTATTCAGATATTATGTGTACTCTAGTGGTATTATTAAAGTAATCTATTCCTCCTGCCATGGTGTAACGGTGACAGTGCGTGCATCATGGTGGTACTTGGTCTAGGCTACGATTGTGATCTCTTATGGATTATGAGAGTAATTATTACTATGATAGTATTGAAGTGATCTATTCCTCCTTTCATGGTGTAATGTTGACAGTGTGTGCACCGTGTTAGTACTTGGTCTAAGTTGCAATAATATCTATCTTGAGTTGTGCTTTGATTTGGATATCTCTATGAGTGGTGTTTGTCAAGTACTTGATGAACTTTAAGGGGTGCTTCTGTAGCCACTACACAATGATTAGTGTTATTCAATAGGAGAGTAATTCAGAGTACCATAGTGGAGAGAAGTTGTTTATTTGTTCAATCATGTTATATTGTTGGGAGTGTGTCCACTAGTGAAAGTATGATCCCTAGTCCTTGTTTCCAAGCTTTGCACACCGTTTACTTCCTGTTTTGTTACATGTTTGCTCGCAGCGATATTTACTTCAAGTCACATTTGCTACTTATAATCATCACTACCACTTGTATTTCACTATCTCTTCACCGAACTAGTGCACCTATACATCTGACAAGTGTATTGGGTGTGTTGGGGACACAAGAGACTTTCTGTATCGTAATTCCAGGGTTGCTTGAGAGGGATAGCTTTGACCTCTTTCTCCCTGAGTTCGATAAACCTTGGGTGATCCACTTAAGGGAAACTTGCTGCTGCTCTACAAACCTCTGCACTTGGAGGCCCAACACTGTCTACAAGAACAGAAGCGTGTGTAGACATCAAGCTATTTTTTGGCACCGTTGCCGGGGAGGTAAGGTAAAAGGTACTCGCATCCTCCTGTGTGAGTGCTCGGAGTTATTTCCTTTAGATTCTGCAATTACATCTTTTTGTTTCTTGTTTTTATTTTCACTAGTTAGGCTTAATGGAAAACAAAGAGTTCTTTAGTCTTTTTCCTGATTTTAGATTTGAAGAGAAAATTGAAAATCCTTTGGAGCTTATTTCGCATAGCAATGTTGTTAGTACGAATGCTTTGAATACTGTTAATGCTAATGCTATAGAAAAGTCTAAGCTTGGGGAAGCTGGTTTTGTTAAGTATAATATTTTTAGTTCCCCAGCTTTAGTGGAGAAAGTTTGTTCTGATAATATTTTATCTCCCATATGTGATGTTCCTTCTTATGATGATATGTTTGAAGAATATGCTTTGCGAAATAGCTGTTCTTTAGCTTGTGATGATACTGAACCTCTAGTCTATGATGGTTATGATGATGAGTATAATATTTTCAGTTCACCTACTATTGAGGATAAAATTAGTTATGATTACAATATGCCTCCTATTTATGATGATTATGGTGATGAGAATAATTATTCTGTTGAATTTGCTCCTACTACTATTGTTCCTATGGTGAGTATTAATTCTTTTATGCATGTGGCTCATGATAGGGATGCTTTATGTGATAGTTATATTGTTAGTTCTATTCATGATGCTACTAAAAGTTATTATGAGAGAGGGAAACATAGTTTGATGGATCTCAACAATATTAAGTTTCCCCTCTTTATGTTGGAAATCTTGAAGTGGCACTTGTTTTATCTATCCATGCTTGCTACTATGTGCCTCGTTGATTTATTTTCTTACAAGATTCCTATGCATAGGAAGTGGTTCAGATATAAATGTCTTTCACATTTGCTTTTTGATGCTCTCTGTTGCTTTAAGTTCCTATATGGCGCCTTTGCCTCAAGCTCTTATATGGCGCCCACATGAGCATCTTTGCAAATTACTGCGCCTAGCTCAAAGGCGTTAAAGAAAAGCACTCTTGGGAGATAACCCATTATTTATTTTACAGTACTTTTTCTTTTATTTGAGTCTTGGAAGTTATTACTACTGTAATAACCGCTCCTTATCTTGTTTATTTCATTTTTGTGCCAAGAGAAGCCTCTAATTTGAGTGAGGTAAAGATTTGGGGATGTTGCTGTCCTGAAACTGTTTTCGGTGCTGCGCTGTAAAAATTTGTGAAAATTCTCTGAATATCTTTTCGACCTGCGGTTTCTTGTGCATATGCCCCAGGTTATATCCAAACTTTCATTAGTTGAACACTTTTTGATTTGAGCAATAGAAAATACCTCAAAAATTCGACCTTTGTCAGCTGTTCTGTTTTGACAGATTTCTGCCAATATTTGTGTTTGCCGCTTTATCGCTTTCTTTTTTAGTTCTTTTGATCACGGAACTTTTGGGGAAGTTGCTACAGTAGTATATGATTAATATGTGGTGGTTTTGGGTTGAAACCTGAGGCAAAAGAGGTTGATTATATGTTATGCTTAAACTAATGTTGCTAATAGAATTGTGTTTAGTTTTGTATGAAGGAAGTTTTCAAGTGTAGGGATTGGAGAATGATGAGATGAGTTGAAGAATGGACAAAAGCTCAAGCTTGGGGATGCCCATACATCACCCCAAGAAATATCCAAGAAGTACAAGCGTCAAAGCTTGGGGATGCCCCCGAGGCACCCCTTCTTCATCAGCAAAAATCAGGTCACCTTTCAAGACACTATATTTTTATTGCTTCATGCACTATGTATTTTTCTTGGAGCGTCAGTTGTTTTTGTTTTCTTTATTAGTTTTGTTTTGTTTGCTGCAATAAATGTTTAGATCACATCATGTTTTTGGAGGAGATGAACTCGCTTTTCATTTGCCAAGAACACTCTAGTTTTCACTCTTATCGTTCAACGAGTGTTCTCTTTTTCTGCTACTGCGTTTAGCTTGCATTTTTCGCCTTGATTTTTGTTCAGATCTTGTTATATCTTTTCATCAAGGTGTATTTTTGCCTCTGATCTTTATTGGTTTTCATCAAAAGCGGTGTCTTAAAAAATTTCAAATGGTGTTGGAAAAGAGAAAAAGCTTTATGCAAAAAAGTGGTACAAGAAGGAGCTTGTGTAGACTACGGCTTAGGCTTTTTCATGTCATGCTTGATGTCTTTTTGATAGTATGCTTAGTGGTTTTGCTGTAGCATGACTTGTCTCAAATAACTGAGATTGCTTAATGAGCCTTTGAAAAAATCATGCGTTGTTTTTATTATACGGAAGCATTTATTTGGTTTTCTCCTTTGATGCTTTATTTGGGTTGACTTGGCACATGCTTACACCATGTTGACTACAAAATAAGTCGCCTATAGCCTCTATGATCATTTAGTTTTTGACTTTTGATGCCATCTTATGCTTCTTTTAATGTTGCTTTGTCGCTTTGCATGATTATGGCCATTATTGCTCTCTTAGTTGGTCGCTCACAGTCTTTTGCTAGCCCTCACCTTGTACTGAGTATGAGCTCTACTCGTGCACCCAACTCCCAAAAACCAAGTTTGCCATTGTGTCCACTATAAATTCCTTTGCATGGTATTTGTAAGCCATTCCAAGTAAATTTTCATGTGCTACCTTTCAAAAACCTTCAAAATACTTCTCGTTTTGTGACACTGTTTTCAGCTCATGGGGACGTAGTGGTCGGATTTGCTATCTTCCATATTGCTTATTCCAAAAAGAAAAGAAAAAAAAAAGAAAAAAGGCACTCCTCCATGGAATGTGAATGTTGGTGGGCACCCGATGGAATCGGTTAGCCATGGTTTGTGAAAGGAAAAAAGGTGGGGAGGAGTGCCAAGTTTTATAAAAAGAGCACAAAAAGTGCCAATCTCTCTCTAAAAAACCTGTTTCATTTTTGTATGGAAGATAGTAAGAACCCCATTGCCAGTCGTTGACAAAGACAACCACCTCTCAAAACCAATTTTTATCTCTCTGTTTTACAAATGAAAAGCTCTAGCACATGTTTAATCGCTGCTTCCCTCTGCGAAGGGCCTTTCTTTTACTTTTATGTTGAGTCACCACCTTCTATCTTTATGCACCATTAAGAGAGCATAGTTGTCATTCTTAGTATAATGTGCATTGTCCCAAAGTTTATCATTAATTGATTCATGACTATGGTTTCACTTGTTCTTAAATTACTTGTATCTAGTCACCCTCTTAAACTTGAAGGTGTCCTATGCATTTATGTTTTGCTCTCCATGAAGGACAAGCTGAAAACCATTTGTATGTTTTTCCTTATGATTTGAACACACGTTTGACTTTCATTGTTTCATTTTCATGATCTTTTGTTTGTGTTCATTTGCATGTTTACAACATGGTTGCTAAGTTCTTATTGTCATGATTATGTCTTTAATGCCCATGTTTTAAGTTCTTTTGATCCCAGCTCACAACGCTTACATATATGATCAAGATTGTGTAGGTGCATGTCACCTCAAAAATTATTCTTTTGTTATCACTTACCTACTCGAGGACGAGCAGGAGTTAAGCTTGGGGATGCTGATACGTCTCCAACGTATCTATAATTTTTGATGCTCCATGCTTGTTTTTACACCATTTGCCTTGTGTTTCGTTACACTTCGTGGCATTTTTATGCATTTTCCAGAACTAACATATTGACAATATGCCACAGTGCCAGTTCCCTGTTTTCTGCTGTTTTTGTGTTTCAGAAGTGGTACACAGGAAATATTCTCGGAATTGGACGAAACAAGTTCCTGAAGTCTTATTTTACCCGGAAGCTTCCAGAGATCCGAAGGAGAGTAGGAGGGGGGCCACCAGGGCCCCACACGCAGGGGTGGCGCGGCCAGGCCCCTGGCCGCACGGGCCCTGCGTGAGGGCGCCTGGCTCCTCCTCTGACGACGCCCCTTCGCCTATATAAAGCCTCGGGACAGAAAACCCTAAGAGGAGTCGGCGAAATTTCCAGAACAGTTCCGTAGCGCCGCCGCCGTCGAAGCCAAATTTCGGGGGACAGAAGTCTCTGTTCCGGCACCCTGCCGGGACGGGGAAGTGCCCCCGGAGCCATCTCCATTGGTCTCCATCGCCGTCTCTGCCGTCTCCATCGACCTCTTCGCCATCTCCATCAACCTTGCTGTCTCCTATGATGAGGAGGGAGTAGTTCATCCCCGGGGCTGAGGGCTCTACCGGTAGCTATGTGGTTCACCTCTCTCTCCCATGATATGATCTTTATGTGATCGTGAGCTTTGTATCATGTTGAACAAGTAGATGTTATTATTCAGATATTATGTGTACTCTAGTGGTATTATTAAAGTAATCTATTCCTCCTGCCATGGTGTAACGGTGACAGTGCGTGCATCATGGTGGTACTTGGTCTAGGCTACGATTGTGATCTCTTATGGATTATGAGAGTAATTATTACTATGATTGTATTGAAGTGATCTATTCCTCCTTTCATGGTGTAATGTTGACAGTGTGTGCACCGTGTTAGTACTTGGTCTAAGTTGCAATAATATCTATCTTGAGTTGTGCTTTGATTTGGATATCTCTATGAGTGGTGTTTGTCAAGTACTTGATGAACTTTAAGGGGTGCTTCTGTAGCCACTACACAATGATTAGTGTTATTCAATAGGAGAGTAATTCAGAGTACCATAGTGGAGAGAAGTTGTTTATTTGTTCAATCATGTTATATTGTTGGGAGTGTGTCCACTAGTGAAAGTATGATCCCTAGGCCATGTTTCCAAGCTTTGCACACCGTTTACTTCCTGTTTTGTTACATGTTTGCTCGCAGCGATATTTACTTCAAGTCACATTTGCTACTTATAATCATCACTACCACTTGTATTTCACTATCTCTTCGCCAAACTAGTGCACCTATACATCTGACAAGTGTATTGGGTGTGTTGGGGACACAAGAGACTTTCTGTATCGTAATTGCAGGGTTGCTTGAGAGGGATAGCTTTGACCTCCTCCTCCCTGAGTTCGATAAACCTTGGGTGATCCACTTAAGGGAAACTTGCTGCTGCTCTACAAACCTCTGCACTTGGAGGCCCAACACTGTCTACAAGAACAGAAGCGTGTGTAGACATCAAGCTATTTTCTGTGCGTAGAATCCTGACTACGGTAGCGTTTCGATACACTTAGTGGCACTTTTATGCATTTTCCGGAACTAACCTATTAACGAGTTGCCACAGTGCCAGTTCCCAGTTTTCTGCTATTTTTGTGTTTCAGAGTGATACACAGGAAATATTCTCGGAATTGGACGAAACAAGTTCCTGAAGTCTTATTTTTCCCGGAAGCTTCCAGAGATCCGAAGGAGAGCCGGAGGGGGGCCACCAGGGCCCCACACGCAGGGGCGGCGCGGCCAGGCCCCTGGCCGCACGGGCCCCGCGTGAGGGCACCTGGCTCCCCCTCTGACGACGCCCCTTCGCCTATAAAGACCCCCCGACGGAAAAAACCTAAGTACCCGATCAGATTTCCAGAACACACCGCGATCCACCACCACCGTCGACCCGAAGATCGGGAGGGTCCAGAAGCTCTTCCCGGCACCCTGCCGGAGAGGGGAATCGCCACCGGAGGTCTTCTTCATCGCCATGCTTGCCTCCGGAGCGATGAGTGAGTAGTCTACCTTGGACTATGGGTCCATAGCAGTAGCTAGATGGTTGTCTTCTCCACCATGTGCTTCATGTTTAGATCTCATGAGCTGCCATACATGATTGAGATCACCGTTATGTAATTCTACATGTTTGGTTTGTTGGGATCCGATGAATATTGGTGTTTATGATTAAGTTGCTGTACTGAATTATATCTTTTGTTATCTCTATGTTGTTTATGATCTTGCATGCTCTTCGTTGTTAGTAGCTATCTTGGCCGAGTAATTGCTAGTGACTCCAAGAGGGGGTATTTATGCTCGATAGTGGGTTCATGCCTCTATTTCACCTGCGGGAGTGACAGAAACCTCTAAGGTGGTAGATGTGTTGTTGCTACTAGGGAGAAAACAACATTCATATGCTCAAGGGCATATGCTTTGTTTACATTACACACTTTGCTTAATGCAATTATCTGTTGTTCGCAACTTAATACTTCTAGGGTGTTCGGATTGATATCCCCGGGAGTGGATTATTAGTCATAGATGCAGTTGGATGGCGGTCTATGTATTTTGTTGTAATGCCCAGAGTAAATCTCATAGTGATCTTCTTGACATATCACGTTTATCTTTATTCTATCAATTGCCCAACTGTAATTTGTTTACCCAGCATGTGTTATTTTATCTATGGAGAGACACCACTAGTGAACTGTGGACCCCGGTCCTATTTCCATCATATTGCTATCACCTGTTTACTTTACTCGCACTGTTTACTTTACTCGCATACTATATTGTTTTCCACTCGATACGCTCATAACCTTTGTTTCAAGCAAACCGGTGAGATTGGCAACCTCATCGCAAGTTGGGAACAAAGTACTTGGTTGTGTGTGTGCAGGTTCCGCATCACCTTCAGTCGTCATTGTCTCTCCTCACCTGATCGATATTAAACCTTGGTTTCTTAACTGAGGGAAGACTAGCTGCTATACTCATCATACCTTCCTCTTGGGGTTCCCAACGGGCTGGTTATTCACCACGCACAAGGACCGTCTGCTCCACGTCCATCAACCGGTAGCAGCTCATTTTCTGGCGCCGTTGCCAGGGAGGAAGAGAAGACTTCTGCGAGGGGAGTTTTTCACACACACATCCTTTACTTTGTTATTGTTTTGCTTTGCTTTATTTATTTTACCTGCATTGCTTTATATCAAAAACCCAAAAAAATTAGAATCCTTGGTAGTTGTTATTTCTTTACTTTAGTTTATCATGTTGATCCCTAAGTACGTTCTGGAGGACCTCTCAGTAGGTAGTGGTTCGATTATTGGCAAAAGTAACATTGAGGAGTTCTTTAATCACATTAGTTTGCATGAGGAAGTTGAGGAAAAGTCTTGGGTTGAGCTTGCTCCTAGTATTGAAGTTGCTTCTGTTTATTTAATTGACATGTTGGAAACTAGGTTTGCTAGTCTTAATCCTTTTATGCAATATATGTTCCTTAAGCTTCATGAAATTGAGGATCCCGAAAAGAAAGCTTTTATCTCGGAAACTTTGCGCCTAGAATTTAAGGATGTCGTTATTGAAGCTAGAAAGGTTCTTAAACGTTTTAATAAACTTGGTTCGCCTATAAAGGTTATTGATACTAATGATGAGGGAACCAAAATACCTATACCTTGCAAGCTTTTGGGATTGAGTGAAGCCTTCGAAAATAATTTTGCCTGGATCTGTCCTGAAAATCTTTTTGATGAGAATAGTGTACCAAAGCATGATCACAAAGGGTCTTAAAAAACTTATGTGGATGAAATACAATGCCTTATTGACAAGACCTCTGCTGTTGATCTTAATGCTTCTGCTGAAATTACTTGATTCGCAATTTTCTGCGCCTAGCTCAAAGGCGTTAAAGAAAAGCACTCTTGGGAGATAACCCAATGTTTTCTTTTCAGTACTTTTTCTTTTATTTGAGTCTTGGAAGTCATTACTACTGTAATGACCGCTCCTTATCTTGTTTATTTCGTTTTTGTGCCAAGAGAAGCCTCTAATTTGAGTGAGGTAAAGATTTGGGGATGTTGCTGTCCTGAAACTGTTTTCGGTGCTGCACCGTAAAAATTCGTATAAATTCTCTGTTGATCTTTTGGACCTGCGATTTCTTGTGCATATGCATTTTCGTTACACTTAGTGGCACTTTTATGCATTTTTCGGAACTAACCTATTAACGAGTTGCCACAGTGCCAGTTCCCTGTTTTCTGCTATTTTTGTGTTTCAGTGTGATACGCAGGAAATATTCTCGGAATTGGACGAAACAAGTTCCTGAAGTCTTATTTTCCCCCGAAGCTTCCAGAGATCCGAAGGAGAGCCGGAGGGGGGCCACCAGGGCCCCACACGCAGGGGCGGCGCAGCCAGGCCCCTGGCCGCGTGGGCCCCGCGTGAGGGCGCCTGGCTCCCCCTCTGACGACGCCCCTTCGCCTATAAAGATCCCGCGACGGAAAAAACCTAAGTACCCGATCAGATTTCCAGAACACATCGTGATCCGCCGCCACCGTCGACCCGAAGATCGGGAGGGTCCAGAAGCTCTTCCCAGCACCCTGCCGGAGAGGGGAATCGCCACCGGAGGTCTTCTTCATCGCCATGCTTGCCTCCGGAGCGATGAGTGAGTAGTCTACCTTGGACTATGGGTCCATATGTGGTGACCCAGCATACCACTGCATGTGTAGTATGCAAGTCGTTGACATAACACCAATGGAACACCGTCTCACTAGTATTACATCGATCAGAGTGGTACAACAGAAACATCGCAGGTCCAAGGTAGGTGCATAGGATTACAATTTCATCATACAGAAGAGCTTCAGAACTTCCTCAACATGTAGAGGTTTAGTCCCGGTGACTACAAACGAGAGTAATACATTGAAGACTAAGCTAGAGCTACACTAATGCAGTTGGCTTTCTACAGAACTACTCTAGCTACTTAGGTTCTAGGATTAGGGAATTGAGTCCCTTCTATTCCTATTCTAGTTTTCCTCCAATCTTGGTATAGTTGTTGACTCCGTTGATGATTCTGACATTGGTAGAAGGCTTCATCTTCATCTTCAGTGTCTCGAGGTTGCCTCCTTGTGTTGCCTCCAATCTAAGCAAGGGTTACGAGGGAGTGGGGTGAGTAACGAGCGTTACCCAGCAAGTTCATATAAGGAATAAGGTGTTTAATGCACTATCTACAGCCTTAGACCCAAGAGTCGTTTGGCAATGCAAGTTTTTGTAAACATTTCTTCAAAGGTTGATTTTATTCAAAAGAACTATGTCCGTCAGCCTTCACAGGTTGATTAGAGCTTCGATGGGCTCCTTTCCTGCCGCGTTCGCAGCTCCTTCCCGGAACAGGGAGTATCTTGATACTTTTTTACACTCTGCAGAGGTGGTCACTTGTACCCATGAGAGATCAAAGCCTTGCTGCACAACCGAGTAGCTAGCATCGTCCACACTTCCTTGGTGTGGGGCCCAGTCGATGATCCAAGCCAATCACTGTTCTTCTCCGCGACCCCGCAGACCCACCCTTTTGTAAGTCCATCCTCCCCTATACCCATATGCAGACTGATTGGCGCACTGGTCCTTACTGGACCCCAGGTGCCCGCACCTATACAATATGGGTAGACTGTTCCGGATGACCGTTACAATCCATCCTAGATCAATTGGCAAGAATTGTCCCCCCCCCTATACCATAGGTAGACTTGCAGGAAATGCATTTCCCCCTTTACACTATAGTAGCCTAGGCAAGACAACCCCCAAACTGATCCGTTGGCATGCGAGAGGGAAAAGATACAGCTGACTTCTCCGTCCCATTCCAGATCTCATGGTTGACCGTGATTTACGGCGCAAGAATCACTGGCGACATTTGTTGTTAAGTCCTAGGGTTCACTTTCCCGAACAAATGGAACCTCGACCACAACAATCATACCATGGTTCCATTTGCCAGCCATCCTAGGTTACCACCACTCGGGTCGATAACCAGCTAATCATATTAATTATGAAAAGAGAACCTTTTGCTTTTCAATGCAGTAATAATCATACCACCGGTATCTTTGCAAGTAATTTGCTAAAAGTAATCAAGAGATATGAGCAAGAGTGAACTTGCCTTTCTGACCACAAGATTATGCGAGTCAGGGTCTTCGATACGATAGAAATCCCAATTCTGAAATAGCAATCATCATCCGGTAGGGATGATGTTAGAAATCTGCAGCATGATATGCATAAGATATGATAGGCATCACTCTAAGTGTAACCTAACCCCGATGATTTGTTATCATTGAGTTGTGGTGATTTATTTATGATGTGTTGCACTTTTAAATCACACCATAACATGGTTGTTAAGCATTTTAGGTTAGATCATTATCAGGTGCTATTAAAAGAATAAGACTTTAACAGGAGCTATTGTTCTAGGGTGTTATAATCATTCCTTGCTACAAGAGAATGATTGTTAATGGTGAAGACATGAAGGTAACACTTTTAAGTTGCTTCTTATGAATAGCAGACAATTGGTTGATCATGGGCAAGCTAGGTTGAAATAGGTCATATCATTATAACAAGACTCAATTAGTTATAGGGTTGACAACAATCTTAATATAACTTGGCAATTGTTATTAGAAAGCATATGGTTTGGTGAAATGCTTACTTGATATGTTCTTAAAAGAATAACTTTTGAAGAACATATCTCATAATGGACATTTAGTATAAAATTACCTTTTAGTGGTCATTTACTTTATAAGAAGGTTGAAGTGATTAATAAAACATAAGTTCCTTTATTATTAGCTAGTAGGTGAATCACAATTTTAAATGATTCTTAAAATTGAGTTAGCAGTTATGAAACAATTGTTAATCAATAAATTATAGTTGAAAATAGAGTCTAAATTCAAGTTGATGCTTATTTAAGAGTTATTCTAATTTCTTATCATTTAAGAAAATAGTTTTAGGATTTAAGTCAAATTTTAATGATTTAAAATTGACCTAGAACTTTTAAATTTAACTTTTACTGAAACAATAGTTGAAATAACAATATTAGAGTTAAGAAATAATTCTGGTACAAGTTTATGATTTTTCCCAAATTTTACTATATTAAATTTGTTTTAGAAAAATTATTTTAGGAATTAATATCCTAATAGTAAAGTTTTAGGATTAATATTTAGTAATAACAAAATATTAATTGGAATAACAATATAGAAGTAGTCACATCTTTATTTGATATTTGAAAACTTGGTTTGAATTATTATAATTGGATTTGAATACAAAATTCAAATACTACTTAAACAAGTTTTCAAATTAAGTTCGAAATTATTTCACACAAGCATGCAAGACTATAATCTAAATAGATAGATTATATTATTGTGATCATTTTGGTATATCATTTGTATTTTTCTGATTTAAAATGAAATAGTTATGATTTTTCTAAGTTTCTGATATTTTCTGATATTTCAAATAACTAGGCAGATACCTCTTATACCGACTGCTAACCTAGCCAGAGACAATGACATGTGGGGTCACTGGATAGGTCATCTGCCACGATGGCAAGACTAAGTCAAAATCGATGACTGGTCAAGGTGATGACGTCACCAACCACCGGAGCTCACAGATGGCTCACAAATTCGTGAATTTAGGCCGAATTGAGAGGAATGGTTTGGTGCATCAGATTCAGGAGAACGAGGGGGTTCTAACGGTACCAGCCCCGCTGCTTTCTGGCCACCGGAGACATGCCGGCGACTTGGCCGAACAGCGACAGACGGTGGCGCACGATGCCGAGATGATTTAGGATGCAAACTGATGATTTAAGGGGCTCTAGAGAACATGCAGCTCACCAGGATGCCAACGGTGAGGTCGAGGATGATGGGGAAGGTCGGACGGTGTTGAATCGACGGTAACAGTAGCTCCTGTATGCGAGCTCGGCGGCGGTGATTTGAAGCTCCTCTGCTCGATTTGCTTGATGAGGGTAGCGAAGGGATCACATAGGAGCTCCAGAGACATTCGTCGTTGGTCGGGAACACCCATGCCGACGGCGCCGATCATCGCCTGATCTAGGGTTTCTAGGTCTGGGAGAAGATCTCGAGAGGAAGAAGAGACTGGGAGGTGGCAGTGGACTCCTAGGGTTTACTGCGGCGGCGGGCATCGTTTTATAGGCTTTGGAGGGCGGCAGCTCGAATCTTGGCGTAGCAGAACGCCGGGGAGACGCCACCGAGCAGCTTCCTCCATCGGGAGGTTGAAGAAGACTTGATGGGTCCTTCTTGTCAGACCTACCGAAGCGGTATCCAGGCCAGGCCCCGGATGGGCTGGCTAGCTGGGCTGGCTAAGCTGGGCTGTGGCCAGGTAAGCCAATCCTCTATTTTTTCTGTTTCAATTCTTTTTCTTTTTCTCTATTTTCTATTTGATGATTTGAATTCCAATTTGAATTCACTTTGTTTGCAGGTTTGAACTTGGAACTTAACTGGGGTAAACCTATGACAATAAGTATATTTTTATAGTTAGCAAAGAATATTTATATGTGCACTAGCACATAGAATTATTTAGTCATCACTAAGATTTTAATTAGGATCTTGTTAGGAATAGATTCAAACACTACAACTAGTGCTCAAAACTCTTTATTAAGACTTGGGTGAGATGCATATTAATATGCAAGAATTTGCATTTGGGGTTCAAATACTTACTACTGAAGATTCTATCTAGTGTTTGATTTTGATAACTCTGAGTCTATTTATTATTGCCCTCACTTGTGACAATTACTTCTTTCCTTGAAAGTAAATTAAATATGCATATCAATATGTGGGTTGATCACCAAATAAAGGACTTGGTTGATCACTAATTAATTATTGTTTGGATGCAACACTGGGGTTTAGAGATAATCAAATGATTAGAGGGTTTTGCTGATGATATTTCCCTATACTATCTGGTCATGGGTGGTGGTATGGTGCTAGATGACCTAGTTCATCACTATGATACTTGTTTGCTGAGATACATACATGCAAGTGTTTATTCAAATGAAATGGTGCTTTTCTTAAGGTGGTGTTCTGGCAATTAATTCCACACATGCTCTTGCAAAGGATATGGTATCTAATTAATTTGGCTATATGCAAATATGCATCTCAAATAACATGTAAGTGAGGTATTAGAGTGTATACTAATTTATCTTAGCATGCTAGGCTATATAAGCATTCACACAATTAACTATTGGTGTGTTCACTAACTAATGGTAGCTAAAGATGATGTTGTACCCTTTGTTATGCAAGTGTAGGTGTAGGAATATTATGCATATGTTGATAGTGATTTCTTGGTACAGACATATGCATGATATGAATAGCTACTCTACATTTTCTGGGTTTGATTTGCTTCCTAGTAAATTTACTTGTTTGTTCTTGGTGCTCATATGATCACTTAGATGTATGTGATATGCCCCTGAAGCATGTATATGTTTTTAGTAGATGATTTTAGATCAGAGGCATATATTTCTCTTGCTTTATGGTAAGTTCTTCCCTTTTCCCAATAACTACACTTCTCTCCTCTCATACTAGATCAACCTGGTGGTCTTGTGAAGCTTGTTCTTCGGGAATTCTGATAAACCTGCATCTTGTGGCATGCCTGCACCTCCTAGCTACTTGACCTAATTCCTAATTGAACTAAGCAACCATTTGGTCTTGGTCTTGCTGGTTTGGTTCCTGTGGTTGTGCTGGTGGTGATGAATCCTGCCCTGTTGCTCAACTCATGAGCAGGGTGGATTGTGTGGTGGTGTTGCTGGTGTGATGGTGATGTTCCTTGTGTGATGGGGGTGTTTCTTGCTCCTATCTAATGTATGAAGTGATCCAAATTCGTTGGTCACCTCCTACCATGAGTTTATGGTGTCAAATGCATGCCATGGGGTTCCTTTTTTAGTGTTTTGAAGTCCACCACAAGTTGACACCTCAAGTGGTGACTCTTGTTTTCATTTGGTGAGTAAGCTACTTGTTGTCAAGCTCTCATGCATGGGCATTACTTGGGGATCAAGTAAAGGAAGATATTTTCAAGTGGATAACTATGAAGATTACTTGGGGTTCAAGTATAAGAAGATATTTTGAAATGCATTACTTGGGGTTCAAGTAAAGGAAGATATTTTGAAATGCATTACTTGGGGTTCAAGTAAAGGAAGATATTTTGAAGTGGATAACTATCCTAGGTGGCATGATGATTATCCTCTAGTAATCTTTATTTTGAATAGCCAAGTGGCATTTGGCACTAAATGGACTTGTGGCTAAATCAATTCATATTCTTATACATATTGGTAATTCATAATTGAATTGTTATCAATTGATGTTGTATTAATTGTTTGGAAGTTTAACTTCCAAAGTTCATATTTGAAATGTTCATGTTAATGTGAATTATGCCTATTGTCATATCTTATTTGTTCCTATTATAAATTGTGCTCAAATATCCAAGGTTAGCAAAGGTCATGTTCAAATTTTAAGTGATTTGATTTGATTTCACCAAGGCATGATCATAAGAGTTTCAAAATGATCATAGTTATTTTTATTCAAATAGTTTGAACTATTTAAGGTAATGTAAATGAGTTCAGTTTTGTTATACCTCATATAGTTAATAAGTTATGATTTAAATAAGAATGTGTGGCTTTTATGCACTTTAGACCTTGTGGTTTACCAATTTTGGTAACAAGTTTAAGAGTGAATTATATAATACCCAAAAGTACTGGCTAATTATTTAAGTAGTTAAACTCTATTGTAAACTCCTCTAACTATTTTGGTACTAGGTTAGTCTTTCCCTCTTCTGAAGCGTCTGAATTATACCCTATGGTTCTATCTCAAGAGATAGGAATGATATTGGATTTGATATAGACTCTCTCCTCTTGTCTTGGAGATGCATGGATTTAGGTGTGAAGGATTATGATAATCAAGATATGAAAATAAAGTAGATTAAGAGTAAAGGTAAGACTTGTGTTGTCTTCCTTTAAGCTAGGAATGGCTTCAATGATTTAGGTTTAAGAAATACCATGGTGATCATGGTAGAATTGGTTATAAGGTCCTGAAATGATGTGTTAACATATTAATCCTACCTCACATTCCTCTCCTTTGATTGTTGTTATTATCTCTACCCAAAACAAGGTTGTTAACGAAGGTCATGTTGAAGTTTATCGCACTTCAGTCGATGAGCTACTTCAATTCCATCAACTCAAGAGAAGCTTCAATCACTTTGACAAGTTTTATTTAAAAGCGCGAAAATTTCCCAGATTTTCTATGCATGAATGCAATGCACACTTCTGTGTTCTCTCTATTTCTAGCCTCACATCCTGGGATGTTACAGACTCTCCCCCTTAAAATCAACTTCGTCCTCGAAGTTTGAACTCTCTTACGTTTGGGCTGAGCTTATCGTTGATAACATCTTGCTTGCAACTCCTTCCCCAACTGATTGAATATTTATGTTAACCTTTGTTCAGAGTATCTCTCAACTCCTCTTTCTCTGGCTCTGAACAATTGTTACTTGAATGAGTCCTATGTTGTCTTCCAACATTCTTGGGAAATCCAATAGTCTTCGGCTCCTTAGTTTACTTAGTTTTACAAGCTGTTTTTGGTGAGGTCTCCATAGTGGGGTATCAACCTTCTATATGGTCTATAAAATAAGGTTTCACGGAGCTCAAGATAATACTTAGGAGGTCCGTTAAGGCATAGGTATCCCTAAAGATTCAGTTTTGAGGAATGGATTAGACTCATTTAGCCTATCCAATCTAGGGTTTTGGTTTACCTTCATAAACTTGATCTTGGTCCTCTATGATTGAAAAGTTACCAATTGTGGTTATACTAATGGTGGTTCATGGTCCATAATTGTCTAACTCCTTCTCTGCTCTCCTAATGGAGCTATGGTGAATCTTAGGGAAGTGTCGTTCAAATATAATTCATCCAACTTCCAACACCTTTGGTTTCTGAAATACTCCTTCATCAAGGTTTTCTTCTTACTCCAACTTATTTGGTCTACTTCTTTCAAACTCAAAGCCTACTCTCCCCCTTAGGCTTTTCTAATGGTCTCCATGAGTCTTGTCCTCTAACCATTTGGGCTCCATGGTTGGACTATTAGTCTTGGTCTGTCTTACGATGACATTGTTCTAATGGTTCCTCGAAGAGGTCTGTGGTGTACCCACACAATTGTGGATATCCGGTATGAATTCTTCAATTCTGTGTTTAGGTAGGGCTTCTATTCCACTTCTGGAGGTATGTACATCCCAAAGTTTTCAAGGTTGATGAGAATTGGGTTTTCCCACCGTTATCAATCCTAATCCAGGTGGTAGGGTATATACAAAGCCACGGGAGAAATCCGGCAGAGTTTCTCTTGTACCAGAGGACATCCACGACAGGCAATTGTATAAGTTGTTCAAAATAAGAATTAACAGGGATATAAATGAACAAATGGCTTCAACGGATCATTGCTAACATGAAAACCTACGAAAATCTCACAAGTCTTGGTCTATAGACAAAGACTACAACTCGAAGATAAGAGAAGATACTACTAACATCTTAACCACCAATCTACAATTCAAGATTTTGGGACTAGGGATCAATGTTATACAGAAATGTTATGTGTCTTAGTCACGCTAGCAACGAGGGTTACTGGGGTTACCACTCCCAGGCTGAGTAAAGCAGCAGGCAATACCGGAATGGATCATCGGTACTACAACACCTCAATCGACCCGTGATGTACTAAGCATAACCAAGGCTGCATAACAACGAGCTCAAATACCTCAAACTCAATTGTAGATAACCTAATTAGTGGTCCTACTCCATGATCTGGTATTAGGATCTAGTAATTACGAACTTAGAGTTCCACTAAATTCCAATACTTCATACTTCTACCACCTCATGATACTTCCATGAATGGGTCTTACTACTTTTCTCCACCTTTTGCCACCAACTGTGGTATCTCTTAATCAATTTTCCTTCTTCTAGGGTTTGTATTGCAAGAAATACACCATTGGAATCCTAATATGTTGTTCCTTAAGTGACTTCTCTTGCATTCCCTTCTTGTTTGGCTTCCTTCTTGTGATCTCTTCCTCTTTGTCTTTGTATGCCTTTGGAATTCGTCTCTCCCTCACACGAATCCCTTAACCCTCTAGATCAATACCATGAAGTAAGAACTTGATAATGCAACATGCATTTGCATATCAGAGTAAAACTTCATGTATGGATCTAACCAATCAATAAAAATCCATGAAAAATCCAAATGTGTGCTGGCAACATACATCATCATAAGCCCGTTGAGTAAAACATCTCTATAATTCAGGCTTAGATGTGTACTTTATAGCACCAAGTAATATAGGTTTATATCGTGCTATATTGCACATAGTGGTGGACTACTACTCTTTGTCTCAATATTTACTCTAATTGCTCAATTGCAATCAAATAAATTTGAGCAAAAGGGGTTTGGGAGTTTTTTATGACTGATCTAAACGTGACTTTCTATCCTTCTATAACTTACCTTCCGTTCTATTGAAGACTATCCTCACGTTACATCTCGAAACTTCTAGCATAGCTACTCTAAGCACCTACTTTGCTAAGTATGGTTCACACAACTCCATGATGTTCATGGGGTTCTCTGTTGTGCTTTGATAAATCTCCTTGAACTAATGACTATGGTTGTGGTACACTTGACCTAGTTACCATGGTTTGGAACACTTCATTCATTTATCTTATTGAACATCTTCTTCAGCAAGGAATTGCTGGTTTACTGTAGAACTCTACTCCGGCATGTAGGGATTCTCAAGTGAATCTAACATGCTCCATGTGTTTACACCATGGGTACTTCTTACTTGTATATGGAATGCTTGAGTATCCACATGCATGACTTAACCTGAGGTCCTACTACCTCATGTAACTTCACTTCATCACTCAATATCATCCTACTATAGTTTCAGATGACTCAAGTTTAACATGACGACCTTGGTATACTTCTTCCAATGGGATAGTTCCCCTTCCGGTTGTATCCTCTCTTTGGAATACCATATATTGTATACCAATTGTAATCTACTTCCATCCTTTGTGTAAGGTTATAATAATGTCATAACTACTTGGTATGGAATAAGATATCTAGCTTCACTTAAGAAGATAGGTAAGAATTTGACTCAAGTGTGTCAGGAGTATTCTTTTGTTGAATATCCATCTCAAGTCATAAGAAGAATTGGTTTAGATAAGATGGCTTCCTATAGTCACTACCAAACCTACAGGTCTCCTATTAAAGGGTTTTAATCCTAGGGTCAAAGCGTTTGCTCTGATACCAGCTGTGGTGACCCAGCATACCACTGCATGTGTAGTATGCAAGTCGTTGACATAACACCAATGAAACACCGTCTCACTAGTATTACATCGATCAGAGTGGTACAACAGAAACATCGCAGGTCCAAGGTAGGTGCATAGGATTACAATTTCATCATACAGAAGAGCTTCAGAACTTCCTCAACATGTAGAGGTTTAGTCCCGGTGACTACAAACGAGAGTAATACATTGAAGACTAAGCTAGAGCTACACTAATGCAGTTGGCTTTCTACAGAACTACTCTAGCTACTTAGGTTCTAGGATTAGGGAATTGAGTCCCTTCTATTCCTATTCTAGTTTTCCTCCAATCTTGGTATAGTTGTTGACTCCGTTGATGATTCTGACATTGGTAGAAGGCTTCATCTTCATCTTCAGTGTCTCGAGGTTGCCTCCTTGTGTTGCCTCCAATCTAAGCAAGGGTTACGAGGGAGTGGGGTGAGTAACGAGCGTTACCCAGCAAGTTCATACAAGGAATAAGGTGTTTAATGCACTATCTACAGCCTTAGACCCAAGAGTCGTTTGGCAATGCAAGTTTTTGTAAACATTTCTTCAAAGGTTGATTTTATTCAAAAGAACTATGTCCGTCAGCCTTCACAGGTTGATTAGAGCTTCGATGGGCTCCTTTCCTGCCGCGTTCGCAGCTCCTTCCCGGAACAGGGAGTATCTTGATACTTTTTTACACTCTGCAGAGGTGGTCACTTGTACCCATGAGAGATCAAAGCCTTGCTGCACAACCGAGTAGCTAGCATCGTCCACACTTCCTTGGTGTGGGGCCCAGTCGATGATCCAAGCCAATCACTGTTCTTCTCCGCGACCCCGCAGACCCACCCTTTTGTAAGTCCATCCTCCCCTATACCCATATGCAGACTGATTGGCGCACTAGTCCTTACTGGACCCCAGGTGCCCGCTCCTATACAATATGGGTAGACTGTTCCGGATGACCGTTACAATCCATCCTAGATCATTTGGCAAGAATTGTCCCCCCCCTATACCATAGGTAGACTGGCAGGAAATGCATTTCCCCCTTTACACTATAGTAGCCTAGGCAAGGCAACCCCCAAACTGATCCGTTGGCATGCGAGAGGGAAAAGATACAGCTGACTTCTCTGTCCCATTCCAGATCTCATGGTTGACCATGATTTACGGCGCAAGAATCACTCGCGACATTTGTTGTTAAGTCCTAGGGTTCACTTTCCCGAACAAATGGAACCTCCACCACAACAATCATACCATGGTTCCATTTGCCAGCCATCCTAGGTTACCACCACTCGGGTCGATAACCAGCTAATCATATTAATTATGAAAAGAGAACCTTTTGCTTTTCAATGCAGTAATAATCATACCACCGGTATCTTTGCAAGTAATTTGCTAAAAGTAATCAAGAGATATGAGCAAGAGTGAACTTGCCTTTCTGACCGCAAGTTTATGCGAGTCAGGGTCTTCGATACGATAGAAATCCCAATTCTGAAATAGCAATCATCATCCGGTAGGGATGATGTTAGAAATCTGCAGCATGATATGCATAAGATATGGTAGGCATCACTCTAAGTGTAACCTAACCCCGATGATTTGTTATCATTGAGTTGTGGTGATTTATTTATGATGTGTTGCACTTTTAAATCACACCATAACATGGTTGTTAAGCATTTTAGGTTAGATCATTATCAGGTGCTATTAAAAGAATAAGACTTTAACAAGAGCTATTGTTCTAGGGTGTTATAATCATTCCTTGCTACAAGAGAATGATTGTTAATGGTGAAGACATGAAGGTAACACTTTTAAGTTGCTTCTTATGAATAGCAGACAATTGGTTGATCATGGGCAAGCAAGGTTGAAACAGGTCATATCATTATAACAAGACTCAATTAGTTATAGGGTTGACAACAATCTTAATATAACTTGGCAATTGTTATTAGAAAGCATATGGTTTGGTGAAATGCTTACTTGATATGTTCTTAAAAGAATAACTTTTGAAGAACATATCTCATAATGGACATTTAGTATAAAATTACCTTTTAGTGGTCATTTACTTTATAAGAAGGTTGAAGTGATTAATAAAACATAAGTTCCTTTATTATTAGCTAGTAGGTGAATCACAATTTTAAATGATTCTTAAAATTGAGTTAGCAGTTATGAAACAATTGTTAATCAATAAATTATAGTTGAAAATAGAGTCTAAATTCAAGTTGATGCTTATTTAAGAGTTATTCTAATTTCTTATCATTTAAGAAAATAGTTTTAGGATTTAAGTCAAATTTTAATGATTTAAAATTGACCTAGAACTTTTAAATTTAACTTTTACTGAAACAATAGTTGAAATAACAATATTAGAGTTAAGAAATAATTCTGGTACAAGTTTATGATTTTTCCCAAATTTTACTATATTAAATTTGTTTTAGAAAAATTATTTTAGGAATTAATATCCTAATAGTAAAGTTTTAGGATTAATATTTAGTAATAACAAAATATTAATTGGAATAACAATATAGAAGTAGTCACATCTTTATTTGATATTTGAAAACTTGGTTTGAATTATTATAATTGGATTTGAATACAAAATTCAAATACTACTTAAACAAGTTTTCAAATTTAGTTCAAAATTATTTCACACAAGCATGCAAGACTATAATCTAAATAGATAGATTATATTATTGTGATCATTTTGGTATATCATTTGTATTTTTCTGATTTAAAACGAAATAGTTATGATTTTTCTAAGTTTCTGATATTTTCTGATATTTCAAATAACTAGGCAGATACCTCTTATACCGACTGCTAACCTAGCCAGAGACAATGACATGTGGGGTCACTGGACAGGTCATCTGCCACGATGGCAAGACTAAGTCAAAATTGATGACTGGTCAAGGTGATGACATCACCCACCACCGGAGCTCACAGATGGCTCACAAATTCGCGAATTTAGGCCGAATTGAGAGGAATGGTTTGGTGCATCAGATTCAGGAGAACGAGGGGGTTCTAACGGTACCAGCCCCGCTGCTTTCTGGTCACCGGAGACATGCCGGCGACTTGGCCAAACAACGACGGACGGTGGCGCACGATGCCGAGATGATTTAGGATGCAAACTGATGATTTAAGGGGCTCTAGAGAACATGCAGCTCACCAGGATGCCAACGGTGAGGTCGAGGATGATGGGGAAGGTCGGACGGTGTTGAATCGACGGTAACAGTAGCTCCTGTATGTGAGCTCGGCGGCGGTGATTTGAAGCTCCTCTGCTCGATTTGCTTGATGAGGGTAGCGAAGGGATCACATAGGAGCTCCAGAGACATTCGTCATTGGTCGAGAACACCCATGCCGACGGCGCCGATCATCGCCTGATCTAGGGTTTCCAGGTCTGGGAGAAGATCTCGAGAGGAAGAAGAGACTGGGAGGTGGCAGTGGACTCCTAGGGTTTACTGGAGCGGCGGGCATCGTTTTATAGGCTTTGGAGGGCGGCGGCTCGAATCTTGGCGTAGCAGAACGCCGGGGAGACGCCACCGAGCAGCTTCCTCCATCGGGAGGTTGAAGAAGACTTGGTGGGTCCTTCTTGTCAGACCTACCGAAGCGGTATCCAGGCCAGGCCCCGGATGGGCTGGCTAGCTGGGCTGGCTAAGCTGGGCTGTGGCCAGGTAAGCCAATCCTCTATTTTTTTCTGTTTCAATTCTTTTTCTTTTTCTCTATTTTCTATTTGCTGATTTGAATTCCAATTTGAATTCACTTTGTTTGCAGGTTTGAACTTGGAACTTAACTAGGGTAAACCTATGACAATAAGTATATTTTTATAGTTAGCAAAGAATATTTATATGTGCACTAGCACATAGAATTATTTAGTCATCACTAAGATTTTAATTAGGATCTTGTTAGGAATAGATTCAAACACTACAACTAGTGCTCAAAACTCTTTATTAAGACTTGGGTGAGATGCATATTAATATGCAAGAATTTGCATTTGGGGTTCAAATACTTACTACTGAAGATTCTATCTAGTGTTTGATTTTGATAACTCTGAGTCTATTTATTATTGCCCTCACTTGTGACAATTACTTCTTTCCTTGAAAGTAAATTAAATATGCATATCAATATGTGGGTTGATCACCAAATAAAGGACTTGGTTGATCACTAATTAATTATTGTTTGGATGCAACACTGGGGTTTAGAGATAATCAAATGATTAGAGGGTTTTGCTGATGATATTTCCCTATACTATCTGGTCATGGGTGGTGGTATGGTGCTAGATGACCTAGTTCATCACTATGATACTTGTTTGCTGAGATACATACATGCAAGTGTTTATTCAAATGAAAGGGTGCTTTTCTTAAGGTGGTGTTCTGGCAATTAATTCCACACATGCTCTTGCAAAGGATATGGTATCTAATTAATTTGGCTATATGCAAATATGCATCTCAAATAACATGTAAGTGAGGTATTAGAGTGTATACTAATTTATCTTAGCATGCTAGGCTATATAAGCATTCACACAATTAACTATTGGTGTGTTCACTAACTAATGGTAGCTAAAGATGATGTCCTACCCTTTGTTATGCAAGTGTAGGTGTAGGAATATTATGCATATGTTGATAGTGATTTCTTGGTACAGACATATGCATGATATGAATAGCTACTCTACATTTTCTGGGTTTGATTTGTTCCTAGTAAATTTACTTGTTTGTTCTTGGTGCTCATATGATCACTTAGATGTATGTGATATGCCCCTGAAGCATGTATATGTTTTTAGTAGATGATTTTAGATTAGAGGCATATATTTCTCTTGCTTTATGGTGAGTTCTTCCCTTTTCCCAATAACTACACTTCTCTCCTCTCATACTAGATCAACCTAGTGGTCTTGTGAAGCTTGTTCTTTGGGAATTCTGATAAACCTGCATCTTGTGGCATGCCTGCACCTCCTAGCTGCTTGACCTAATTCCTAATTGAACTAAGCAACCATTTTGTCTTGGTCTTGCTGGTTTGGTTCCTGTGGTTGTGCTGGTGGTGATGAATCCTGCCCTGTTGCTCAACTCATGAGCAGGGTGGATTGTGTGGTGGTGTTGCTGGTGTGATGGTGATGTTCCTTGTGTGATGGTGGTGTTTCTTGCTCCTATCTAATGTATGAAGTGATCCAAATTCGTGGGTCACCTCCTACCATGAGTTTATGGTGTCAAATGCATGCCATGGGGTTCCTTTTATAGTGTTTTGAAGTCCACCACAAGTTGACACCTCAAGTGGTGACTCTTGTTTTCATTTGGTGAGTAAGCTACTTGTTGTCAAGCTCTCATGCATGGGCATTACTTGGGGATCAAGTAAAGGAAGATATTTTTAAGTGGATAACTATTAAGATTACTTGGGGTTCAAGTATAAGAAGATATTTTGAAATGCATTACTTGGGGTTCAAGTAAAGGAAGATATTTTGAAATGCATTACTTGGGGTTCAAGTAAAGGAAGATATATTGAAGTGGATAACTATCCTAGGTGGCATGATGATTATCCTCTAGTAATCTTTATTTTGAATAGCCAAGTGGCATTTGGCACTAAATGGACTTGTGGCTAAATCAATTCATATTCTTATACATATTGGTAATTCATAATTGAATTGTTATCAATTGATGTTGTATTAATTGTTTGGAAGTTTAACTTCCAAAGTTCATATTTGAAATGTTCATGTTAATGTGAATTATGCCTATTGCCATATCTTATTTGTTCCTATTATAAATTGTGCTCAAATATCCAAGGTTAGCAAAGGTCATGTTCAAATTTCAAGTGATTTGATTTGATTTCACCAAGTCATGATCATAAGAGTTTCAAAATGATCATAGTTATTTTTATTCAAATAGTTTGAACTATTTAAGGTAATGTAAATGAGTTCAGTTTTGTTATACCTCATATAGTTAATAAGTTATGATTTAAATAAGAATGTGTGGCTTTTATGCACTTTAGACCTTGTGGTTTACCAATTTTGGTAACAAGTTTAAGAGTGAATTATATAATACCCAAAAGTACTGGCTAATTATTTAAGTAGTTAAACTCTATTGTAAACTCCTCTAACTATTTTGGTACTAGGTTAGTCTTTCCCTCTTCTGAAGCGTCTGAATTATACCCTATGGTTCTATCTCAAGAGATAGGAATGATATTGGATTTGATATAGACTCTCTCCTCTTGTCTTGGAGATGCATGGATTTAGGTGTGAAGGATTATGATAATCAAGATATGAAAATAAAGTAGATTAAGAGTAAAGGTAAGACTTGTGTTGTCTTCCTTTAAGCTAGGAATGGCTTCAATGATTTAGGTTTAAGAAATACCATGGTGATCATGGTAGAATTGGTTATAAGGTCCTGAAATGATGTGTTAACATATTAATCCTACCTCACATTCCTCTCCTTTGATTGTTGTTATTATCTCTACCCAAAACAAGGTTGTTAACGAAGGTCATGTTGAAGTTTATCGCACTTCAGTCGATGAGCTACTTCAATTCCATCAACTCAAGAGAAGCTTCAATCACTTTGACAGGTTTTATTTAAAAGCACGAAAATTTCCCAGATTTTCTATGCATGAATGCAATGCACACTTCTGTGTTCTCTCTATTTCTAGCCTCACATCCTGGGATGTTACACCATAGCAGTAGCTAGATGGTTGTCTTCTCCACCATGTGCTTCATGTTTACATCTCATGAGCTGCCATACATGATTGAGATCACCGTTATGTAATTCTACATGTTTGGTTTGTTGGGATCCGATGAATATTGTTGTTTATGATTAAGTTGCTGTACTGAATTATATCTTTTGTTATCTCTATGTTGTTTATGATCTTGCATGCTCTCCGTTGTTAGTAGCTATCTTGGCCGAGTAGTTGCTAGTGACTCCAAGAGGGGGTATTTATGCTCGATAGTGGGTTCATGCCTCTATTTCACCTGGGGGAGTGACAGAAACCTCTAAGATGGTAGATGTGTTGTTGCTACTAGGGAGAAAACAACATTCATATGCTCAAGGGCATATGCTTTGTTTACATTACACACTTTGCTTAATGCAATTATCTGTTGTTCGCAACTTAATACTTCTAGGGTGTTCGGATTGATATCCACGGGAGTGGATTATTAGTCATAGATGCAGTTGGATGGCGGTCTATGTATTTTGTTATAATGCCCAGAGTAAATCTCATAGTGATCTTCTTGACATATCACGTTTATCTTTATTCTATCAATTGCCCAACTGTAATTTGTTTACCCAGCATGTGTTATTTTATCTATGGAGAGACACCACTAGTGAACTGTGGACCCCGGTCCTATTTCCATCATATTGCTATCACCTGTTTACTTTACTTGCACTGTTTACTTTACTCGCATACTATATTGTTTTCCACTCGATACGCTCATAACCTTTGTTTCAAGCAAACCGGTGAGATTGACAACCTCATCGCAAGTTGGGAACAAAGTACTTGGTTGTGTGTGTGTAGGTTCCGCATCACCTTCAGTCGTCATTGTCTCTCCTCACCTGATCGATATTAAACCTTGGTTTCTTAACTGAGGGAAGACTAGCTGCTATACTCATCATACCTTCCTCTTGGGGTTCCCAACGGGCTGGTTATTCACCACGCACAATGACCGTCTGCTCCACGTCCATCAACCGGTAGCAGTATGCGAGTAAAATAAACAGTGCGAGTAAAGTAAATAGGTGATAGCAATATGATGGAAATAGGACCGGGGTCCACAGTTCACTAGTGGTGTCTCTCCATAAGATAAATTACACATGCTGGGTAAACAAATTACAGTTGGGCAATTGATAGAATAAAGATAACGTGATATGTCAAGAAGATCACTATGCGATTTACTCTGGGCATTACAACAAAATACATAGACTGCCATCCAACTGCATCTATGACTAATAATCCACTCACGGGGATATCATCCGAACACCCCATGAGTATTAAGTTGCGAACAACAGATAATTGCATTAAGCAATGTGTGTAATGTAAACAAAGCATATGCCCTCGAGCATATGAATGTTGTTTTCTCCCTAGTAGCAATAGCACACCTACAACCTTAGAGGTTTCTGTCACTCCCCCAGATTAAATAGAGGCATGAACCCACTATCGAGCATAAATACCCCCTCTTGGAGTCACTAGCAACTACTCGGCCAAGATAGCTACTAACAACGGAGAGCATGCAAAATTATAAACAACATAGAGATAACATAAGATATATTTCAGTATAGCAACTCAATCATAACACCAATATTCATCGGATCCCAACAAACCAAACATGTAGAATTACATAACGGTGATCTCAATCATGTAGGGCAGCTCATGAGATCTAAACATGAAGCACATGGTGGAGAAGACAACCATCTAGCTACTGCTATGGACCCATAGTCCAAGGTAGACTACTCACTCATCGCTCCGGAGGCAAGCATGGCGATGAAGAAGACCTCTGGTGGCGATTCCCCTCTCCGGCAGGGTGCCGGGAAGAGCTTCTGGACCCTCCCGATCTTCGGGTCGACGGCGGCGGTGGATCGCGATGTGTTCTGGAAAATTGATCGGGTCCTTAGGTTTTTTCCATTGGGGGGTCTTTATAGGCGAAGGGGCATCGTCAGGAGTGGACCGAGGCGCCCTCACACATAGGGGGCGTGGCCAGGGGCCAGGCCACGCCGCCCTGTTGTATGGGGCCCTCGTGGCCCCACTCCGTCTCCTCTTCGGTTCTCTGGAAGCTTTGGTGAATTTCTGGACGTTCGGCTTTTGTTTTGTCTAATTCCGAGAATATTTCCTGTGTAACTTATCCGAAACACAAAAATAGCAGAAAACAGGGAACTGGCACTGTGGCGACTTGTTAATAGGTTAGTTCCGGAAAATGCTTAAAAGTGCCACGAAGTGTAACGAAACACTAAGCAAATGGTGTAAAAACAAGCATGGAGCATCAAAAATTATAGATACGTTTGAGACGTATCAGGAATCAACTTTGATCTTCGGGGGCTGGACCGCTGGGATGACGGAGGATACGAAGACCAGGTCCGTGTCTGCGCCATCTTCGCCGGGTTGCTTGGTCTGTTGCAGATAAGGCAGCATGTGCAGCACATACACACCAGCTCTTTTCAGCGGATCCACGGGAACCAGCACCGTCACTGCCCCGAGCTTCGACACCGAGCCCCGCAGCTGGTGTGCCCAGCCCAGGGAACCCGCACTGATCCCCCGCCTACAGCCCTGCTCAACTCCTGTTCTGAGCCGATCCCTCGCCTCTGCGCATCTCCAAACAACGCGGCGGCCGGCCTTCCTCCGTGCTCAAATCGGCAAGGTCGATGGGGTGAGGCTCTCTCCCTTCAGAAGCTACTCGGGACCATCATAGGACAACCAAAAGCTCTTGCCTTTTTACATGGCACACGCACTGAATGAATTTGGGATCAGTAACAAGGCTGAAACTTTCCACATGATTCGTCCCATGAGGGGTGCTTCCAAGGGAATGTTTATGGTTGTCGGTGGCTATTTCTAGGATGGAAACGAAGAAGTCTCCAGTGGTTATACTGATTTAATTGTATATGGGCGATTGCATTAGAGAAAATGTATGATCATGGCAGTTTAAGAATTGCATGTGAGCAGTGAAGGAATTTGACAAGAAAATCAAACAAACATTTATTTATTGTTATTGCAAGACTTTGACTCTGCAAAGGATGGAGAGCCCATTGTTGGAGGTCATGTATCATCATTTTTGATTCAGTCTTCTGGTGAAACATTTACAATGGAAGGTACTGAGGGTGCTAGAGGGGTTAACCACATGATTCTAGAGGAGCTCTTTCGAGTCATCATAGACATACATTACCTTTTCCACTACGATATTACTGTCAGTGTTTTGGAGGTTTACAAATAACAGATTCATGATGATTTGTTCCTGACAGGGTCTCAACCAGGTGCAACAACGAGAAGTTATGTGGCTTGTGAATCAGACCAACATGGATGAGGCCTGGAACGTCCTCCAAACTTGAAGCAAAGCCAGAGTTGTTGGTTCTACAAATGCTAATAAGCATAGCAGCCGGTCACACTGGTAAGTACCTTATTGTTCTTACCATTGTTCACTAGCTTTTAATTAACTTGCACTAAGTTGTAGATTGTAAAATTCATCTCCTCACTAATTTTGTATTTCAGCATACACTGTGTTATGTATACTGCAAGCATCTTTTGCGATGTTGCGGACTTGCAATCGACATCTTTATATCATAGTTTGCTCTATTAAGTCAACATTGATCAAGTACCATATTTGCTCTATTAGGTCACCATTGATCAAGTACCATATTTTTCCTACATTGTGCTATGCATGAAGAATAAGTACATGAATCACTTTAATTGACCAAATTAAATTGGTCCAAGGTGGCCAACAGATAATTACACATGGAACCATTGACATTCATGTGACTACATTTTTAAGCCTCATGCTAGCAGCTCCTAGCTGATTATGGGTGGATCCATGGATGGATACTGAGAAAGCGTCCAATTGTTCATAATTTAGGATCACTGCTAGGATTGCTAAGTGCTTGGCGGAAGGAGGCAAGGAGAGCTCCCGATGCGTTCTGCTGTGCTGAGCAAGTGTGGTCTACGTCAATCCTCAGCCGAACGAGGCAAAAAACACTTGAATTTATAGGCAGGCTAACGTTGCTCTATGCCTTTGGAAATTCATATTGATATCTGATTTCGACTGGCCACCTATGTCTGTCCTGCATAAACGAACAACATGAAAACCGGCTTACCACGAATCCTTCCTGGTCAGATCTGGTCGCCCCCCCCCCGTCCTGGCAGGTGATACGTTTCCAACGTATCTATAATTTTTGATGCTCCATGCTTGTTTTTACACCATTTGCTTAGTGTTTCGTTACACTTCATGGCATTTTTATGCATTTTCCAGAACTAACCTATTAACGAGATGCCACCGTGCCAGTTTCCTGTTTTCTGCTGTTTTTGTGTTTCAGAAAAGTTACACAGGAAATATTCTCGGAATTGGATGAAACAAAAGCCAGACGTCCAGAAATTTACCAAAGCTTCCAGAGAACCGAAGAAGAGATGGAGAGGAGCCACTGGTGGGCCACACCACCAGGGGGCGCGGCCTAGGGCTAGCCCGCGCCCCCCTGTGGTGAGCCCCACCAGGTCCACTTCTGACGCCGCCCCTTCGCCTATAAAGACCCCCCGATGGGAAAAACCTAAATACCCGATCACTTTTCTAGAATACATCGCGATCCGCCGCCGCCGTCGACCCGAGATCGGGAGGGTCCAGAAGCTCTTCCCGGCACCTTGGACTATGGGTCCATAGCAGTAGCTAGATGGTTGTCTTCTCCACCATGTGCTTCATGTTTAGATCTCATGAGCTGCTTTACATGATCGAGACTACCTTTATGTAATTCTACATGTTGTGTTTGTTGGGATCCGATGAATATTGGTGTTATGATTGAGTTGATGTGCTGAATATTATGTTATGTTATCTCTATGTTGTTTATGATCTTGCATGCTCTCCGTTGTTAGTAGCTATCTTGGCCGAGTAGTTGCTAGTGACTCCAAGAGGGGGTATTTATGCTTGATAGTGGGTTCATCCTCTATTTAATCTGGGGGAGTGATAGAAACCTCTAAGGTTGTAGATGTGCTGTTGCTACTAGGGAGAAAACAACATTCATATGCTCGAGGGCATATGCTTTGTTTACATTACACACTTTGCTTAATATAGTTATCTGTTGTTCGCAACTTAATACTTGTGGAGTTCTCGGATTGATTCGCCACAGGTGGATTATTAGTCATAGATGCAGTTGGATGACGGTCTATGTATCTTGTTGTAATGCCCAGAGTAAATCTCATAGTGATCCTCTCGACATATGCACGTTGTGTTTATTCTATCAATTGCCCAACTGTAATTTGTTTACCCAGCATATGTTATTTTATCTTATGGAGAGACACCACTAGTGAACTGTGGACCCTGGTCCTATTTCCATTATATTGCTATCACCTGTTTACTTTACTCGCATTGTTTACTTTACTTGTATATTACTATTGCTTTCCACTCAATACGCTCATTCCTTTGTTTCAAGCAAACCGGTGAGATTGACAACCTCATCGTAAGTTGGGAGCAAAGTATTTGGTTGTGTTGTGTGCAGGTTCTGCGTTGCTACTAGTTGAAGATGAGTCCACAAGAATCGTTAACGGCGCCCTTGTTAGAGTGTTAGTAGGCTAGTCAGCATCACCTTCTGGAGTATTGACTTTTTCCAGGACGACTAAACCTTGGTTTCTTTCTGAGGGAAAAACTTGCTCCTGTGCTCATCTTACCTTCCTCTTGGGGTTTCCAACTGGACGGTGAAAAACTATCAACACCGCGCCGCATCAAGACATTTTTCTGGCGCCGTTGCCGAGGAAAAAGAAGAATTCGGCAAGGGGAGTTTCGCACGCACATCCTTTACTTTGCTTTAATTTTGCTTTACTTTATTTTTACTTGCATCGTTTTATCAAAAACACAAAAAAATTAGTATCCTTTAAAGTTGTTTTTACTTGCCTGCTTTTAGTTTTACTAGAATGTCTACTCCTGAAAACACCAAGTTGTGTGACTTTACTAGCACGAATAATAGTGATTTTATTTGCACTCCTATTACGCCACCTGCTCCTGCTGCAATTTTTTATGAGATTAAGCCTGCTTTGTTGAACCTTGTTATGAAAGAGCAATTTTCTGGTGCTAGTACTGATGATGCTGCAGTTCATCTCAACAATTTTATTGAGCTATGTGAGATGCAGAAATATAAGGATGTAGAAAGTGATATTATTAATCTTAAGTTGTTTCCTTTTTCTTTGAGAGGAAAAGCTAAGGATTGGTTGCTTTCTTTGCCTAAAAATAGTATTGATTCATGGGCTAAGTGTAAGGATGCTTTTATTGGTAGATACTATCCTCCTGCTAAGATTATAGCTTTGCGTTGCAATATTATGAAGTTTAGTCAGTTTGATAATGAACATGTTGCTCAAGCTTGGGAAAGAATAAAATCTATGATAAAGAATTGTCCCACTCATGGACTGACTACTTGGATGATTGTTCAAACTTTTTATGTAGGACTGAATTTTTCTTCAAGGAACCTATTAGATTCAGCTGCTGGAGGCACTTTCATGTCCCTTACCTTGGGCGCCGCAACAAAGCTTCTCAACAATATGATGGTAAATTACTCTGAATGGCACACCGAGAGAGCTCCACAAGGTAAGAAGGTAAATTCTATTGAGGAAACCTCTTCCTTGAGTGATAAGATTGATGCTATTATGCTTTCTAATGATAGGACTCATGTTGATCCTAATAATGTTCCTTTGGCCTCTTTGGTTGCTCAAGAAGAGCATGTTGATGTAAACTTCATTAGAAATAATAATTTCAACAACAATGATATAGGAACAATTTTGCTAGTAACAATTATAGGCCGTATCCTCCTACCAATGGTAATGGTTATGGTAACTCTTATGGTAATTCCTCCAACAACACTAGGGACGTGCCCTCCGAGCTTGAGGTAATGCTCAAGGACTTCATCGGTAAGCAAAATGCTTTTAACAAGTCTGTAGAGGAAAAGTTAGGTAAAATTGATATTCTTGCTTCTAAAGTTGATAGCCTTGCTCATGATGTTGAACTTCTGAAATTAAAAGTGTTGCCTAATGAGGTGAAAGAGAACAATGTTTTTGCTACTGCTAATGCTATCCAAGTTAGAATTGATGAAAATGTTAGGATGCTAGCAGAATTGCATGCCAGGTGGGAAAGAGAAGATAAGATGGCTAGAAAGATAAAGGTATGTACCATTACTACCTCTAATGATATTATTCCTAATGCTAGCAATCCCCTTACTTTGATTGGTGTAGAGAAAACTCCTACTCCTAGTGTTAAAAAGCCCAAAACAGCAAAAACTTTTTCTCAAAAGAGTGCTGAAATTTTTTGGAGTGTAGGAGATGATAGCTCTATTTCCTTTAATGATTTTGATGTTGATGGCTGCAATATATCTGAAGTTATTTTGTTCTTGCAAAAGCTTGCTTTGACTCCTAATGCTAGTTCTTTAAATGTTGCTTTTACTAAGCATATTACCAATGCTCTCATGAAAATTAGGGATGAAAAGTTGAAGCAAAAAGCCTCTATTCCCAAGAAATTAGAAGATGGTTGGGAACCCATCATTGATATGCATGTTAATGGTTTTGATTGCCATGCTTTATGTGATCTAGGTGCTAGTATTTCTATGATGCCTAGAAAGATTTATGATATGCTTGATTTACCACCGCTTGAAAAGTGTTATTATGATGTTCCTACTGCTGATGTTGCTAAGAAGAAACCTTTGGGAAGAATTAATGATGTTCTTATTATGGTTAATAATAACCTTGTTCCCGTTGATTTTCTTGTCATAGATGTTGAATGTAATGCTTCATGTCCTATTGTTTTGGGAAGACCCTTTCTTTGAACTGTAGGTGCCATCATTGATATGAGGGAAGGCACCATCAAATATCAATTTCCACTCAAGAAAGGTATGGAATACTTCCCTAGAAAGAGAAAGAAATTGTTTTTTGACTCTATTCTTAGAGCAAATTATGAGCTTGATGCTTCATCACTTGATATTACTTGATTCACACTTTCTACGCCTAGCTCAAAGGCGTTAAAGAAAAGCACTCTTGGGAGATAACCCAATGTTTTTACTACTGTAATAACCTCTCCTTATCCTTTTTATTTTGTTTTTGTGCCAACAGAAGCCTCTAATTTGAGTGAGGTAAGATTTGGGGATGTTGCTGTCCTGAAACAGTTTTCGGTGCTGCACCGTGAATATTCGTGAATATTCTCTGTATATATTTTGGACCTTCGATTTCTTGTGCATATGCCCCAGGTTATATCCAAACTTTTATTAGTTGAACACTTTTTGATTTGAGCAACAGAAAACCCTCTAAAAATTCGACCTTTGTCAGCTATTCTGTTTTGATAGATTTCTGCCAATATTTGTGTTTGCCGCTTTATCGCTTTCTTTTTGAGTTCTTTTGATCACGGAACTTTTGAGGAAGTTTCTACAATAGTATATGCTTTATATGTGGTCGTTTTGAGTTGAAACCTGAAGCAAAAAGGGGTTGATTCAATGTTATGCTTACACTAATGTTGCTAATAGATTTGTGTTTAGTTTTGTATGAAGGAAGTTTTCAAGTGTAGGGATTGGAGAATGATGAGATGAGTTGAAGAATGGACAAAATCTCAAGCTTGGGGATGCCCACGCACCCCAAGAAATATTCAAGAGGTACAAGCGTCAAAGCTTGGGGATGCCCCCGAGGCACCCCTTCTTCATCGGCAAAAATCAGGTCACCTTTCAACACACTATATTTTTATTGCTTCATGCATTATGCTTTTTTCTTGGAGTGTCAGTTGTTTTTAGTTTTCAGTTTTGTTTAGTTTTGTTTGTTGCAATAAATGGTTGGACCCCAACAAATTTCTTTTGGAGAAGTTGCCTTGTTTTTCATTTGCCAAGAACACTCCATTTTTCAGTCTTATCGTTTCAACGAGTGTTCTTCTTTTTCTAGAACTGCGTTTAGCTTTTGATTTTCGCCTTGATTTGTGTTCAGATCTTGTTATATCTTTTTATCAAGGTGTATTTTGACATCTGGTCCATGTTGGTTTTCATCAAAAGAGTTGTTTATAAAAAGTTCGAATGGTGTTGGAAAAGAGAAAAAGCTTTATGCAAAAAAGTAGTACAAGAAGGAGCTTGTGTAGACTGCGGCCTAGGATTTTGCATGTCGTGCTTGATATCTTTTTGATAGTATGCTTAGTGGTTTTGCTGTAGCATGACTTGTCTCAAATGACTGAGATTGCTTAATGAGCCTTTGAAAAAATCATGCGTTGTTTTAATTATTTGGAAGCATTATTTTGGTTTTCTCCTTTGATGCTTTATTTGGGTTGACTTGGTGCATGCTCACACATGTTAGACTCATAAAAAGTCGTCATTGCCTCTATGATCATTTAGTTTTTGACTTTTGATGTCATCTTATGCTTCTTTTAATGTCGCGTTGTCACTATGCATGATTATGGCCGTTATCGCTCTCTTAGTTGGTCGCTCCCAGTCTTTTGCTAGCCTTCATTTTGTACTGAGTATGAGCTCTACTCGTGCATCCAACTCCTAAAATCCAAGTTGTTCCAAAGTGTCCACCATACATACCTATTAGCAATTTGCTATTCCAAAGTACATTTGACTTGCTTTTATCTATCCTTCAAATTAAACTCTTTTTGGTGTTATGCGAAAATTGGTCAGTAAAGCTCTCACGAACCTGATGGCACACTTTACTTTTCTCGTTTTAAAATTTTGACATTGTGGCTCTCTTATGTTGAGTTGTTATGCTTGCAAGTTGTAAGTTGGAAATTAGCCCACCCATGTCGTCATGGGGCAAGCTTTCAACATTGCACTATCTTTCATTTGAGTTGATATCGTGATCTTTTGTTTATGGATACTCGCGGTGTGAAATGAATTGGGAATCTTGCGGGATCATGGAGTTTTTATATGTGTTAGGGAAATACCTGGGCCGCTAATCTAAGCCATGCATAATTCATGATGGAAATTTACAGCATGCCCATAGTGAACATTCGACGACGCATCTCACAATAAAAAGCTATACCAATGGTAAATAAAAGAGATACCGAGGTGTTCATTGTCTGTTTGTCCTGTCATTTTGACATGGGCTTGTTCCATGTCATCGGGCACGGAGGTACCCTGTTGGCGATTCTCGATGATACACATATATTTACAATGACAAGAGCTTGCTTGGGACTCTAAGTCGAGTAGCATAAGGTTTGGGTATTCGTATTTAACGGGACACGAGGTTTTCAACTTATGATTTGTCAAGCATATGCAGCATAAGTGTATTCGCATTAACTTTAACCATTCAAGATGCCTATGATGGGGGCAATGAGAGCTCAAAGCCGGTAAGTACCATAATTTTTGAAGGTTTATAAAACTTGCAATCACTCCTTCCCTCCGCGAAGGGCCTTTCTTTTACTTTTATGTTGAGTCACCACCTTCTATCTTTATGCACCGTCTAAGAGAGCATAGTTGTCATTCTAAGTATAATGTGCATTGTCCCAAAGTTTTCATTGATTGATTCATATTGTTGGTTTCACTTGTTCTCAAATTATTTGTATCTAGTCGCCCTCTTAAACTTGAAGGTGTCCTATGCATTTATGTTTTGCTCTCCATGAAGGACAAGCTGAAAACCATTTGTATGTTTTTCCATATGATTTGAACACACGTTTGACTTTCATTGTTTTATTTTCATGATCTTTTGTTTGTGTTCTTTTTCATGTTATAACATGGTTGCTAAGTTTCTTCTATCAAAATTATATCTTTCATGCCCATGTTTTAAGTTCTTTTGATCCCAGCGCACAACGCTTACATAGTTGGTCAAGATTGTGTAGGTGCATGTCACCTCAAAAATTATTTCTTTTGTTATCACTTACCTACTCGAGGACGAGCAGGACTTAAGCTTGGGGTTGCTGATACGTCTCCAACGTATCTATAATTTTTGATGCTCCATGCTTGTTTTTACACCATTTGCTTAGTGTTTCATTACACTTCGTGGCATTTTTATGCATTTTCCAGAACTAACCTATTAACGAGATACCACACTGCCAGTTCCTTGTTTTCTGCTATTTTCTGTTTCAGAAAAGTTACACAGGAAATATTCTCGGAATTGGACGAAACAAAAGCCAGACGTCCAGAAATTTACCGAAGCTTCCAGAGAACCAAAGAGGAGACGGAGAGGAGCCACTAGTGGTCCACACCACCAGGGCGCGTGGCCTAGGGCTGGCCCACGCCCCCCTGTGGTGAGCCCCACCAGGTCGACTTCTGACGCCGCCCCTTCGCCTATAAAGACCCTCCGACGGGAAAAACCTAAATACCCGATCACTTTTCTAGAATACATCGCGATCCGCCGCCGCCGTCGACCCGAGATCGGGAGGGTCCAGAATCTCTTCCCGACATACTGCCGGAGAGGGGAATCGCCACCGAAGGTCTTCTTCATCACCATGCTTGCCTCCAGCGCGATGAGTGAGTAGTCTACCTTGGACTATGGGTCCATAGCAGTAGCTAGATAGTTGTCTTCTCACCACATGCTTCATGTTTAGATCTCGTGAGCTGCTTTACATGATCGAGACTACCTTTATATAATTCTACATGTTGTGTTTGTTGGGATCCGATGAATATTGGTGTTATGATTGAGTTGATGTGCTAAATATTATCTTATGTTATCTCTATGTTGTTTATGATCTTGCATGCTCTCCGTTGTTAGTAGCTATCTTGGCCGAGTAGTTGCTAGTGACTCCAAGAGGGGGGGTATTTATGCTTGATAGTGGGTTCATGCCTCTATTTAATCTGGGGGAGTGACAGAAACCTCTAAGGTTGTAGATGTGGTGTTGCTACTAGGAAGAAAACAACATTCATATGCTCAAGGGCATATGCTTTGTTTACATTACACACTTTGCTTAATGCAGTTATCTGTTGTTCGCAACTTAATACTTGTGGAGTTCTCGGATTGATTCGCCACAAGTGGATTATTAGTCATAGATGCAGTTGAATGACGGTCTATGTATCTTGTTGTAATGCCCAGAGTAAATCTCATAGTGATCCTCTCGATATATGCACGTTGTCTTTATTCTATCAATTGTCCAACTGTAATTTGTTTACCTAGCATATGTTATTTTATCTTATGGAGAGACACCACTAGTGAACTGTGGACCCCGGTCTTATTTCCATTATATTGCTATCACCTATTTACTTTACTCGCATTGTTTACTTTACTTGCATATTACTATTGATTTCTACTCGATAAGCTCATTCCTTTGTTTCAAGCAAACCGGTGAGATTGACAACCTCATCGTAAGTTGGGAGCAAAGTATTTGGTTGTGTTGTGTGTAGGTTCCGCGTTGCTACTAGTTGAAGACGAGTCAACAAGAATCGTTAACGGCGCCCTTGTTGGAGTGTTAGTAGGCTAGTCAACATCACCTTCTGGAGTATTGACTTTTTCCTGGACGACTAAACCTTGGTTTCTTTCTGAGGGAAAAACTTGCTGTTGTGCTCATCATACCTTCCTCTTGGGGTTCCCAACTGGACGGTGAAAAACTATAAACACCGCGCCGCATCAGCAGGTGCTCAAAGCGTTCGGCGACCTGCAGGTATTATCCAACTGCACTGCTGATTTTGATCTAGATTTGGTGAATTGGGTTGGACATACTGTTTTTAGTTTCTTGCCTTGTGCTAGCAGCTGGAGAAGCATGCGATGCTTGAAGGTAAATATCGTTAGAAGCTTCAAGTTGTAGGATGTGTTAGCATCAGCAATCTACCGGATGACCATAAAACCAAAATTCATTGTTGTCTTCCAATGAAAGGAGCTGTTCGAACTTGCCTCTTGTCAAGGAATTGGCGATGTACACATGGACTTCAATGGCCGAACTAATGTTTAGGATAGATGATTTTGCTTCAGAAAACATCAATGCAAAAGCATGCTGTTTTTCTGGTTCTCTATCTGTGCTACAAGCGTATGAATGTCATTTACTTATTATAATTCATATTACATGTTTCTTGGCAGACAATCGGTGGCCATCTCGCTAAATGCTGAGCACATTGAGGAGATCGAGAAGACGATTGATTATATTCCTTAGAGCATTACCTACTATTACATATAAATACTTATTGATTGACTAAATCGGTCCATCTGCCGATCTGTTGAAAAAAGCTGTGAGAATCATTCTAATGTAGCAGCCTACATTAGTTATCTTTCTGCGTACATATCCTTTGTTTGCATTCTTATTTCAACTAAGATGATTTAGTGTTCTGCAAATAATAAGAGCTGGATCGGAACCATAAGACTTCATTAATATCACATCTCTGAATTTATAGGCTCAATTGTCTACTGTTTGGTAACTCTAAAAACTTCTGTGGGTTGCTTTGTTTGTAAATGCATTGCTGCATATATTGGCAAATAATCAAAGAGAAGTAACTAATATATTGTAGCATCTATACCATTTTCGGCAAAAGAAGTTGATCAAAATTTTATAGTGCATATTGTTGTTTCAAATAAATATATGAAATTTTTTAAGATTGTAAAATAGTAGATTAAGTAAAAAATAAATATGAAAGAGTAACTTAAACAAAAGATACTACCTCTGATCCATATTAAGTGTCAGACTGCTTTACTACAACTTAGTAGAAAAAATTGCGGGGACAATTTAGTACAAAGTCATACTAGATCATCCACACTTTTTATGGATTAGAGGGAGTAATAGAAATTAATGATTATAAAGAAAAACAAACTAAGGTTAGGCTTACACGGGTAAATCGAATTTGGGAAAAATTTGAACCGCGCCAAGGTTTTCCAATAGTAGAGTTTTTTAATCCCGTTGCAACGCACGGGCATGTTTCCTAGTATATGTATAAAAAAATCTGCACCAAATCTTGGGTATTCATGTGAATACAGGTGCATACCCTCAGCGTCGTCTCTGGCTGTCTGATTCTATCGGCAATTGAGCTGTGATGATGAAACATGCTCTATGTACTGATCTGTGATGAAAGTAATAAAGTAGAAAGTATAAAGTTAAAAAGCAAAGTTAAGATCAAGGGGGAGAATGTTAGATTGATCTCCCCGAGTGGGCCCAATGGTCCACCGAACTCTTTTGATCTGCGCCCTGATCGGGGGCGCCCAGCCCACTATGGCTAACGGGCCCCTGTCACCTGTGCTATATAAAGAGGTGGGGAGCGGCGGCTTGAACTATGAGGTTCGTCGCGAGCCGTACTCCCCACCGATACTCCTACCGATCTAGGATTGGCGCAGTGCTGACGGAAAGCTCTGCCGCCGCCGCCAGCACCCACGCTCACGCCGTCGACCACCATGGCCTCCAGCTCGCACTAGTGGAAAACCGGTCTAATATTCCAGGGCATTAGTCCCGGTTGCACTATGAACCGGGACTGATGCCCTGGGCCCCACTGCTTTTTCGGCCGCAGGACCCCAGAACCTATTAGTCCCGGTTCGTTTTGAACCTGTAGTCCCGGTTCGTAATACGAACCGGGACTAAAGGCTCTGGCGTCGAATCCGACCGTTGCCAGACTCATTAGTCCCGGCTGGTAACACCAACCGGGACTAAAGACCAAGCCTTTAGTCCCGGTTGGTTTTACCAACCGGGACTAATGAGTTTCCTATATAAAACAGCTCCTTCTTCCTCCCCGAGCCAGCCACTCCCCCTCTCCACTCTCAAGTGTTCTTCATGCAACAAACCTAGCTTGAGTTCATCCTCTTTGACCACCATTTTTGTCACAAATTGGTGTCCCCACTTCAATCTAAGTGGACTAAAAGGTGAGGAACTTTGTGCTTTTGTCTTTCATTGGTAATTTAGCTCGTTTAATGCTCTAGAAGTAGAGAGATTTGTGATTTTTTTATGGGAGCAATTATTTAGATATTCATTTGATTATGTGTAGAAGTAGATGAAGATAGAGGTAGAAATAGAGGTAGAGATAGAGATATAGATAGAAATATAAAATAGAAAATTAAAATAAAGATAGAGAGATAGAGATAGAGATAGAATTAAAAATAAAAATAGAAGTAGACATAGCTAACATAGAAATAGAAATAGAAATAGAAATAGAGATAGAGATAGAGATAGAAATAGAAAAATAGAAATAGCGATAGAAATAGAGATAGATGCCATAGGGCGGAGCTTCCGAAGATGCCGTAGGGCGTGAGCACCGACGGCATCTTCGAGAAGCTCCGCCACGGGAGATTTCCCAACCCTTTATCCAACACTGTTAGAGGAGATGGAGTCTTTCACGGGCTTGCAGGGAAATTTTTCCGAGGCAGAGCTTCCGAAGATGCCGTAGGGCGTGAGCACCAACGACATCTTCAAGAAGCTCCGCCACGGGAGATTTCCCAACCCTTTACCCAACACTGTTAGAGGAGATGGAGTCTTTCATGGGCTTGCAGGGAAATTTTTCCGAGGCGGAGCTTCTGAAGATGCCGTAGGGTGTGAGCACCAACGACATCTTCGAGAAGCTCCGCCACGGGAGATTTCCAACCCTTTACCCAACACTGTTAGAGGAGATGGAGTCTTTCACGGGCTTGCAGGGAAATTTTTCCGAGGCGGAGCTTCCGAAGATGCCGTAGGGCGTGAGCACCAACGACATCTTCAAGAAGCTCCGCCACGGGAGATTTCCAACCCTTTACCCAACACTGTTAGAGGAGATGGAGTCTTTCACGGGCTTGCAGGGAAATTTTTCCGAGGCAGAGCTTCCGAAGATGCCGTAGGGCATGAGCACCAACGACATCTTCGAGAAGCTCGCTACGGGAGATTTCCAACCCTTTACCCAACACTCTTAGAGGAGATGGAGTCTTTCATGGGCTTGCAGGGAAATTTTTCCTAGGCGGAGCTTCCGAAGATGCCGTAGGGCGTGAGCACCAATGACATCTTCGAGAAGCTCCGCCACGGGAAATTTTCCAACCCTTTCCTCCATCCATGGGGATGAAACTCTCCCTGCCTTCGAGCTGCTTGCCATGGCGTATCGATGCTCTTTTTATAGGCATGGCGCCGCTTCTACTTTGTCTTGTTCCTCCGATAGGGGCGTCGTGCGCTACATGCTTTATCTCATCGAGCAGTGCATCCACCCACGCATCCTTATCCTGCCGATAGCTTTAGTCTCGGTTGCACCCACCAGCCGGGACTAAAGGTTACCCACACGTCCTTATCCCACCGACAGTTTTGTTAGATGACACAAAAACCACCTTTAGTCCCGGTTGTACCCACCAGCCGGGACTAAAGGTTACCCACACGTCCTTATCCCACCGACCGTTTTGTTAGATGACACAAAAACCACCTTTAGTCCCGGTTGTACCCACCAGCCGGGACTAAAGTTTTGTTAACTTATTCTAACTTATCAAACTAAAATTAGAGATAGAAATAGAAATTGTATATTTGATTTGTGTTTGATATGTACTTATATAATGCAGATGAGCCGAGCATGGATGTACGCCGATCGACGCTCTGGAGATTTCATTAAAGGCGTGCATTCTTTTCTCAATGTGGCTGAGGCAACCAAGCGGAATGGTTTTATGTGTTGTCCATGTGGTGTTTGTCGAAATGAGAAGGATTACCCCTCCACAAAGACCCTTCACATCCACCTGTTCCGGTTCGGTTTCATGTCCGGCTATAATTGTTGGACCAAGCATGGGGAGAGAGAGGTTATGATGGAAGACAACGATGAAGAAGAGAATGATGACAACTATCCTGAGTTCCCTGAAACCACCGATACCACAATGGAAGATAATGAAGAAGAAGGTGAAGAATAGGCATCAGATGTGCCCGCTGATGATCTTGGTCAGGTCATTGTTGATGCACAGATTGACTGTGAAAGTGAAAAGGAGAGGGAGAAGTTGGAACACATGTTAGATGATCACAAAAATAATTTGTACCCAAATTACGAAGACGGCCAGAAAAAGCTAGGAAGCACGCTGGAATTGCTGCAATGGAAAGCAGAGAGTGGTTTATCTGACAAGGGATTTGAAAAGTTGCTGAAAATTATGAAGAAGATGCTTCCAAAGGATAACGAATTGCCCGCCAGTACGTATGAAGCAAAGAAGATTGTCTGCCCTCTAGGATTGGAGGTGCAGAAGATACATGCATGCATTAATGACTGTATTCTCTATAGCGGTGAGTACGAGAATTTGAATGCATGCCCGATGTGCAGTGCATTTCGGTATAAGATCAGGCGAGATGACTGATCCTCCTAGTTGATGTGGGAGCTTGGCAGTCCTTGTGCGTGGTGAATGACCAGGCCGTTGGGAACCCCAAGAGGAAGGTGTGATGAGTATAGCAGCTGGTTTTCCCTCAGTTAAGAAACCAAGGTTTAATCATTCTTGGAGAGGAGAGACAAACGACTGAAGGTGATGCTTGCTAGCTTGCAACAGCTTCGGACAATTTATATATGGTGCCTCGTCCAAGCTTTGCTTGCTGGCTGCAACGCGGAACCTACACACAACACAACTGTCATGACCCAGATTTTTCAAGATTAAAAATTTCATCATGCATTCATGGCATATTGCATTTCAAGGTCTTTTCCAAAGTTTTGAACCTTATCCATCAAAGAATATTGTTTCAAATGCCTTTTACCCCAAATTTTAGAAACAAAAGGGATTTCAGAAATAAAGTATTTTAAAATGAGCTCCATTATTATGGAACTATCTCATATTACCCTGTAGTAAATTTCTCTTGAAAAACCAAATAGTGGGAAGATATTAATTTTAACTTCCTAATTATTTGGATTCTATAATTCAAAGTTCTCACAATTTATTTCTTCTTCCATCTTAATACAAAATCCTCTGGTTTAGCTTCTAAAAACACTTTTAAAGACCAGAAGTGGTCAGATTTGATTTTGCTTAAATCTGAATAGAAGAACTCTTTCAAAACTCAAAACAGAAATCCAGAAAAAGAAAAGGAGAAAGAAGAAATAAAATTAAAACGGACCCCGGGGAACCCTTTCAGCCCAACCGAGAAAAGAGCCCGCGGCCCAGGAAGCCTCTTAACCGAACCGGTACCCTCTCCCTTCCCTTCTTCTCACTGACTGGTGGGACCCCTTCGTCAGGGCGAAGTCGTCTTCAAGCTTGGACCGAAACTCCCGCCGGTGACCGTTTCCAGTAACTCCTCCCTCCCCTCTTCAATTCCTTTTACTCCCTGCCATAATCGACGCATCCCCGCGGCTATAAGTAGCCCGTAGCCTCCTCCCCCATCTCCCTTTCCTCCCCCTACACGAGACGCCGCCAGGCCGCTCCGATTTCTCACCGGAGGCCCGCAGTTCTGCCGCCGTTCGAGGACGATTCTGTCACCAACGAGGTACCCCGCTGCTCGATTTCGGTCCCCCTCTCTTTCCCTTGCACTCGCACACCTCCCCGACCCATTCTCTTTAATTTTATCGCAGGGAATCGAGCAGCCTGTCCATGGCCGAAGCTCACCTGCGCACCGCACGCCTCCAGCTGCCCGTCGCCCTCGCATCAGGACCCATTCGAGCACGCAGACCATGCAGTCGTCTTCTTCGTGAAGCCCTGCACACCGTCCACGATTTCTCCAGTGCCAGAGACCACCGGAGCTCGCCGGAGATCAACTCCCAGTGCGCCTCGCCGGCGGACCTCGTCGGAACCCTAGCTAGCCCGGTGAGACTTCTCTCCCTCTCTCAGTGACCGTCAGATCTCGATCTAACGATCCTAATAGAATCACTTATCGAACCGGTACTGGATGATCTCGTGCGTCCATATCCACTTAAATCCAACGGCCTCAGTTCCTAATCCGAACGAAGCGGTACCAGCGAATACCGTAACGCCACGTGGCCCTATCTGAATCAGAATAGAATTCAAATAGGTTTTTCGAATCAGATTTGATCCAAGTCTTTGAAAAATCATAACTTTTAATCTGTAGGTCCAAAAATAACAAATGATATACCGTTGGAATCCTTAGGATGTGTAGAATCCAATGATTCAATAAAACCTATTATTTTATGGGTTCATTTTGAATCCATTGTCAGATCTGAATCAAGCCTTTGGATTCATAATAAATTCGTAACTTTTGTTCTGTGAGTCCAAATGCTACAAATTTGTAGTCTATGGAATCCTTGGAACATTTAGAACACACCAGAAGCAAAAGTTTTCAAAATTAAGACGTGCACAAACTTGCTACTGTTAAATATGTTCAAATCACCTTTTTCCTTACCAAATAATTTCTAAAAACTATTTTTGAGTGAAACCACTTGCAGTAGCTTCAAGTTACTGTCACCCAACCAGTGGTAGCTCAGACTTATATTTTGCAGGGCAGTACCAACCCGAACTTATTTTCCCAAAGTGCTATCTTAATGCATCAAATGCACTTTTGTAAATACCTTGTTATTTATTTATTAAAGACCTTTCCAACACCACACTTGTTTTCAAAAGCCTCATGTTCCATCCTATACCACATATCACACACTCACTTAGTGTGTGAAACTAAAACGTCATTTGCATACAAGCATACATGCATACATGTCTATGATTGTCATTAGAAATAGAATATTGATTGCTTGATTGTTTGGATTGAATAGATTTTGAGGAGGAGCAAGGCTACTATTGTGACTATTGTGAGTGTGCAAGCTGCTACCAAGGCAAGTGACACACATATCCCTCATCCATTTTATTATGCATTAGTATTTTCACCTCTTGTAGTATGCATGATAGGTGTTTTACTCAACTGTTTTAACAAATGCTTAGATCCTAGTAATGTGTAGCAATCCCTCAAACCCCACCTGTTAGGATGCTAAATACTTTGAAAAATACTGATGCCATGCTAAGATCACTTGAAAAGTGTTTTGTGAACAACTTAAGAACTTCAACTAAAATGAAACACCTGGGTGGATTGGTATGATGATGGAGGCGATGTTGAGTGGCGACCTGGGGCTACACTACGTGTAGTTGCTGCCTGGGCGTACACTTGTGGATGGCCACCCAGGAACAAAGAGATGGCTATGTCTTCCATGCTTAGTGTACTTCCAGTGCAGCCTTATGACATTATGGGCTCTGTCTTGACTGATTAGATGTGAGTGTGCAACTTTGTGCAAGAAGACGGTGGTAGATGAATTATAGGTTGGGAGCGGATCTTGCCAGTTAGTTGCCCTCTCCTTCTAAAAGGTCTCGTTTCATTTTATGTATGGGCATAAAATGAATCGTAAGGTGAAAGTGCACAACCCTTGCAAGGTGTTTAAATCTAATCGATTAGCCGTGTCTTCGGTTATGGACAATTGAGTCTCTAGACATGGAATGTACGGAATAATCTCATCACCGATTCTGAATTATTAAAATCTTGTCTAGAAACCCCTAGGTAGGAACTAAGGACCATACACTCCGAGGGGTGGTGGTGCCTGAGGTTCCAACTTTGTTGAATTGCGCCCAGTGCTATATAACTTGCAACTATGTAGTATTTGGGGGTTATTTCAACCCTTCAAAATAAAATCTTTGATTTAAAATCTTGACTTAAAATAGGACAAAATTGGCTTTATGCAAATATAGCCCAGAGATCCACCAGCCAAATAGCATGTAGCTAGATCTTTCACATCCGCCACCAAATAAGTGTCATTTGCCAGTACATCATTGTACTGACCCCCATTCTTGGGGCTGCATAATCAAATGTGCAGGTTCTTCCGACGAGGAGTGAAGTGTTAGGATCTCGAGTCTACATACCAACATGACTGCCTGTGGCGCATGCTGAAGATGGAGGCTCGCTACTATTATAATTCCGTTGTGCTTAAGTTGAACTCTGTTTTCCCTTATCGGTCTATAAGACCAAAGACTTGTAATAATCGTGAGACTTATGTATCTGGATCTGCGTGTAAATCTTGATACTATGTGATGAATACTATATTTTGTTCTGTGGTGCTATCATTGATCCAGGGAATAGCACATAACACAGGTGTTCCGCCTTAATCCAAAGGTGGGGCGTCACAACAACCAAGTACTTCGTTCCCAACTTACGATGAGGTTGTCAATCTCACCGGTTTGCTTGAAACAAAGGTTATGAGCGTATCGAGTGGAAAACAATAGAGTATGCGAGTAAAGTAAACAGTGCGAGTAAAGTAAACAGTGCGAGTAAAGTAAACATGTGATAGCAATATGATGGAAATAGGACCGGGATCCACAGTTCACTAGTGGTATCTCTCCATAAGATAAATAACACATGCTGGGTAAACAAATTATAGTTGGGCAATTGATAGAATAAAGATAAACGTGATATGTCAAGAAGATCACTATGAGATTTACTCTGGGCATTACAACAAAATACATAGACCGCCATCCAACTGCATCTATGACTAATAATCCACTTGTGGTGAATCAATCCGAGAACTCCACAAGTATTAAGTTGCGAACAACAGATAATTGCATTAAGCAAAGTGTGTAATGTAAACAAAGCATATGCCCTTGAGCATATGAATGTTGTTTTCTCCCTAATAGCAACAGCACATCTACAACCTTAGAGGTTTCTGTCACTCCCCCAGGTGAAATAGAGGCATGAACCCACTATCGAGCATAAATACCCCCTCTTGGAGTCACTAGCAACTACTCGGCCAAGACAGCTACTAACAACGGAGAGCATGCAAAATCATAAACAACATATGCTGGGTAAACAAATTACAGTTGGACAATTGATAGAATAAAGACAATGTGCATATGTCGAGAGGATCACTATGAGATTTACTTTGGGCATTACAACAAGATACATAGACCGTCATCCAACTGCATCTATGACTAATAATCCACTTGTGGTGAATCAATCCAAGAACTCCACAAGTATTAAGTTGCGAACAACAGATAACTGCATTAAGCAAAGTGTGTAATGTAAACAAAGCATATGCCCTTGAGCATATGAATGTTGTTTTCTCCCTAGTAGCAATAGCACATCTACCACCTTAGAGGTTTCTGTCACTCCCCCAGGTGAAATAGAGGCATGAACCCACTATCGAGCATAAATACCCCCTCTTGGAGTCACTAGCAACTACTCGGCCAAGATAGCTACTAACAACGGAGAGCATGCAAGATCATAAACAACATAGAGATAACATAAGATAATATTCAGTATAGCAACTCAATCATAAACACCAATATTCATCGGATCCCAACAAACCAAACATGTAGAATTACATAACGGTGATCTCAATCATGTAGGCCAGCTCATGAGATCTAAACATGAAGCACATGGTGGAGAAGACAACCATCTAGCTACTGCTATGGACCCATAGTCCAAGGTAGACTACTCACTCATCGCTCCGGAGGCAAGCATGGCGATGAAGAAGACCTCCGGTGGCGACTCCCCTCTCCGGCAGGGTGCCGGGAAGAGCTTCTGGACCCTCCCGATCTTCAGATCGACGGCGGCGGTGGATCGCGATGTGTTCTAGAAAATTGATCGGGTACTTAGGTTTTTTCCGTCGGGGGGTCTTTATAGGCGAAGGGGCGATGTCAGAGGAGGGACCAGGCGCCCTCACGCCAGGGTGGCGCAGCCCAGGCCCTGGCCGCGCCAGCCCTGTGCGTGGGGCCCTGGTGGCCCATCTCCTTCTCTCCTTCCGATCTTTGGAAGCTTCCGGGTAAAATAAGACTTCAGGAACTTGTTTCGTCCAATTCTGAGAATATTTCCTGTGTATCACTTCTGAAACACAAAAATAGCAGAAAACAGGGAACTGGCACTGTGGCAACTTGTTAATAGGTTAGTTCCGGAAAATGCATAAAAGTGCCACGAAGTGTAACGAAACAGTAGGCAAATGGTGTAAAAACAAGCATGGAGCATCAAAAATTATAGATACGTTGGCGACGTATCAAGCATCCCCAAGCTTAGCTCCTGCTCATCCTCGAGTAGGTAAGTGATAACAAAAGAATAATTTTTGAGGTGACATGCACCTACACAATCTTGATCATGTATGTATGCATTTGTGAGCTGGGATCATAAGAACTTAAAACATGGGCATGAAAGATATAATCTTGACAATAAGAACTTAGCAACCATGTTGTAAACATGCAAATGAACACAAACAAAAGATCATGAAAATGAAACAATGAAAGTCAAACGTGTGTTCAAATCATAAGGAAAAACATACAAATGGTTTTCAGCTTGTCCTTCAAAGAGAGCAAAACATAAATGCATAGGACACCTTCAAGTTTAAGAGGGCGACTAGATACAAATAATTTAAGAACAAGTAAAACCAACAATATGAATCAATCAATGAACTTTGGGACAATGCATATCACACTAAGAATGACAACTATGCTCTCTTAATAGTGCATAAAGAAAGAAGGTGGTGACTCAACATAAAAGTAAAAGAAAGGCCCTTCGCAGAGGGAAGCAGTGATTGCAAGTTTTATAACCTTCAAAAATTATGGTACTTACCGGCTTTGAGCTCTCATTTCCCCCATCATAAGCATCTTGAATGGTTAAAGTTAATGCGAGAACAATTACGATTCATATGCTTGACAAATCATAAGTTGAAAACCTCGTGCCCCGTGAATACGAGTACCCAAACCTCATGCTACTTTACTTAAAGTCCCAAGCAAGGCTCTTGTCATTGTAAGTATATGCATATCATTGAGAACCGCCAATGGGGTACCTCCATGCCCGATGACATGGAACAAGCCCACACCAAAATGACAGGACACGCAGACAATGAACACCTCGACATCTCTTTTATTTGCCATTTGTTTAGCTTTTTATTGTGAGATGCGTCATCGTATGTTCACCATGGGTATGCTGCAAATTTCCATCATGAATTATGCATGGCTTAGATTAGCGGCCCGGCGTTTCCCTAACACATATACAAACTCCATGATCCCCACAAGATTCCCAATTCATTTCACACCGCAGGCAAATATAAACAAAAGATCACGATATCAACTCAAATAAGAAGTGCAATGTTGAAAGCTTGCCCATGACTGCATGGCTGGGCTAGTCTCCAACTTACAACTTGCAAGCATAACAACTCAACATAAGAGACCACAATGTCAAATTTATAAGAACAGGAAAAAGTAAAGTGTGCCTTCCGGTTCGTGAGAGCTTTACTGACCGAATTTCGCATAACACTGGTAAGAGTTTAATTTGAAGAGAAAATAAAAGCAAGTCAAATTTACTTGGAATAGCAAATTGCTAGTAGGTATGTATGGTGGACACTTTGGAAAACTTTGGCTTTTAGGAGTTGGATGCACGAGTAGAGCTCATACTCAGTACAAGGCGAGGGCTAGCAAAAGACTGGGAGCGACCAACTAAGAGAGCAATAATGGCCATAATCATGCAAAGCGACAAAGCGACATTAAAAGAAGCATAAGATGGCATCAAAATTCAAAAACTAAATGATCATGAAGGATATTGGCGACTTTGTAAGAGTCTAACATGTGTGAGCATGCGCCAAGTCAACCCAAATAAAGCATCAAGGAGAAAACCAAAATAATGCTTCCATACGATAAAAACAACGCATGATTTTTTTCAAAGGCTCATTAAGCAATCTCAGTTATTTGAGACAAGTCATGCTACAGCAAAACCACTAAGCATACTATCAAAAAGACATCAAGCATGACAGGACGTGCCCATGAGGGCACTTCCCGGACAGTGAACACTGCCTGATCTATCTCCATCATTTCGACCGACACATAATCGATCTCCATGAGCTGCGAAGTCCCCGGGACTGAGGGATCAGTCCCCGGGTATGCCGGAGCAGTCCCCGGGTATACCGGCACAACCTCTTGGTACATCTTACCCTTGCCTTTATTTCTGCTCCGGAATACTGCACATGTCAGTTCAGTCCCCGGGACTGAGAGATCAGTCCCCGGGTTATCTGACCTGGCTCTGGCATCTATCTCCATCGGAACTGCATCCTCCGGGCTTGGCGGGACATAAATGGAAGATGACTCCGGCGAGGGCTTGATTGACGGCTTCCTCGGATGCTCCAGCGAAATGCCGGGCGGGATTGAATCTCTGGAAGATCCCAGCTTGGACAATGTATCGGCTGCTTCATTCTGAGCCCGGGGAACATGCCGGAACTCACAACCTTCGAAGTAACCACTCAACTGCTGCACCAGGAAGCGGTAGGATCCCATGTTTGCATCATGCGCATCCCATATGCCAGAACACTGCTGAATCACTAAGTCAGAATCACCGAAGCACATAATCCGGCGAATGCCTATGTCCTTAGACACCTTCAGGCCATGCACAAGTGCCTCATATTCCGCCACATTATTTGATGCTGCAAAATGAATTTGCAGAACATATCTCAATTGGTCATTCTTGGGTGAACTTAGAACTATGCCGGCACCCAAGCCGTGAATTGTCTTGGACCCATCAAAATGCATCCTCCAATAGTTTGCATCGGGCAACGGCGGCTCATATTGTATCTCTGCCCAGTCAATGAAGAAATCAGCCAACACCTATGACTTGATTGTATCTCTTTTGTCATATTGAGGAGTATATGGTGACAACTCTATTGCCCACTTGGCTATCCTGCCACTGGCATCTTTGTTGCCTATGATCTCCGAGATAGGGGCCTCGGCCACTACCCGGATTGGATGCTCTTGGAAGTAATGCTTGAATTTCTTGGCCGCCATATAGACTCCATACGTCATCTTCTGATAGTGTGGGTAGTTTTGCTTTGAGGTGGAGAGGACTTCACTCAGATAATATACCGGCCGCTGCACAGTTTTGCCTTCTTCCTCTCGCTCCACTACCACCACTGTGCTGACAACCCTGTTAGTTGCCGCTATATAGAGCAACATTGGTTCCCTGGGCATCGGAGATGCCAACACCGGCGCTGTTGACAACATCTGCTTCAGCTCCTTGAAAGCTGCATCTGCTTGCGTTGTCCAGACAAATGTGTCGGACTTTTTCATCAATTGATACAAAGGCAAAGCTTTCTCTCCCAGCCGGCTTATGAAACGGCTCAGGGACGCAAGGCACCCAGTGAACTTCTGTACTTCCTTCAAATCCACCGGTGGCTTCATTCTCTCTATGGCACGAATCTTGCCGGGATTCATCTCAATACCCCGGCTGGAGACCAGGAAACCGAGCAACTTGCCTGCCGGCACACCGAAGGTACACTTAGCCGGATTCAACTTCATTCGGAATCTCCTCAGATTCGCAAAGGTTTCCCGGAGGTCGTCTATTAGAGTCTTGCTCTTCTTGGTTTTTATGATGACATCGTCGACATATACCTGCACATTTTTATCTATTTGGTCATGCAAACACTTTTGCATACACCTCTGGTAAGTTGCACCGGCATTTCTTAAACCGAACGGCATAGTGAGATAGCAATAAGCCCCGTACGGGGTAATAAAGGATGTCTTTATTTGATCCGGCTCATACAACGGGATCTGGTGGAAACCAGAATATGCATCTACGAACGATAACAGTTCACATCCGGCCGTGGAATCAATCACTTGATCAATCCGAGGGAGCGGGAATGGATCTTTAGGACATGCCTTGTTCAAGTTGGTGTAATCAACACACATCCGCCATACTTTTACTATGGCGGGCTCATCCTTCTTCTTCTCCACCAAAACCGGATTAGACACCCAATCCGGATGCAGTACTTCCTTGATAAAGCCGGAGGCTAGGAGCCTGGCCACTTCCTCCCAAATTGCTTTCCTTCTATCATCCGCATTCCGCCGGAGCGGCTGCTTTACCGGCTTAGCATCCGGCCTTACATGCAGTGCGTGCTCAGCCAGCTCCCCCGGCACACCTTGCAGGTCTGAAGTAGACCATGCAAAGATATCCCAATTCTCACGGAGGAAGCTGATGAGCTCGCTTTCCTATTTGGGGTCCAAACCTGCCCCGATGAGGGCATGGCGCTCCAGGAAAACTTCATCCAGAGGCACCTTTTTGACTTCCTTGCCCACATGAAAAGAAGCACTGCCACCTGGGTTTGTCATGCCCGGCATAGATTTGCCGGCCGCAACTGTCTCAGCAATTTCCACTGCTCGCTTGAGCCTCTTCTTCTCCTCTGCGATGATCAGAGTCTCGGCCAGGTTAGACCCGGCTGTAGCACATGCGATCGAACGCTTGTAATCGCCAATGATGGTAATCGCCCCTCTTGGCCCCGGCATCTTCATCTTCAGGTAGGCCACATGAGTAGAGGCCATGAACTTCGCCAGTGCCGGCCTACCCAGCAAAGCATGGTAGGGGCTATCCAGATCCACCACTTCAAACATGAGGTTTTCCACCCTGCAGTTATCCCGGCTGCCAAACATGACATCTATCCGGATCTTGCCCATCGGCGCACATGAAAGCCCTGTCACAATGCCGTGGAACGTTGTCTTGCTTGGCTCCAACATATTTTCCTTGATGCCCAGCTTCTGCATCGTATCACGATACATGATGTTGATGCTGCTTCCATTGTCAATGAGGACCTTGCTGAACCTTATGTTGCTTGCCGGCCCGACGAATGTCGGATCCATCACTAGAGCATATCCACCGGGGTTTGGCATGATCTTGGGATGATCTGCCCTGTCCCAGCCAATGGCCTGGTCAGACCAGTACATCAACTTCGGAACTGCCGACATAACGGCGTTTACCTCCAAACACTGCCGGTACAAGCTCTGCTTGTCTGTTCTTTTGGTCTCAAAGAGCATGTAGCTCTGATCATGCTCCTTGTATTCATTCCGGCCCGCTCCTGGACCTCCGGCACAGTATTCTGGATTATAGCTCTGGTCTACTTGATTTACGCCGACATTTCCGGCATTGCTTTGGTTTCCGGGATTAACCGGCCTTGGCGGGACTGCAACTGTATTTGCACCTGTCAGCGGCAATGGAGCTGCCGGGATAGGTGGTCTAGCCAGCCCAAAAGACCTGCGTGATCTGCCAATATGTCGTCCAGCCATGAACAATTTCTTGTCAAATGGTTCGCCGGCTTACCCGGCTGGAACGTGTGAAACACACAAGGCTTGTCCATGGCCAAACCCACCGTATACTTTGGCCACTGCTTCTTTTGACCGGCGACACCGTCGACATTCTTGTTGATCCAGACATTCTTTTTCTGGAAGGGCTGCGCTTGCTGCTACGGTTGTTGCTACTGTTGCTGCTGAGGCTGCTGATAGCCCTCATATCTCGGACGCTGACTACTGCCGGCACCCCCTTGCTCCTCCTCCACGGCTGCTACTTGTGCCGAGCCATACCGATAATCCGGCCGCTCATCTCTCCTCTTATTCCAGTTATCCGGGCGATAAAACTGCCCCGGTCTCCCAGCGTTGCTATTGTTCCGCTGGGTCTGCCCCTGCCCTTGAGAATCAAGGGTGGGCTGCATGGGATCTCCCAATGCATAACTGTCCGCAATCTTGATTGTTTCGGCCAACGTGGCCGGCATTTCCCTCTGAAGCTTTTGCCACAACATGGTGCCGTGCCGGCATCCATGAGCGAACCACATGATGGCCTGCTGCTCCACAACTCCCTCGCAGGAATTGCGCAACGTGCACCACCTGGTCAGGTAGTCACGATCAGTCTCATATTCTCCTTGCCGGCAGCTAGCCAGTTGCTGCGGGCGGTTGGGTCTCTTATAAGTACTGGTGAAGTTTGACACAAACTATTCTTCGAAATCAACCCAGCCATTGATACTTCCGGCCGGCAAATTGTTCAGCCATATCCTGGCTGGTCCTTCAAGCATCTGCGGCACATATTGTACCGCCCATATGAGGTTTCCTCCGGCGATGTTCACCGCAGTGGAGTAATCCTCCAACCAGTCTTCTGGCTTTATACTGCCGTTATATGTCCTCGCACCCCGTGCGAGCTGGAAACAGTAAGGCACCGGCTCACCCATAATACGGGGTCCAAAGCACATAGGACCCGGAGCTCCTTGCCTCTCCACCAACTCCGACTGGTGAATCCGGTCCAACTTGAAGCGCACATTATTTGCCGCCAAGGACCGAGGTCCGAGCCGGGACGCAATTGGGCCCGCGATCATCTTTTGCTGTTGCTGTTCCGGCTGACACTGCTCATTCTGCTGGCCTTGTTGATACTGCTGGCCTTGATGGTACTGCTGCTGATATCCCGTCCTTGCCAGGGCAGAATTTCCATCATCTTCACGGTATCTCGGCTGACCCGTACCTTGCTGCTGCACCGCACATCCGGCGCCCTGCTGTTGACGCCGGGCTGCACTATTACTCCGGCCCCCACCGGGCGAAGCTGCTCCTTGCCCGGCCGGCACATTCTGCCCAGCTTTCTTGCAGCCGACATTCTTGTCAGCATGGCCGGCACTCTTCTGCACCACCGCCTGCTTTCCGGCGATTGCCGGATCATACACCTGGATCTGCTTGTCCCGGCGGCCAGAGGTTACACTTCCGGCACGCCGGACGCTCGGATGCGGGGACCAAGCTTGGCCCTTCGACCTCGCACCAGCACCTCCTGCCGACACAACGTACTGGGATGCCCCGGCACCTGGGTTCGCCTTCTTGAAGGCCTCCTGCTGTTTGGTAGCTTCAGACAAAAGATGGTTAAGCCGGGCTTGCTGCTCACGCAGTGCTTCGCCAGATAAATTAGATAGGTCCTTAGCTACCTCCGCTGCTGCTCTAAGGTTTTTTACTGGAGAGCTATAAATTACCTTAGGTACAGTACTAGTTGCAGTATGACCCTTATCACTAGCACCTTTTTCTAGCTCAGTGTTAAGATCTCTACCTCTAGTTCTAACCTCATCTATTCGGCTAGGCCGGGTTACCACAGGTGTAAAACCATGTGCTGCCTCATACTCACGGAGTTGCCGGTTAAACCGTTCGCGCTCTTGATGCATGGCCAGGGCCTTATCGACGAGGGCCTGGCGAGATCCCTCCAGGACCTCCCTTGTCTGTTCTGGATCATCGCCGGATCGCACCGGCTCAAGAAGCCGATCAATGATGGGAAGAAGCACCTGCCCCATAGCCGGCACGCCGGAAGTGCCGGCCAGGTTCTCAACATGCTCCAACGGAGGACGTGCCGACCTCTTGACCTTCAGTGGCTCCGGGGGAGTATCCGCTGCTGCTGCTGCCTTGCCGGCACCATCTGCCGGCAGCACGGATGTGCCGGCCATCATCACCTCGACCGACTCTACTGAGCGAGCGCTACGCCCGGCGTGAGCCAGCCGATGCGACGGAGGATCCGCCGCCACCAGCACCTTCTTCCTGCAAATACTCTCAGTCCCCACGTACACCTCGTGGGAACCGAAAGACATGATCCGGCCGTCCCTGGGAAACGGCTGGCCGCCGAGACATCCGGCGTTGTCACTGATGAAGCTGAGCGAGCCTAGCCTCTGGACAAGGCCAGAGACCACGCGCACTCCCGAAGCTGCTATCACGGACCCCGTCCAAATAAACACTCCACCCAGCATATCGATCTGCCCTACGGTGGGCGCCAAATGTCGTCGTGGTGAAACAACATATGCCATGGGATGGCTTAAATGGGGGCCGAACTAGATGCTGGGGGATTCGGGAGAGGGGAACGAGCTAAAAAGCACGACAGAAAGGAACACAGATCTACCCAGGTTCGGGGCTCTCGTAAGGAGATAACACCCCTACTCCTGCTCTACTGGATATATATTTGGATCGATGGAGTACTCAACAATGGCGCTTCCAAGCTCTCAGCTAGAGGAGGAAGATGAACTGCTAAGTGTAGGAACACTCTGGGCCCAACCCCCTTCTAGGGCTCCCTGTGCCACCTTATATAGTGGTGGCCAGGGTTACAACGGTCACCCGAGACCAGGAGACACCAACTACACTCCAAATAGGGCAGGCTGACGAAGGCAGAGACCCTTGACTTTCTCCCTGATTGCTCTCGATGGGACTCACCATCGTTGTACCTTGTACTTCTTCGACTGTGACCTTACCACTGTGAGGTAAGAGATGTACTTGTGCACAGTGAGGGTAGGTAAACCTCCACTGTGCACCCTGTCAACATGATCTCCCTCCATACTGGGCAGAACCTCTCCTTGATTGTAGGGACGTGACACCTTGGTTGACTTATGTATCCCGGATATGACCGTTGGCCATATCCTGGACCAATATGCCGGACCAACGACCTATAAGGGTCAGGTAATCCGGCTCCCTGCTCCTGCACAACATATCAAATAAGTTAGGCCGGCATATCTGTGCCTATGCCGGCACTCCTCCATAAGTATCCCGGTTATTCCGGCTTATCTAAACTAAGGCCGGGATACACTTATATGCCGGTCTGGCCGACGCTCCTATATCCCGGCCAGACCCCATCTAGGTCAACCGACATAAAAGTCAACCTTATTCTTTGTATCTTTCTAGTCTCTTGACCCTACCGGGGGGTCATCCCCCCGACATAAACACCAATATCCATCGGATCCCAACAAACCAAACATGTAGAATTACATAACGGTGATCTCAATCATGTAGGGCAGCTCATGAGATCTCAACATGAAGCACATGGTGGAGAAGACAACTGATGCCTTTGATGGCTACAGACTGTCCTTGTGTGTGGTGAATAACCAGCCCGTTGGGAACCCCAAGAGGAAGGTATGATGAGTGCAGCAGCAAGTTTTCCCTCAGTTTAAGAAACCAAGGTTTATCGAATAGGAGAGGAGAGACAATGATGACTGAAGGTGTTGTGGAACCTGCACACACACAAACAAATACTTTGTTCCCAACTTGCGATGAGGTTGTCAATCTCACCGGTTTGCTTGAAACAAAGGTTATGAGTGTATCGAGTGGAAAACAGTAGAGTATGCGAGTAAAGTAAATAGTACGGGAAAAGTAAACAGGTGATTGCAATATGATTAAAATAGGACCGGGGTCCACAGTTCACTAGTGGTGTCTCTCCATAGATAAATAACATGCTGGGTAAACAAATTACAGTTGGGCAATTGATAGAATAAAGATAACGTGATATGTCAAGAAGATCACTATGAGATTTACTCTGGGCATTACAACAAAATACATAGACCGCCATCCAACTGCATCTATGACTAATAATCCACTCCCGGGGATATCATCCGAACACCCTAGAAGTATTAAGTTGCGAACAACAGATAATTGCATTAAGCAAAGTGTGTAATGTAAACAAAGCATATGCCCTTGAGCATATGAATGTTGTTTTATCCCTAGTAGCAACAGCACATCTACCACCTTAGAGGTTTCTGTCACTCCCCCAGGTGAAATAGAGACATGAACCCACTATCGAGCATAAATACCCCCTCTTGGAGTCACTAGCAACTACTCGACCAAGATAGCTACTAACAACGGAGAGCATGCAAGATCATAAACAACATAGAGATAACAAAAGATATAATTCAGTACAGCAACTTAATCATAAACACCAATATTCATCGGATCCCAACAAACCAACATCATAGAATTACATAACGGTGATCTCAATCATGTAGGGCAGCTCATGAGATCTAAACATGAAGCACATGGTGGAGAAGACAACCATCTAGCTACTGCTATGGACCCATAGTCCAAGGTAGACTACTCACTCATCGCTCCGGAGGCAAGCATGGCGATGAAGAAGACCTCCGGTGGCGATTCCCCTCTCCGGCAGGGTGCCGGGAAGAGCTTCTGGACCCTCCCGATCTTCGGGTCGATGGCGGCGGTGGATCGCGATGTGTTCTGGAAAACTGATCGGGCCCTTAGGTTTTTCTCGTCGGGGGGTCTTTACAGGCGAAGGGGCGATGTCAGAGGTGGAGCCAGGCTCCCTCACACAGGGCTGGCGCGGCCAGGGGCCAGGCCGCGCCGCCCCCTTGTATGGGGCCCTGGTGGCCCCTCTCCATCTCTCCTTCGGATGTCTGGAAGCTTCCGGGAAAAATAAGACTTTAGGAACTTGTTTCGTCCAATTCCGAGAATATTTCCTGTGTATCACTTCTGAAACACAAAAACAGCAGAAAACAGGAAACTGGCACTGTGGCACTTCGTTAATAGGTTAGTTCTGGAAAATGCATAAAAGTGCCACTAAGTGTAACGAAACAATAGGCAAATGGTGTAAAACAAGCATGGAGCATCAAAAATTATAGATACGTTTGAGACGTATCAACAACCATCTAGCTACTGCTATGGACCCATAGTCCAAGGTAGACTACTCACTCATCGCTCCGGAGGCAAGCATGGCGATGAAGAAGACCTCCGGTGGCGATTCCCCTCTCCGGCAGGGTGCCGGGAAGAGCTTCTGGACCCTCCTGATCTTCGGGTCGACGGCGGCGGCGGATCGCGATGTGTTCTGGAAAATTGATCGGTACTTAGGTTTTTTCCGTCGGGGGGTCTTTATAGGCGAAGGGGCGATGTCAGAGGAGGGACCAGGCGCCCTCACGCCAGGGTGGCGCGGCCCAGGCCCTGGCCGCGCCAGCCCTGTGTGTGGGGCCCTGGTGGCCCCTCTCCTTCTCTCCTTCCGATCTCTGGAAGCTTCCGGGTAAAATAAGACTTCAGGAACTTGTTTTGTCCAATTCCGAGAATATTTCCTGTGTATCACTTCTGAAACACAAAAATAGCAGAAAATAGGGAACTGGCACTGTGGCAACTTGTTAATAGGTTAGTTCCAAAAAATGCATAAAAGTGCCACGAAGTGTAACGAAACAGTAGGCAAATGGTGTAAAAACAAGCATGGAGCATCAAAAATTATAGATACGTTGGAGACGTATCAATGACCCTGGTGATGTTGAGGGCGAGCACCCCAGGAAGAGGGTTCCTGCGAAGGTGATGTGGTATGCACCTATAATACCACGGTTGAAACGTTTGTTCAGAAACAAAGAGCATGCCATTTGTTGAGGTGGCACAAAGAAGACCGTAAGAGTGACGAGATGTTGAGACACCCCGCTGATGGGTCGCAGTGGAGAAAAATTGACAGAGATTTCCCGGAGTTTACGGAAGACGCACGAAACTTGAGGTTTGGTCTAAGTAGAGATGGCATGAATCCTTTTGGGGAGCAGAGCTGCAGTCATAGCACCTAGCCCATGACTCTATGTATCTATAACCTTCCTCCTTGGTTGTGCATGAAGCGAAAGTTTATTATGATGCCAGTGCTTATCCAAGGCCCGAAGCAACCCGGCAATGACATTGATGTGTATCTAAGGCCATTAGTTGATGAACTTTTACAGCTGTGGCAAACTGAAGGTGTTCGTGTGTGGGATGAGTACAAACAAGAGGAATTTGATCTACGAGCGTTGCTGTTCATGACCATCAATGATTGGCCTGCTCTTAGTAACCTTTCAGGACAGACAAACAAGGGATACAATGCATGCATGCACTGTTTAGGTGAGATCGATAGTATATATTTGGATAAAAGTAAGAAGGTGGTGTATCTCGGGCATCGTCGATTTCTTTCGCCCAAACATCAATTGAAGAAAAAAGGCAAGCATTTCAACGGCGAGGCAGAAGTCCGGGGCAAGCCTAAATGCCATACTAGTGATGATATATTTGATATGGTCAAAGATTTAAAAGTAATCTTTGGAAACGGTCCTGGCAGTCTGTCTGTTCCGAATGACGCTAGCGGACATGCACCCATGTGGAAGAAGAAATCTATATTTTGGGAGCTTGAGTATTGGAAATTCCTAGAGGTCCGCTCTGCAATCGACGTGATGCACATGACGAAGAATGTTTGCGTGAACCTACTAGGCTTCTTGGGCTTGTATGGGAAGACAAAAGATACACCGGAAGCACGTGAGGACCAGCACCGTATGAAAAGAAGAGACGGCATGCATCCGGAGGATTCTAAGGGTCCTGCGAGCTACGCTCTTACCAAAGAAGAGAAGGAAATCTTTTTTGAATGCCTGAGCAGTGTCAAGGTCCCATCTGGATTCTCGTCAAATATAAAGGGAATAATAAATATGGCAGAGAAAAATTCCAAAACCTAAAGTCTCACGACTGCCACGTGCTTATGACGCAATTGCTTCCGGTTGCACTGAGGGGGATTCTACCGGAAATTGTTTGAGTACTGATTGTGAAGCTATGTGCATTCCTCAATGCAATTTCGTAGAAGGTAATCAATCCAGAAGATCTACAACGGTTACAGAATGATGTGGCCCAATATCTTGTCAGCTTCGAGTTGGTGTTCCCACCGTCCTTCTTCAATATTATGATGCATCTCTTAGTTCACCTAGTCGAAGAGATTACCATTCTCGGTCCAGTATTTCTGCACAATATGTTCCCCTTTGAGAGGTTCATGGGATTCTTAAAGAAATATGTGCATAACCGTGCTAGGCTAGAAGGAAGCATCTCCAAGGGCTATCTAACAGAGGAGGTCATTGAGTTTTATGTTGACTTTGTTCCTGACCTAAACCCGATTGGTCTTCCTCAATCGCGGCATGAGGGGAGACTGAGTGGAAAAGGCACGCTAGGAATGAAATCAGCATACTGTATGGACGGACATTCTTTGAGTGAAGCACACTACATAGTTTTACGAAATTCCATGTTGGTGGAGCCGTATATGGGGCGACACAAGAATATTGTACGCTCGGAAAACCCGGGGCAGTCTGACTCCTGGATTACAAAGTTGCACATGGCGACTTTTGGTGGTTGGTTGCAAACACTTCTCATAAATGATGCCACTATTGGATATGAGCTGTCCATGTTGGCCAAGAAACCATCTTCAACTATATTGACTTTCCAGGGTTACGAGATAAATGGGAATACATTTTACACGGTCGCCCAAGATAAAAAGAGCACCAATCAAAATAGTGGTGTCCGCTTTGATGCAGTACACGACAATGGGACAAAGGACACATATTATGGTTACATAGAGGAGATATGGGAACTTGACTATGGACCGTCTTTTAAGGTCCCTTTGTTTCAGTGCAAATGGGTCAAGCTGACAGGAGGCGGGGTAGTTGTAGACCAAAAGTACGGCATGACAACAGTGGATCTCAACAATCTTGCGTACATGGATGAACCATTCGTCCTAGCCAACGATGTCGCTCAGGTTTTCTATGTGAAGGACATGTCTACAAAACCGAGAAAAAGAAAAGATAGGAAAACGAATACATCACACGATGAGCCAAAGCGACACATTGTTCTCTCAGGGAAAAGAATCATCGTAGGAGTGGAGGACAAGACAGATATGTCAGAAGATTATAACAAGTTTGATGAAATTCCGCCCTTCAGAGTGAACACTGACCCAACCATCCTCTTAAACAAAGAAGATACTCCATGGTTACGGTGCAGAAGGAAACCCCAACACTAGATGGGGATGTTGGTGATGTGTAATAATGTATTAAACCTTTTATGTAAATGTATGATTTTGGGTTAGTTATTCAAATTCGAACACTTTTTATATTCCAAGTTTTGTCAGATTCAGAAGCATGCAAAAAGAATTTTAATCAATATTGCTTTAATTGAAAATGGCAAAATAGTAAATTGTTTGAATAGTTAGAATAATTGATTTTAAAAATAGAAAATAGTTTTGAATTAGTTATTCAATTTCAAACACTTTTCATATTCAAAGTTTTATCAAATTCTAAAATATGCAAAAAGAATTTTAATCAATATAGTTTTAATTGAAAAGGGCAAAATAGTTAATTATTTGAATAGTTAGAATAATTGATTTTGAAAATAGAAAATAGTTTTGAATTAGTTATTCAATTTCAAACACTTTTCATATTCAAAGTTTTATCAAATTCTAAAAATATGCAAAAAGAATTTTAATCAATATTGCATTAATTGAAAATGGCAAAATAGTTAATTGTTTGAATAGTTAGAATAATTGATTTTGAAAATAGAAAATAGTTTTGAATTAGTTATTCAATTTCAAACACTTTTCATATTCATAGTTTTATCAAATTCTAAAATATGCAAAAAGAATTTTAATCAATATTGTTTTAATTGAAAATGGCAAAATAGTTAATTGTTTGAATAGTTAGAATAATTGATTTTGAAAATAGAAAATAGTTTTGAATTAGTTATTAAATTTCAAACACTTTTCATATTCAAAGTTTTGTCAGATTCTAAAATATATAGAAGTTATTCAAATTAAAATTCAAAATTCATATTCAAATGAAATCTGAAAAAAATATGCAGCATTGGCGCGCATTTATTACACCTTTAGTCCCGATTGGTGAAACCAACCGGGACTAAAGGTCTGGGGCACGGGCGCGAACCGCCCAAATGTCTTTAGTCCTGGTTCACCAACCGGGACTAAAGACCCCCCCCCCCCCCTTTAGTCCTGGTTGAAGCCACCAACCGGGACTAAAGGGGGGGTATATAAGCCCCGCGCCGCCCCCTCCTTCTTCCCCTGTCACACTTAGCCATTTCAGAAACTCACGCGGAGGAGATCGTCCCTGGATCGTTGCGGTCGCCGGAATCCATCGCGTCGACGCCGCCATCTCCTTCACCGAGCTGCTGCTCGCGCCGAGCCGCCGGTCGCCCGCCCGTGCTGCGCCTGCTGCCACACCGCTGCCCGCGCGCCCCCGGCCGCCCGTGCCCGTGCTGCCGCGCAGCCCGCCTGCTGCCCGCGCCGCGCCGCCCACGGCCGCCCGCCTCCGGCCCGTGCCGCCCGCCCCCGCCCGCCCCGGCCATCACCGCGAGCACCACCGCACACCCCCGGCCGGCCGCCGCCCGTGCAAGAAGGTATAAAAAAGTTTTAATTTCGTTAATTTTTGTTAAGTAGTAATATTTTTGTTAATTTTTTTAGAAATAGCTAGGAATAGGAATAGGTTAGAAAATAATTATTAGCAAATAATTTTGTTAGAAATAGGAATAGTAATATTTTTGTTAATTTTGTTAGCAAATAGGTTAGAAAATAGGTTGTTAGCAAATAATTAGTAATAGGTTAGCAAAATAACTGTTAGCAAATAGGTTAGCAAAATAATTGTTAGCAAAATAATTGTTAGCAAATAGGTTAGAAAATATGTTGTTAGCAAATAGGTTAGGAAATTATTTGTTAGAAAAATTATTGTTGTTAGGAAATTATTGTTGTTAGAAAAATTATTGTTGTTAGGAAATTATTGTTGTTAGAAAAATTATTGTTGTTAGGAAAAATGAATAGTAAAAGAAATGCTATTTATGGTTAGAAATGCTATTTATGATAGATATATAGATATAATAGAAATGAATAGTAATAGAAATGCTATATAGATTTTATTTATGTTAGATTTTATTTAGGTTAGATTTTATTAGAAATAGAAATGCTATATAGATTTTATTTATGTTAGATTTTATTTAGGTTAGATATATAGAGTAAGAAAGTGAATAGATAGAAATGTTAGAAATATTGTTAGTAATATTGTTAGTAATATTGTTAGTAATAGAAATAGTAATATAAAAATATAGAGTAATGTTGTTGATCTATGTTATGGATTTCAGTTATGGATTTCGGCACCGGAAGAGAAGGTGAAGAAGAATTGTTGAATATTATAGGAGAGGGTACCCGTGCAGAAGGAGACGGCTCAGAATTTTTGAACGAGTCGGGTGAGGGAATGGAGGAGGTGCAGCCACATGAATCGGAAAATGATGATTGCGAGGACGGCTCACAAGAGACTGGACGTGACTTAATAACACGGTCCGGCGAGGTATATATATATATGAAGACTCTATTCATGAATCAGTAGATGACGATGCATTATGTGGTATATATATTAACGAGTGTTTTCTTCTTTTAGACCTCAGAATCTTCTAGAAAGAAGCGAGGCCCGGCCAAACGGCTGGCATCCAATCAACATTACACGATTGGGCGTCTCTCACATGAAGGCGAACCATTGGAACCCAAGAGTGTCGCAAATGCGTTCACACATCAATGTGGATGTCTTGTCAGGGACATGGTGCCGATAAGCATTCAGTATTGGTATAAGCCCAAGGCGGCAAAGGGAGAGCCAGCAGAGCTAGAGCCAGAAGAGGGTGCAGCAGTCAATTATGTCACCAAGGTCTTGAAAGACAGACTTTGGGAATCCCTCATTCCACATTTCAATCTGTCGGTCACCGAGTCCCTGGAAGACGCAGAGAAACAGAAAGAGAAAGTCAGGGAGTGGGCTCTCAAGAAGATGGCTGCACAGTTCAATAACCACAAGAAGAGATTATGGAACGCCTATGTCAACGCCGATCGACAAGCTCCATAATTTACTGGCCCCAATGAGTTCCTGCGGGATCACTGGGACGCATTTGTGGAGTACAAGGAGTCCGAACTGGGTAAGCTAAGGAGTAAGAAAAATCAGTTAAATGCCGCGAAAAAGAAATATCACCATACGTTAGGTCCAGGTGGCTACAAAAGGGCCGAGCCTAAGTGGGATATGCAAGAGGCCGCCCTACGAGAAAAAGGCATCGAACCAGAAACATAACAATGGCCCAGAAGGTCAAGAAATTGGGTACTTGCCCATGGGGCTATCTATGATGAGAGAACAGGGAAATTAATCGAAAAGAAGAAACAAATTGCTGAATCCCTGGGAGCACTTGTCAAGACAATCGCCGAGGTTCAAGAGGGGACGTTCAAGCCGGACAGAGAGAAGGACGAGCTGACAAAGGCCCTCGGGAACAAAGAACACACAGGACGAACATGGGGTCTGGGTTCTGCCATTCCGTGGAGGTCTGGGTTCGCCGAAGAGAGCCAGACTTATAGAAGCCGAGAGAGAGCGAAGAAGCGAAAGGCGCAGGAGGAGGCCACACGGATAGAGAGCATAGAAAGGCAACAGGCTGAGCTGAGAGAGTTGTATTTACTGCAGCAGAAGGCACTGGAGGAATTAAAGTCGCAAGGGGCAACTCAGCATCAGCAACAACTAGAACATGCATCAGGCGACCGATCTCAGCGGAGAAGCAGCGTGGCTTCCACGGAGGTACCGATGGATCACTACCCCATGCATGATATCACCAAGAAGACAAGCTGTGAGATGCATGTTCCCATGAAGAACATATCGATGAAGGTGGCTGTTGGCTATGTGTTACCATCTGGACCTGGACAAACCTGGCATGGCCGTGAGATTCGAGCTGGCTATGCTCGTGTCGGGGTGGATGCAATTGAAAGGGGGTATGAGTCCCTCGATCTTGACATCGCTGGACCTGAAGAGGAGGCAACACTTGGAGAAGTATTGGGTGGTGTCATTCTTTGGGATAAGAAACACATCGTGTTTCCAGGCTCGGCGCCAAGGCGGCCACCCTCTCCTCCGAGTCCTCGCAATTCACCACCTTCCGACGACGACAGGGACGACTACCACCATACCCCGAGTCCACATCGATCTCCGCCTCAATGTCAGCCGCCTCCGCCACCTCTGCCGCCTCTGCCCACTCGTAAGTCCCAGAGTTATGGCAAGTCCGCTGCTATGTCCACTAGCAATGTCTCTCCGAATAAACGGGCCAAGAAATTTAAGGCGGTGCCGCCTCCTCCTGTTGAGAAGACTGCTGAAGAAATTGAGGCGGAGGACAGAGCCAAAGTGAAAAGAAAGCTCGCAGCGCTACGCCCGACCCCTACCCCAAAGCAGGTATATACTCTGGAACAGAAGGAGTGGGCCTTTGATATGCTTACCCAACCTTCGCAATATGAATTGCGTAAGCCAGATGACTACAAGCGTTGTTTGGATAAGCAGGTAGACGCAAAAAAAGAAGCTAATAAGACAAGCGAACTGCAAGAGGGAAAAGAGACGTTGCCCAGCTTGGAGCACAGACCAAAAAATCGATCTCCCCGCTAAAGGTCTTTGCTAGTGATGCTGGTGGGAGTGTTGCTCAACCCAATCCCGCCGACTTTGCTGCTGAAGCTGGTTTGACTCTTTCTCAATTGATACATGAAGATATCCCAAAGGCGCCTATAGCACGGCAATATGAAAAGGGGAAGAGTTTGGTCCCACCTGAGATTGAAATAAATCTACCAACACAAATGCGAAAATTGCATAAGTGGTACCTGCAAGCCGCAAAGGGCACGCAAGATTTTCTCCTTATGAAAATCACACAGGACCATTTCTTAGGTGAAGACTTGGTGCATATTGAGTTTGATGAATTCGTTCAGCTATTCAATCAAGAGGCGCTCGACAAATCTCTCGTCGGTGCCTATGTTCTGTATGTGATTCAATATTTCTATAAGTCTCTAGCTCAACTCGTTCTTTACATGTAATTATCCTCACTACGCTGTTTATTATGCAGAATGAAGAGTATGCAATGTAAGAAAAGGAATGTCTTCCAAGTTGGATTCATTGATCCAAATCGAGTTAACGCAGCGACGATACAGAACAAACGCAAGGAGACGGAGGATATCTTGCTAGAGTTCCTACTTACGCAAGAATACCGAGCTAGAATACTGTTTCCGTACAACTTCAGGTGAGTGTTACTATCTTATACACAGTTATTTTTCCTTACTCGATGTTATAAGTGTTATTGATGAGTTATTAACTTATATAATTAAACTTGCACGCAGTTACCATTGGATTTTGCTAAAGATTGAAACTGACTATGGAAAGGTTGAAATCTTTGACTCGTTGAATAAAAAACTTAATGAATACCAAAGCATCATTGATATGATGGATAGGTAATTTCAATCATTACGGCATTATATCGGTCTCTTTCGTTCATCTATAACTCATCTATTCATTTTGTTTGCTCGACAGTGTTTGGAAACGGTTTATACGCATAGCAAAAGGTGAATGGAAAAATGAGCTGATTTACCGTTTGATCGAGGTAAGTCGTACGAGCTAGGTCCACACATCCCTTTAATTCTAGTTTCAAATACCATTAAGTATATCAATCTTGATATGTCACTGACTAAAATATATTCTCGTAAAGTGTGCGAGGCAGCCATCGGGGACTAATCTATGTGCATACTACGCTTGCGAGAACCTTCGTGCGGAGGTCACTGAAGGAATTGATTTTCAAACAGTAAGTAAACAATATACTGACAAATTTATTTATTGGCATCAATTTTGTTATGATGATTCATATTCATATTGATCTTCTTCTTCGTAGTTCGAAGCAAAGCGGAATTGGCTCTCACCGACTGAACGCATAGTAGGAATTCAAGAGGAAATAGCCGGATTTCTGCTTGGCCATGTCATTAACCCAAAGAGTGCATTTCATGTCAGTTTCGATTAGACAATGTGTGTAATTAAACACAAGTCGTGATCTTATGTGTGTGAACAAGTTGTATATATACTTGTATGTATATGCTCGGCGGACAAAATATATTATATATGTATCGGCTTGTATATTATGTTGTAATGTTGTATGAATATGTATATAAGAAAACTTGTTTGAAATGAATCAAAAAATTGAATGGAGCAAAATACAAATAAACCCTAAACCCCTAAATAACAATTGAAATCCAGAAAAATAAAGAAGCAGCAGCGGCTGCCACGTGTGGACCGGGACTAAAGGTCCTACGCCCACGAGCGTCTGGCCCCTGCCACGTGGTCGCTCTTTAGTCCCGGTTCGTATAGCAACCGGGACTAAAGATCGGGCTCCAGTCCCGGTTGCGCAACCGGGACTGAAGCCCGAAACCAACCGGGACTGATGCCCTGTTTTCCACTAGTGTCGGGCTCTTCGTCCCAGGGAAAAGGTTTGCCTCATCCTCTGTCCGATCTCTCCCTCTCCTTCTCTGATATTTCAAGTTAGCACATTTAGAGTAAAAGGGTCTACCGAGACGATCTAGCCTAGGTATCCTAAAATGAAAGTTAACACGCTCCGCTCCCTCCGCCAGATATGCGCGTCAACTCGCGTCGATCTATGTCGGATCTGAAACGGAGGATATCCTAGATAATTAGACGAAGACACTGAGACTTCGCGCTTCACAAGGTTACCCCCAACAAGCTGCGTCCTTTATCTTCCGTGTTAGCGTGAAATGAAACCGGACTATACGAAAATGGGCGCGGTGCTACCAGAGAGGAAGAAAATGAAGGTGGGTGTGGAGGAGGTGAAGGTGGTGGAGTTGTCCATGGTGACACCCAGCGAGGAGACGCCTAGGGGAGGCCTCTGGCTCTCCCCGCTCGACCTCATGCTCGTCAACCGAGGCTACACCCCCACCGTTTACTTCTACCGCTCCGACTCCGGCGCCGCCGTTGACCACTTCTTCGACGTGGCCAGGCTGAAGGCGGCGATGGCCAAGACTCTGGTGGCCTTCTACCCGTTGGCCGGCCGTCTCGGCGTGGGCGTCCAGGGCAGGGCAGAGATCGACTGCGAAGGTCAGGGCGCGCTCTTCGTCGTCGCTCGCTCGGACGTGTCCGTGGACGACTTCAGCAGCTTCAGTCCATCGCCGGAGCTAAGGAGGCTCTTTGTCCCCCGCGTCGAGCACGACTCGCCGTCTGTCATGTGCGCCGTCCAGGTGACTTTCTTGAAGTGCGGCGGCGTGGCGTTAGGGACGGCGCTGCACCATGTCGCTGCCGACGCCATCAGCTCGTTCCACTTCTTCCAGACGTGGTCTGCCATCTCCAGGGATCCGGCGGCGGAGCTAGTGCACCCGTTCCACGACCGCACCCTCCTCCGTGTGCGCTCCCCGCCCTTCGTCCACCCAGACGTCCTCTCCGCTTTCTGCCCCAAGCTGAACCTGTCCGAGCCGTCGGGGCATATCGTCAGCGGGACGTTCGACATTTCCAAGGACCAGGTCACCGCTCTCAAGCGTGCCTGCGCCGCGGACAGCGGCCGTGTGAGCACGTTCTGCGCGCTGAGCGCCCACGTTTGGCAATGCTTGTGCGTCGCCCGCCGGCTGCCTCCGGACGAGACGACGAGCATCACCTTCCCGGCCAGCGTGAGGCGCAGCCTGAGCCCGCCGCTCCCGGCCGGCTACTTCGGCAACGGGATCATCTGGCTGGGCGCCACCGGCAGGGTGCGTGACGTCGCCTCCTCGGAGGACCTGCCCTCAGTGGCCGGCCGCATCACAGGCGCCGTGCGCCGGATGGACGATGAGTTGGTGCGCTCGGCGATCGACTACTTCGAGCTGACCCTCGCGGAGACGTACGGACAGCCGTCGCCGGCCGGCTGCATGCCGGAGACCGAGCTGAGGGTGATAAGTTGGCTGGGCATGCCGGTATACGAAGCGGATTTCGGGTGGGGGAAGCCGCTGGCGATGCTGCGCGCCGTGTCGGAGCGCGCCGGGTTCGTCTACCTGATGGACGGCCGGCAGGGGGACGGCGGCGTGTGCGTCCACATGTGTACGGAGGCGGCAATTCTCAGCGACTTCCAGCGCCTACTCTATGCCAAGTTCTAGCTCTAGGCTTTAATTCAGCCAAGAAGATTGCATGCGATAAAGTACAATGGAAAGAGAGCTGCTATACATCCGACGTTTTCCGTCCGACATGGACTGTTCACTATCACTAGTTCTCTAGAAAAAGATCCCTGGTTTCATATTTCTAAGATTCAAGTAGTACTTAGATTCTAAAGCTTCTTACACATATTTTCCGTTCTGCTCCGGTGACTATGTTTCCTCTCAAATTGTATTCAATCTAGCTTTCCCAAATTTCTAAGACATTGTTTACTTCTGTTGTATTTGAAGTTTATTTTAGGGAATTGGAGGGGTTATCCGGAACCTCGAGAAATCCTCATTAGTTTATTTACTAAACTTGGATGAGATAGTCCCAAAATGTGCTCCTGGACCTGCCACAAATTCTTTGATTTTTTCCTGGATTAAAAAAGCCTCTGCATCCAGATGATGCACACAACCTTTTTTATTAGATTATTCACAGAAGCCTTATAAGAGGATTACAAAGATCAGACCGAAGCCACCATCTCAGCAACATATTGCGATAAGGGGGTGACCATGAACAGAACCCTATGCCTGTCATCACACCAACACACATCATCTAAAACCGAAGGCTTCAACTAGCTGTCCATCGATAGCTAGGAGCATACTCGGTCCAGCAGACTCTCAGCGAGTACCCACGCACACACTTCGAAAGTTGCCGTCGTCGTCTTCCGTGAACCCATCTTCAGAAATGACCAACGTATTGATCTTGCAAGTAAAAATAAAGTAAAAGCAAAACTTAAAACAAAGTAAAGGATGTACGTGCGAAACTCCCCTTGCAGAAGTCTTCTTTTTCCCCTGCAACGGCGCCAGAAAACTAGTTGATGGCGTGGTGATGAATATTGCCAGAAAACTATTGGCGTGTAGTTGATCATATAAATAACCGGCCAGTTGAAAACCCCAAGAGAAGGTTTGATGAATATAGCAGCAGGTTTTCCCTAAGTTATGAAACCAAGGTATGTCAATCCAGTAGGAAAAAGGCAAACTCAAGAAGGTAATGCTTGCTAGCCTAGTGACACTCCAACAAGGGCGCCGTTAATGATATCTTGTTAGCGCGTCTTCAACTAGTAGCAACGTGGAACCTGCACACAACACAACCAAATACTTTGTTCCCAACTTACGATGAGGTTGTCAATCTCACCGGTTTGCTGTAAACAAAGGAATGAGCATATCGAGTGGAAAGCAATAGTAATATGCGAGTAAAGTAAACAGTGCGAGTAAAGTAAACAGGTGATAGCAATATAAAGGAAATAGGACCGGGGTCCATAGTTCACTAGTGGTGTCTCTCTATAAGATAAAATAACACATGCTGGGTAAACAAATTATAGTTGGGCAATTGATAGAATAAAGACAACGTGCATATGTCGAGAGGATCACTATGAGATTTACTCTGGGCATTACAACAAGATACATAGACCGCCATCCAACTGCATCTATGACTAATAATCCACTTGTGGCGAATCAATCCGAGAACTCCACAAGTATTAAGTTGCGAACAACAGATAACTGCATTAAGCAAAGTGTGTAATGTAAACAAAGCATATGCCCTTGGACATATGAATGTTGTTTTCTTCCTAGTGGCAACAGCACATCTACAACCTTAGAGGTTTCTGTCACTCCTCCAGATTAAATAGAGGCATGAACCCAACTATCGAGCATAAATACCCCCTCTTTGAGTCACTAGTATCTACTCGGCCAAGATAGCTTCTAACAACGGAGAGTATGCAAGATCATAAACAACATAGAGATAACATAAGATAATATTCAGCACATCAACTCAATCATAATACCAATATTCATCGGATCCCAACAAACATAACATGTAGAATTACATAACGGTGATCTCGATCATGTAAGGCAGCTCACGAGATCTAAACATGAAGCACATGGTGGAGAAGACAACCATCTAGCTACTGCTATGGACCCATAGTCCAAGGTAGACTACTCACTCATCGCGCCAGAGGCAAGCATGGCGATGAAGAAGACCTCCGGTGGCGATTCCCCTCTCCGACAGGGTGCCGGGAAGAGCATCTGGACCCTCCTGATCTCGGGTCGACGACGGTTGCGGACTGCGATGTGTTTCTGGAAAAGTGAAAAAGTGATAGGGTATTTAGGTTTTTCCTGTCGGGGGGTCTTTATAGGCGAAGGGGCAGCGTCAGAAGTGGACCAGGGGGGCCTCACCATAGGGCGGCGCGGCCAGGCCCTGGGCCGCACCCCCTGGTGGTGAGGCCACCCTCTGGCTTGGTTCCGTCTCCTCTTCGCTTCTCTAGAAGCTTCGGTAAATTTCTGGATGTTCGGCTTTTGTTTCATCCAATTCCGAGAATATTTCCTGTGTAACTTTTCTGAAACACAAAAACAGTAGAAAATAGGGAACTAGCACTGTGGCATCTTGTTAATAGGTTAGTTCTAGAAAATGCATAAAAACGCCACGAAGTGTAACGAAACACTAAGCAAATGGTGTAAAAATAAGCATGGAGCATCAAAAATTATAGATACGTTTGAGACGTATCAGTCGCAAAGCTAGCAGGCATCAACCTTCGGAAGTTTGGTTCTTTCTCCTACTGGTTCGATAACCTTGGTTTCACAACTAAGGGAAAACTTGTTGCTGTGCTCATCATAACCTTCTCGGGGTTTCCAACAAGTTTTCTGGTGTCAACTACACGCCAGTGAAAGAGCAATCAAGCTTTCTGGCGTCGTTGCTGGGGAGAAAGAAGATTTTTGTAAGGGGAGTCTCTCAATTCTTATCTTTTATTTTGTTATTGTTTTGCTTTATTTTATTTTTGCTTGCATCAGTTTACCAAAAATACAAAAAAAATTAGTTCCTTTATAGTTATTTTTACTTGCCACCTTTTAGTTTTGCTAGAATGGGTACTCCTGAGAACACCAAGTTGTGTGATTTTACTAGCACCAAAAACAATGATTTTATCTGCACTCCTATTGCGCCACCTGCTCCTGAGGTAAATTTTTATGAGATTAAACCTGCTTTGTTGAATCTTGTTATGAAAGAGCAATTTTCTGGTGCCAGTTCTGATGATGCTGCAGCTCATCTCAACAATTTTGTTGAGCTATGTGAGATGCAAAAGTATAAGGATGTAGATGGTAATATTATTAAGCTTAAGTTGTTTCCTTTCTCTTTAAGAGGAAGAGCTAAGGATTTGTTGCTATCTTTGTCTAGAAATAGTATTGATTCTTGGGATAAGTGTAAGGATGCTTTTATTGGAAAATATTATCCTCCTGCTAAGATTATAGCTTTGCGTAGTGATATTATGAAGTTTAGACAGTTTGATAATGAACATGTTGCTCAAGCTTGGGAAAGAATGAAATCTATGATAAAGAATTATCCCACTCATGGACTGACTGCTTGGATGATTATCCAAACCTTTTATGCAGGATTAAATTTTTCTTCAAGAAATCTATTGGATTCAACTGCTGGAGGCACTTTTATGTCCATTACCTTGGGCGCCACAACAAAGCTTCTTGACAACATGATGGTAAATTATTCCAAGTGGCACACCGAGAGAACTCCACAAGGTAAGAAGGTAAATTCTGTTGAGGAAACCTCTTCCTTAAGTGATAAGATTGATACTATTATGCTTATGCTTGCTAATGATAGAGCTCATGTTGATCCTAATAATGTTCCTTTGGCCTCTATGGTTGCGCAAGAAGAGCATGTTGATGTAAACTTCATTAGAAATAATAATTTCAACAACAGTGCTTATAGGAACAATTTTGCGAGCAACAACTATAGGCCATATCCTTCTACCAATGGAAACGGTTATGGTAACTCTTATGGTAATTCCTCCAACAACACTAGGGGCACGCCCTCTAAGCTGGAAGATTCTCAAGGACTTCATCGGTAAGCAAACTGCTTTTAACAAGTCTGTTGAGGAAAAGTTGGGTAAAATTGATATTCTTGCTTCTAAAGTTGATAGCCTTGCTCTTGATGTTGAACTTCTGAAACTAAAAGTGTTGCCTAATGATATGAAAGAAAGCCATACTTTGAATGCCATCCAAGCTAGAATTAATGAAAATGTTAGGATGTTAGCAGAATTGCATGCCAGGTGGGAAAGAGAAGACAAGATGGCTAGAAATATGAAGGTGTGTACTATTACCAACTCTAGCAATGTTTTTCCAAATGCTAGCAATCCTCTTACTTTGATTGGTGTGGACAAAACTCCTACTCCTTGTGCAAAAAAGCCTAAAACTGCAAATTCTTTTTCTACAAAAAGTGCTGAATTTTTTTAGAGTATGGGAGATGATAGCTCTATTTCTTTTAATGATTTTGATGTTGATGGTTGAAATATTTCCGAAGTTATTTTGTTCTTGCAAAAGCTTGCTTTGAGTCCTAATGCTAGTTCTATGAATGTTGCTTTTACAAAGCATATTACAAATGCTCTCATGAAAATTAGGAAAGAAAAGTTGAAACAAAAGGTTTCTATTCCCAAGAAGTTAGAAGATGGTTGGGAGCCCATCATTGATATGAATGTGAATGGTTTTGATTGCGATGCTTTATGTGATCTAGGTGCAAGTATTTCTATTATGTCTAGAAAAATTTATGATATGCTCGGTTTACCGCCGCTTGAAAAGTGTTATTTCATGTTCCTCTTGCTGATGTTGCTAAGAAAAAACCTTTGGGAAGGATTAATGATGTTCTTATTATGGCTAACAATAACCTTGTTCCTGTTGATTCCATGTTATGGATGTTGAATGCAATGCTTCATGTCCAATTATTATTTTGAGAAGACCTTTTCTACGAACTGTAGGTGCCATCATTGATATGAAGGAAGGCACTATTAAATATCAATTCCCACTCAAGAAAGGTATGGACCACTTCCCTAGAAGGAGAAATAAATTATTTTTTGACTCTATTCTTAGAGCAAATTATGAACTTGATGCTTCATCGCTTGATATTACTTGATTTCCACTTTCTGCGCCTAGCTCAAATGCGTTAAAGAAAAGCACTCTTGGGAGATAACCCAATGTTTTCTTTTCAGTACTTTTTCTTTTATTTGAGTCTTGGAAGTTATTACTACTGTAATGACCTCTCCTTATTATTTTTATTTCGTTTTTTTGCTCAGAAGAACCTCTAATTTGAGGGAGGTAAGATTTGGGGAAGTTGCTGTCCTGAAACAGATTTCTGCGCTGCACCGTAACAATTCGTGAAAATTCTCAGAATATCTTTTTGATCAGCGATTTCTTGTGCATATGCCCCAGGTTATTTCCAAACTTTTATTAGTTGTCCACTTTTCGATTTGAGCAACAGAAGGTCCTAGAAAAAATTGATCTTTGTCAGTTGTTCTATTTTGACAGATTCTGCCACTATTTGTGTTTGCCTCTCGATCGCTTTCTTTTTGAGTTCTTTTGATCACGGAACTTTTGAGGAAGTTGCTACAGTAGCTTTTGTTTTAATGGTTTGTATATTTGAGTTTGAAACTGAACTAAAAGGGTAGATTTACTATCATGCTTATACTAATGTTGCTAATAGAATTGTGTGAAGTTTTGTATGAAGGAAGTTTTCAAGTGTAGGGAATGGAGAGTGATGAGATGAGATGAAGTATGTACAAAAGCTCAATCTTGGGGATTCCCATGTCACCCCAAGAAATATCCAAGAGGTACAAGCGTCAAAGCTTGTGGATGCCCCCGAGGCACCCCTTCTTCATCGGCAAAAATCAGGTCACCTTTCAAGACACTATATTTTTATTGCTTCATTTTCTATGCATTTTTCTTGGAGCGTCTTTACTTTCACTTTCAGTTTTCTATTTTTTTGTTTGCTGCAATAAATGGTTGGACCCCAACAAATTTCTTTTGGAGAAGACACACTCCGTTTTTCATTGCCAAGAACGCTCTAGTTTTCACTCTTATCGTTCAACGAGTGTTCTCTTTTTCTAGAACTGCGTTTAGCTTTCGTTTTTTGCCTTGATTTTTGTTCAGATCTTTTTATATATTTGCATCAAGGTGTATTTAGAACACTAGTCTATGTTGGTTTTCATCAAAAGAGTTGTTTCAAAAAGGATTGAATAGTGGTACAAATGGGAGCTTGTTTAGACTGCGGCTTAGACTTTTGCATGTCATGCTTGATGTCGTTTTGATAGTATGCTTAGTAGTTTTTGCTGTAGCATGAATTGTCTCAAATGACTGAGATTTCTTAATGAGCCTTTGAAATAATCATGAGTTGTTTTTATTATATGGGAGCATGTTATTGTGGTTTTCTCCTTTGATGCTTTATTTGGGTTGACTTGGCGCATGCTTACACCATGTTTGACTCTAACAAGTCGTCATAAGATTTTATGATCATTTGGTTTTTGACTTGTGATACCACTTTATGCTTCGGTTAATGATATTTTGTCGCTATGCATGATTATGGCCGTTATTGCTCTCTTAGTTGGTCGCTCCCAGTCTTTTGCTAGCCTTCATTTTCTACTGAGTATGAGCTCTACTCGTGCATCCAACTCCCAAAAACCTAGTTTTCCAATGTGTCCACCATACATACCTATTTGCAATTTGCTATTCCAAGTACATTTGACTTGCTTTTATCTATCCTTTAAATTAAACTTTTTGGTGTTATGTGAAAATTAGTCACTAAAGCTCTCACGAACCCGACGGCACACTTTACTTTTCGCGCTTTTAATAATTTTGACACTGTGGCTCTCTTATGTTGATGTTATGCTTGCAAGTTGTAAGTTGGAAATTAGCCCAGCCATGCCGTCATGGGGCAAGCTTTCAACATTGCACTTTCTTTCATTTAGTTGATATCATGATCTTTTATTTATGGATACTCGCGATGTGAAATAAATTGGGATCTTGTGAGCTCATGGAGTTTGTATATGTGTTAGACAAATGCCTGGGCCGCTAATCTAAGCCATGCATCATTCATGGTGGAAATTTATAGCATGCCCATAGTGGACATTCAACGACGCATCTCACAATAAAAAGCTATACCAATGGTAAATAAAAGAGATGTTGAGGTGTTCATTGTCTGTTTGTCTTGTCATTTTGATGTGGGCTTGTTCCATGTCATCGGGCAAGAGGTACCCCGTTGGCGGTTCTCGATGATACGTGTATGCTAACAAGGACAAGAACTTCCTTGGGACCTAAGTCGAGTTGCATGAGGTTTGGGTATTTGTACTTCACAGGACATGAGCTTTTCAACTTATGATTTGTTAAGCATATGCTTCATAATTATACTCGCATTAACCTTAACCACTCAAGATGCCTATGATGGGGGCAATGAGAGCTCAAAGCTAGTAAGTATCATAATTTTTGGAGGTTTATAAAACTTGCAATCCCTGCTTCCCTCTGCGAAGGGCATTTCTTTTACTTTTATGTTGAGTCTCCACCTTCTACCTTTATGCACCGTCTAAGAGAGCATAGTTGCCATTCTGAGTTTAATGTGCATAGTCCCAAAGTTTATCATTGATTAATTCATGATTATGGTTTTGCTTGTTCTTAAATTATTTGTATCTAGTCGCCCTCTTAAACTTGAAGGTGTCCTATGCATTTATGTTTTGCTATTCCATGAAGGACAAGCTGAAAACCACTTTGCTATGTTTTTCTATATGATTTGAACACACACTTGACTTTCAATGTTTCATTACTCATGATCTTTCATTTGTGTTACTATTCATGTTATAACATGGTTGCTAAGTTTTATTGTCAAGATTATGTCTCTTATGCCCATGTTTTAAGTGCTTTGATCTCATCACTCAATGCTTTACATCGTTGATCAAGATTGTGATGGTGCATGTCACCTAAAAAATTATTGTTTTGTTATCACTTACCTACTCGAGGAAGAGCAGGAGTTAAGCTTGGGGATGCTTGATACGTCTCAAACGTATCTATATATTTTGATGCTCCATGCTTGTTTATACACCATTTTCTTTGTGTTTTGTTACACTTCGAGGCATTTTTATGCATTTTCCGGAACTAACCTACTAACGAGACGCCACAGTGCCAGTTCCATGTTTTCTGCTGTTTTTGTATTTCAGAAAAGCTACACAGGAAATATTCTCAGAATTGGACAAAACAAAAGCCGAACCTCCTATTTTTCCAGAACACGAGTGACAGTCCAAAGCAGAGACGGAGGGGGGCCAGGACCTGGCCACACCCTAGGGCGGCGCGGGCCAGGCCCTAGCCGTGCCACCAGGGGGTGAGCCCCCTGGTCCACCTCCTAACACCACCCTTCCGCCTATATATTCCCCTCGACGGGAAAAACCTAAACACCCGATCAATTTTCCACGAAACCTACTACAAGCCGCCACCGTCATCGACGCGAGATTGGGAGGGTCCAGAAGCTCTTCCTGGCACCCTGCCGGAGAGGGGAATCACTGCCGGAGGCCTTCTTCATCACCATGGTCGCCTCCGGAGTGATGTGTGAGTAGTCTACCTTGGACTACGGGTCCATAGCAGTAGCTAGATGGTTGTCTTCTCCACCATGTGCTTCATGTTTAGATCTTGTGAGCTGCCTATCATGATCAAGATCATACTTGTGTAATTCTACATGCTGTGTTTGTTGGGATCCGATGAATATTGGTACTATGTCAAGTTGATGTGCTGAATTATTATCTTTATGTTATCTCTATGTGGTTTATGATCTTGCATGCTCTCCGTTGCTAGTAGATATCTTGGCCGAGTAGATGCTAGTGACTCCAAGAGGGGGTATTTATGCTCAATAGTGGGTTCATGCCTCTAGTAATCTGGGGGAGTGACAGAAACCTCTAAGGTTGTAGATGTGTTGTTGCCTCTAGGGAGAAAAAAACATTATTGTGTTCAAGGATATTTGCATTGTTTACATTATGCACTTTCCTTAATGCAGTTATCTTTTGTTCGCAACTTAATACTCAACGGGTGCTTGGACTACATCTCAAGAGTGGATTATTAGTCATAGATACAGTTGGATTACGGTCTATGTATTTTGTCGTAATGCCCAAAGTGAATCTCATAGTGATCCTCATGACATATGTACGCTAGCTTTATTCTATCAATTGCCCTACTGTAATTTGTTTACCCAGCATGTTGTTATTTATCTTATAGAGAGACACCACTAGTGAACTGTGGACCCCGGTCCATTCCTTTACATTGCTATTACCGTTTTACATTTACTCGCTTTATTTACATTCTTGCAAACTATTACCTTTTACCACTCGATACGCTTAATCCTTTGTTCACAGCAAACTAGTGAGATTGACAACCTCACTGTGAGTTGGGACAAAGTACTTGGTTGTGTTGTGTGCAGGTTCCACGTTGCTGCTGGTGAAAAGCTACACACCGACAAGTTTCCTGGCGCCATTGTCCGGAATGTCGCAAAGCTAGCAGGCATCATCCTTTGGAAGTTTGGTTCTTTCTCCTGCTGGTTCGATAACCTTGGTTTCACAACTGAGGGAAAACTTGCTGTTGTGCTCATCATAACCTTCTTTTGGGGTTTCCAACAAGTTTTCTGGTGTCAACTACACGCCAGCAAAACAGCAATCAACAAGCAGTTTTGATCAAGGATTCATTGTAAATACTAGCAAATGGGTTTTCAGGGGTATTTGATAATGCAGATAAATAAAGTACAAGTAAATAAAAGACAATAATAATAAATACTGCGAGTGGCCCAATCCTTTCTAGAGCAAAGGACAAGCCAGTTGTGTTACTTATGATTACCAAACTCTCCTGAGGACACACGGGAGTTTCTGTCAAGTGCTTTCACTTCATACAACTAAGTAATCTGCATTGGTTTGATAAGTGTTATAGGGGTGAACCTATGCTAATGCACTACCCCAACTTGGACTAATACACACTTGTGATTATACCCCTTGCAAGCATCCACAACTATAAGAAAGTAATTAAGATAAATCTAACCACAGTCTTAAACTCTGAGATCCTACACTCCCTGGTGCACTGGTTTCCTAACGGGGGTTTAGGTTTCTGTCACTCCGACAACCCCACAATTAGTAACCAAATACACAATGCATTCCACTAGGACCATAAAGGTGAATTATCATGTAGTCGACGTTCACATGACACCACTAGTAGAATAGCACCACAACATAAATATATCAAACCATTAAAGATTACTCAACATATTTCCACTACTAACATCTTGACTTCTCCCATGTCCTCAAGATCTAAATGAACTACTCACAAGACATCATATGGATCAGGATCAGAGGTGAAATAATGATAAATAACAATCTGGACATAAACTTTAATTCAACGGTTTCACTCAATAGCATCAACTACAAGAGTAATCAACACCGGTAAAGTTTCCCCTATGAACTGGACAAGATTCACCCCAAGATGTTACAGCGGGATGGCGTGGTGATGATGATGATGAAGGTGCTGGTGGTGGTGGTGGTGATGATGATGATGATCCTGATGAAGCCCAGCTCGATGGCGGTGACGATGGCGACAATTTCCCCCCTCCGGGAAGGAATTTCCCCGGCAGATTTTTGCCTGCCGGAGAGCTTTCTCTCTCTATGTGTTTTCCGCCCCATAGAGGCGGCGGAGTCTATCTGCAATCCCCCCTAGGTCTTAGGTTTTCGGGGAGACGATATACGCAAAGGGGCGATGCCAGAGGTGGGCCAGGGCGGCCACACCACCAGGTGGCGCGGCCTAGGTCTGGCCCGTGCCACTGGGTGGTGTGGGCCCCTAGTGGCTCACCTCGCCCTCTCCTTCTGGCTACTTCCATCTTCCGGCGAAATATGAATTTCTGGGTATTTTCCTGGAATTGCTGGTCTTCGAAAATATGGTGTCTTGACGGTCCTTTTTCCAGCAGAATCCTGACTCCGATAGTGAATTCCCCAATAATCATCAAACATGCAAAAACAGAGGAAACAACATAAGTATCATCTCTAAATATGAAATATATCAATGAATAACAGTAAATTATGATATAAAATAGTGATGCAAAATGGACGTACCAACCCCCCAAGCTTAGACCTCGCTTGTCCCCAAGTAAAAACTGAACTCGGTAAACATGACCACAAGTTTATGGAGTGAAGTGTCAATAAACAAAATACGGATAAGAAGCTTCACACTAACCAAGGCACAAATCATAATAGACAGCAACTTCCCTTTATATAATTTAACTTGCAATGAGCAAAGGGAATCACAATAAAGGTACACAAGGTAAATCATGATTGGTGATGGCAAACCTTTGTTCTTGGTCAGAGAACAATGAACATATTGTACTTATATTTCGATCGGGGCCTTTTATATCAGAGCTTATATAGCAAAAATCACATGCTCAATCATAACAATCTCTTTACAGTCATAGATAGTTTCCAAAGATATATTCATTCAGATAAAAGCATCATACTAAACAAAGGAAAATAGGAAACATAATTGAATAAATCAACATATGGATGGTTGGATCACAACAACTCGGATGCTTGCTTGAGATAGAGGGGAATAGGTTGACTCAACAGAAAAGTAAAAAAGATAGGCCCTTCACAGAGGGAAGCAGGGATTAATCATGTGCTAGAGCTTTTTGTTTGTAAAACAGAGATACAAATTGTTTTGAGAGGTGGTTGTTCCTATCAACGACTAGCAACGGAGTTCTTGCTATTGATTGTTCTTTCACTGGTGTGTAGTTGACACCAGAATACTTGTTGGAAAACCCCAAGAGCAAGGTTATGATGAGCCCAGCAACAAGTTTCCCTCAGTTGTGAAACCAAGGTTTATCGGACCTGTAGGAGAAAGAACCAAACTTCTGAAGGTTGATGCCTGCTAGCTTTGCTACACTCTGGACAATGGCGCCAGAGAGCCTGTCGGCGTGTAGCTTTTCACCAGCAGCAACGTGGAACCTGCACACAACACAACCAAGTACTTTGTCCCAACTAACAGTGAGGTTGTCAATCTCACCGGTTTGCTGTGAACAAAGGATTAAGCGTATCGAGTGGTAAAAGGTAATAGTTTGCAAGAATGTAAATAAAGTGAGTAAACGTAAAACGGTAATAGCAATGTAAAGGAATGGACCAGGGTCCACAGTTCACTACTAGTGTCTCTCCATAAGATAAATAACAACATGCTGGGTAAACAAATTACAGTAGGGCAATTGATAGAATAAAGCTAGCATACATATGTCATGAGGATCACTATGAGATTCACTCTGGGCATTTTGACAAAATACATAGACCGTAATCCAACTGCATCTATAACTAATAATCCACTCTCGAGGTGTCGTCCGAGCACCCGTTGAGTATTAAGTTGCAAACAATAGATAACTGCATTAAGCAAAGTGCGTAATGTAAACAATGCAAATGTCCTTGAACACAAGAATGTTGTTTTATCCCAAGTGGCAACAACATATCTACAACGTTAGAAGTTTCTGTCACTCCCCCAGATTACTAGAGGCATGAATCCAACTATCGTCCTCGAGTAGGTAAGTGATAACAAAACAATAATTTTTGAGGTGACATGCACCATCACAATCTTGATCAACAATGTAAAGCATTGAGTGCTAGGATCAAAGTACTTAAAACATGGGCATAAGAAACATAATCTCGACAATAAAACTTAGCAACCATGTTATAACATGAAAAGTAACACAAACGAAAGATCATGAGTAATGAAATATTGAAAGTCAAGTGTGTGTTCAAATCATATAGAAAAACATAGTAAAGTGATTTTTAGCTTGTCCTTCATGGAATAGTAAAACATAAATGCATAGGACACCTTCAAGTTTAAGAGAGCGATTAGATACAAATAATTTAAGAACAAGCAAAACCATAATCATGAATCAATCAATGATAAACTTTGGGACTATGCACATTAAACTCAGAATGACAACTATTCTCTCTTAGACGGTGCATAAAGGTAGAAGCTGGAGACTCAACATAAAAGTAAAAGAAAGGCCCTTCGCAGAGAGAAGCAGTGATTGCAAGTTTTATAAACCTCCAAAAATTATAATACTTACTAGCTTTGAGCTCTCATTGCCCCCATCATAGGCATCTTGAATGGTTAAGGTTAATGCAAGTACAATTATGAAGCATATGCTTAACAAACCATAAGTTGAAAACCTCGTGTCCCGTGAAGTACGAATACCCAAACCTCATGCTACTCGACTTAGGTCCCAAGCAAGTTCTTTTCATTGTAAGCATACATGTATCATCGAGAACCGCCAACGGGGTACCTTTTGCCCGATGACATGGAACAAGCCCACATCAAAATGACAAGACAAACAGACAATGAACACCTCGGCATCTCTTTTATTTACCATTGGTATAGCTTTTTATTGTGAGATGTGTCGTCGAATGTCCACTATGGGCATGCTGTAAATTTCCACCATGAATGATGCATGGCTTAGATTAGTGGCCCAGGCATTTCTCTAACACATATACAAACTCTATGACCTCACAAGATCCCAACTTATTTCACATCGCGAGTATCCATAAACAAAAGATCACGATATCAACTCAATGAAAGAAAGTGCAATGTTGAAAGCTTGCCCCATGACGGCATGGCTGGGATAATTTCCAACTTACAACTTGAAAGCATAACATCAACATAAGAGAGCCACAATGTCAAATTTATTAAAAGCGAGAAAAGTAAAGTGTGCCGTCGGGTTCGTGAGAGCTTTACTGACTAATTTTCACATAACACCAAAAAAGTTTAATTTGAAGGATAGATAAAAGCAAGTAAAATGTACTTGGAATAGCAAATTGCTAATAGGTATGTATGGTGGACACATTGGAAAACTTGGTTTTTGGGAGTTGGATGCACGAGTAGAGCTCATACTCAGTACAAAATAAAGGCTAGCAAAAGACTGGGAGCGACCAACTAAGAGAGCAATAACGGCGATAATCATGCATAGCGACAAAACATCATTAACCGAAGCATAAAGTGGTATCACAAGTCAAAAACCAAATGATCATAGAGGCTAAATGGTGACTTGTTAGAGTCAAACATGTTGTAAGCATGCGCCAAGTTGATACGTCTCAAACGTATCTATAATTTTTTATGCTCCATGCTTGTTTATACACCATTTGCTTTGAGTTTTGTTACACTTCGTGGCATTTTTATACATTTTCCGGAACTAACCTACTAACAAGATGCCACAGTGCCAGTTCCCTGTTTTCTGCTGTTTTTGTGTTTCGGAAAAGTTATACATGAAATATTCTCGGAATTGGACGAAACAAAAGCCGAACCTCCTATTTTTACCAAAGCTTCGCGAAGACTGAAGATGAGACGGAGGGGGGCCAGGAGCCAGGCTCACCATAGGGGGGCGCAGCCCAGCTCCTGGCCGCGCCAACCCATGGTGAGGCTAGCTGGCCCCACCTCTGATGATGCCCTTTCGCCTATAAAGTCCCCTCGACGGGAAAAACCTAAGGAACAGATCGCTTTTCCATGAAACATACTGCAAGCCGCCGCCGTTGTCGTCGCGAGATCGGGGGGATCCAGGAGCTCTTCCCGGCACCCTACCAGAGAGGGAATCCCTGCCGGAGGCCTTCTCCACCACCATGGTCGCCTCCAGAGTGATGTGTAAGTAGTCTACCTTGGACTACGGGTCTATAGCAGTAGCTAGATGGTTGTCTTCTCCACCATGTGCTTCATGTTTAGATCTTGTGAGCTGCCCTACATGATCAAGATCATCTTTATGTAATCATACATGTTGTGTTTGTTGGGATCCGATGAGTATTGGTACTATGTCAAGTTGATGTGTTGAATTATACATCTTATGTTATCTCTATGTTGTTTATGATCTTGTATGCTTTCCGTTGCTAGTAGCTATCTTGGCCGAGTAGATGCTAGTGACTCCAAGAGGGGGTATTTATGCTCGATAGTTGGGTTCATGCCTCTATTTAATCTGGGGGAGTGACAGAAACCTCTAAGGTTGTAGATGTGCTGTTGCCACTAGGGAGAAAACAACATTCTTGTGTCCAAGGACATTTGCTTTGTTTACTTTACGCACTTTGCTTAATACAGTTATCCATTGTTCGCAACTTAATACTCAAGGGGTACTCGGACGACTCCCCGCGAGTGGATTATTAGTCATAGATGCAGTTGGATTACAGTCTATGTATTTTGTTGTAATGCCCAGAGTGAATCTCATAGTGATCCTCATGACAGATGTACGTTATCTTTATTCTATCAATTGCCCAACTGTAATTTGTTTACCCAGCATGTTGTTATTTATCTTATGGAGAGACACCACTAGTGAACTGTGGACCCCAGTCCAATTTCCTTTACATTGATATACCATTTTACTTTACTCGTACTGTTTACTTTCTTGCATACTATTATCCTTTTACCACTCGATACGCTTAATCCTTTGTTTACAGCAAACCGGTGAGATTGACAACCTCATCATAAGTTGGGAGCAAAGTTCTTGGTTGTGTTGTGTGCAGGTTTCACGTTACTGCTAGGTGAAGACACACCAACAATATTCCTGGCGCCATTATCCGGAGTGTCACGAAGCTAGCAAGCATCACCTTCTGAAATTCGGCTTTCTCCTACTGGTTCGATAAACCTTGGTTTCACAACTGAGGGAAGACTTGCTACTGTGCTCATCATACCTTCCTCTTGGGGTTCCCAATGGACTGTACTTACACGCCATCACAAGTCAACCCAAATAAAGCATCAAAGGAGAAAACCACAATAACATGCTCCCATATAATAAAAACAACACATGATTTTTTCAAAGGCTCATTAAACAATCTCAGTCATTTGAGACAAGTCAAGCTACAGCAAAAACTACTAAACATACTATCAAAACGATATCAAGCATGACACGCAAAAGTCTAATCCACAGTCTAAACAAGCTCCCATTTGTACCACTTTTGCCTTGAAACTTTTTTCTCTTTTCCAACACCATTCAAACCTTTTTGAAACAACTCTTTTGATGAAAACCAACATAGACCAGTGGTCTAAATACACCTTGATGCAAAGATATAACAAGATCTGAACAAAAATCAAGGCGAAAAACAAAAGCTAAACGCAGTTCTATAAAAAGAGAACACTCGTTGAACGATAAGAGTGAAAACTAGAGTGTTCTTGGCAATGAAAAACGGAGTGTGTCATCTCCAAAATAAATTTGTTGGGGTCCAACCATTTATTGCAGCAAACAAAACAAAATAAAACTGAAAGCAAAAGTAAAGATGCTCCAAGAAAAACGCATAGAATATGAAGCAATAAAAATATAGTGTGTTGAAAGGTGACCTGATTTTTGCCGATGAAGAAGGGGTGCCTCGGGGGCATCCCCAAGCTTTGATGCTTGTAACTCTTGGATATTTCTTGGGGTGACATGGGAATCCCCAAGCTTGATCTTTTGTCCATACTTCATCTCATCTCATCACTCTCCATTCCCTACACTTGAAAACTTCCTTCATACAAAACTTCACACAATTCTATTAACAACATTAGTATAAGTATGATAGTAAATCTACCCTTTTGGTTCAATTTCAAACTCAAATATACCAACCATTAAAGCATAAGATACTGTAGCAACTTACTCAAAAGTTCCGTGATTAAAATAACTCAAAAAGAAAGCGATCGAGAAGCAAACACAAATAATGGCAGAATCTGTCAAAATAGAACAGCTGACAGAGATTGATTTTTTCGAGGACCTTCTATTGCTCAAAGAGAAAAGTGAAAAAATAATGAAAGTTTGGAAATAACCTGGGGCATATGCACAAGAAATCGCAAATCAAAAGATATTCTGAGAATTTTCACGAATTTTTACGGTGCAGCGCAGAAATCTGTTTCAGGACAGCAACTTCCCCAAATCTTACCTCCCTCAAATTAGAGATTCTTGTTGGCACAAAAACAAAATAAAAAAGATAGGGAGAGGTCATTACAGTAATAATAACTTCCAAGACTCAAGTAAAAGAAAAAGTACTGAAAAGAAAACATTGGGTTATCTCCCAAGAGTGCTTTTCTATAACACCTTTGAGCTAGGCGCAGAAAGTGGAAATCAAGTAATATCAAGCGATGAAGCATCAAGTTCATAATTTGCTCTAAGAATAGAGTCAAAAAGTAATTTCTTCCTCCTTCTAGGGAAGTGTTCCATACCTTCCTTGAGTGGGAATTGATATTTAATGGTGCCTTCCTTCATATCAATGATGGCACCTACAGTTCGAAGAAAAGGTCTTCCCAAAATAATAAGAAAATGAAGCATTGCATTCAACATCCATAACAAGAAAATCAACGGGAACAAGGTTATTGTTAACCATAATAAGAACATCATTAATCCTTCCCAAAGGTTTCTTCTTAGCAACATCAGCAGGAGGAACATGAAAATAACACTTTTCAAGCGGTGGTAAACTAAGCATATCATAAATCTTTCTAGGCATAATAGAAATTCTTGCACCTAGATCACATAAAGCATGGCAATCAAAACCATTAACATTCATATCAATGATGGGCTCCCAAGCATCTTCTAACTTCTTGGAAATAGAAACCTTTTGTTTCAACTTTTCTTCCCTAATTTTCATGGGAACATTTGTAATATGCTTTGTAAAAGCAACATTCATTGAACTAGCGTTGGGGCTCAAAGCAAGCTTTTGCAAGAACAAAATAACTTCAAATATGTTGCAGCCATCAACATCAAAATCATTAAAAGAAATAGAGCTATCATCTCCCATACTCCGAAAAATTTCAGCACTTTTTGTAGAAAAAGTTTTTGCTATTTTGGGCTTTTTCACACAAGGAGTAGGAGTTTTCTCTACACCAATCAAAGTAAGAGGATTGATAGGATTTGGAAAAACATTGCTAGAGGTGCTAATAGTACATACCTTCGTCTTTCTAGCCATCTCATCTTCTCTTTCCCACCTGGCATGCAATTCTGCTAACATCCTAACATTTTCATCAATTCTAACTTGGATGGCATTAGTAGCAGCAAAAGGATCAGGTTAGCAGCCATCCTATTAATTAAAGAAGATTGAGCATCAGACAAAAAATGAAATATTGGTTTCAGCTTTAGCAACCTTAGCTTGCAACTCAGGAATAGCCCTGTTCAAATTATCAAGTTGATGACTAATAGTCTTCAGCAAGGCAGATTGCTCCTCAATGGTCTTGGTGAAAAAATTGTTCTTCCCATATTGCATCTGCATAAAATTCTTAGTAGCCCTTTCAACTTCTAAAATCCTTTCTTCACTAGGCATTTTAGGTCTACCAAGATAGCCATTATCACTATTAGAAGAATACGGCCTATAATTGTTGCTAGCAAAATTGTTCCTATAAGCACTGTTGTTGAAATTATTATTTCTAATGAAGTTTACATCAACATGCTCTTTTTGAGCAACCAAAGAGGCCAAAGTAACATTATTAGGATCAACATGAGCTCTATCATTAGCAAGCATAAGCATAATAGTATCCATCTTATCAATTAAGGAAGAGGTCTCCTCAACAGAATTTACCTTCTTACCTTGTGGAGCTCTCTCGGTGTGCCATTCAGAATAGTTTACCATCATATTGTCGAGAAGCTTTGTTGTGGCGCCCAAGGTAAGGGACATAAAAGTGCCTCCAAGAGCTGAATCCAATAGGTTCCTTGAAGAAAAATTCAGTCCTGCATAAAAAGTTTGGACAATCATCCAAGTAGTCAGTCCATGAGTGGGATAATTCTTTATCATAGATTTCATTCTTTCCCAAGACTGAGCAACATGTTCATTATCAAACTGGCTAAACTTCATAATATCACTATGCAAAGCTATAATCTTAGCAGGAGGATAATATTTTCCAATAAAAGCATCCTTACACTTAGCCCATGAATCAATACTATTTTTAGGCAAAGATAGCAACCAATCCTTAGCTTTTCCTCTTAAGGAGAAAGGAAACAACTTAATATTAATAATATCACCTTCTACATCCTTATACTTTTGCATCTCACATAGCTCAACAAAATTGTTGAGATGAGCTGCAGCATCATCAGAACTGGCACCAGAAAATTGCTTTTTCATAACAAGATTCAACAAAGCAGGTTTAATCTCATAAAAATTTGCCTCAGGAGTAGGTGGCGCAATAGGAGTGCAGATAAAATCATTGTTTTTTGGTGCTGGTAAAATCACACAAGTTGGTGTTCTCAGGAGTACCCATTCTAGCAAAACTAAAAGCAGACAAGTAAAAATAACAACTATAAAGGAACTATTTTTTGTGTTTTTGATAAAATGATGCAAGCAAAAATAAAATAAAGCAAAACAATAACAAAGTAAAAGATTGGGCGTGAGAGATTCCCCTTGCAGAAATCTTCTCTCTCCCCGGCAAGGGTGCCAGAAAGCTTGATTGTTGTTTTGCTGGTGTCTAGTTGACACCAGAAAACTTGTTGGAAAACCCCAAGAGCAAGGTTATGATGAGCACGGCAGCAAGTTTCCCTCAGTTGTGAAACCAAGTTTTATCGAACCAGTAGGAGAAAGAACCAAACTTCCGAAGTTTGATGCCCGCTAGCTTTGCGACACTCCGGACAATGGCGCCAGAGAGCTTGTCGGCATGTAGCTTTTCACCAGCAGCAATGTGGAACCTACACACAACACAACCAAGTACTTTGTCCCAACTAACAGTGAGGTTGTCAATCTCACCGGTTTGTTGTGAACAAAGGATTAAGCGTATCGAGTGGTAAAAGGTAATAGTTTGCAAGAATGTAAATAAAGCAAGTAAATGTAAAATGGTAATAGCAATGTAAAGGAATTGGACCGGGGTCCACAGTTCACTAGTGGTGTATCTCCATAAGATAAATAACAACATGCTGGGTAAGCAAATTACAGTAGGGCAATTGATAAAATAAAGCTAGCATACATATGTCATGGGGATCACTATGAGATTCACTCTGGGCATTACAACAAAATACATAGATCGTAATCCAACTGCATCTATGACTAATAATCCACCCGTCGGATGTCATCCGAGCAACCGTTCGGTATTAAGTTGCGAACAACAGATAACTGCATTAAACAAAGTGCGTAATGTAAACAATGCAAATGTCCTTGGACACAAGAATGCTATTTTCTCCCTAGTGGCAAAACCACATCTACAACCTTACAGGTTTCTATCACTCCCCCAGATTACTAGAGGCATGAACCCAACTATCGAGCATAAATACCCCCTCTTGGAGTCACTAGCATCTACTCGGCCAAGATATCTACTAGCAACGGAGAGAATGCAAGATTATAAACAACATAGAGATAACATAAAGATAATATTTCAGCACATCAACTTGACATAGTATCAATATCCATCGGATCCCAACAAACACAACATGTAGAATTACACAAAGATGATCTTGATCATGATAGGCAGCTCACAAGATCTAAACATGAAGCACATGGTGGAGAAGACGACCATCTAGCTACTGCTATGGACCTATAGTCCAAGGTAGACTACTCACATATCACTCCGGAGAAGACCATGGTGACGAAGAAGGCCTCCGGTGGTGATTCCCCTCTCCGGCAGGATGCTGGGAAGAGCTTCTAGACCCTCCCGATCTCGCGTCCACGACGGCGGAGGCTTGCAGTATGTTTCAAGGAAAATTGATCAGGCTCTAGGTTTTTCCCGATGAGGGAAATATATAGGCGGAAGGGCGGCGTTAGGAGGTGTACCAGGGCGGTTCACCCCCTGGTGGCGTGGGCCAGGGCTAGGCCGCGCCGCCCTAGGGTGTGGCCGGCCCCTGGCCCCCCTCTGTCTCATCTTCGGACTTTGACTTGTTTCTGGAAAAATAGGAGGTTTGGCTTTTGTTTCGTCCAATTCCGAGAATATTTTCTATGTAGCTTTTCTGAAACACAAAAACAGCAGAAAACAGGGAACTAGCACTGTGGCGTCTCATTAGTAGGTTAGTTCCGGAAAATGCATAAAAACGCCACGAAGTGTAACAAAACACAAAGCAAATGGTGTATAAACAAGCATGGAGCATCAAAAATTATAGATACGTTTGAGACATATCAGCTATCTTCCATACTAAACAAGTGAGAGTGGTTCTGAAATGTTGTAAGAGGCATTTATATGCTCTTTTATAGTTTGGCACTCCTCCCCACTTTCCCTTTCACAAACCATGGCTAACCGATTTCATTGGGTGCCCACCAACTTTCACAAACCATGGAGGAGGGCCTTTTTCTTTTCTTTTTTCTTTTTGTTAAAATGGTCTGACCAGCTCCCTTGCAAAATTAGTGATGAGCAGATGAAGCATGCAAATCAAGGGGTATTTAATTTAGTATGGAAGATAACAAACCCAACCACTACATCCTCATGAGCTAAAAACAGTGTCACAAAATGAGAAGTATTTGAAGGTTTTTGAAAGGTAGCACATGAAAATTTACTTGGAATGGCTTGAAATACCATGCATAGGAATTTATGGTGGACTCTTTGGAAGTAACTTGGTTTTTGGGAATTGGATGCACGAGAAGTATTCCCTCTCAGTATAGGTTTTTGGCTAGCAAGGCTGGGTAGCAAACATAAGAGTTGGGTGAAACAAACAAACATACATGTGATAGAAAACAATCATGCAAACTTCCTTGAAAGTACAAACGATCTTAACTTAAGAATACTAATGCTTATGAGTCAATCATGAAGGAAAGACGATGAAATAATGTATCTGCATGTGTTTCCCTCTTTTCTACTCAAGACTTAAAGTATTGTTGCTACTGACCATTGCTAAGTTTGCCAAAACCAACTAGATTTACTCATGCTCCCAAAGTAATACCAATACTAATCAATAAGACTAATCATATAAGAAAAATTGCAAACTAAAATAAAGTGTGCAGAAAGTAAATGATAAGACTTCTCATTAATATTTCATAACCTCAACTCACACCAAGGGATAGATAGATAACCAACTAAAGGAGGATACTTCCACACTGCAAACTATTCTATAAGATAACTTCTCTATTCATGATATGACTCTACTTGAAAAGTAAATGGGTAAAAGGTAATGATGTAATACCACGGCACTCCCTGATGGCTATGATAGCGACAGGCAGTCCTTGTGCGTGGTGGATGACCAGCCCGTTGGGAACCCCAAGAGGAAGGTATGAAGAGTGCAGCAGCAAGTTTTCCCTCAGTTAAGAAACCAAGGTATATCGAACAGGAGAAGGAAGACGGTGACGACTGAAGGTGTTTGTGGAACCTGCACACACACAGACAAATACTTTGCTCCCAACTTGCGATGAGGTTGTCAATCTCACCGGTTTGCTTGAAACAAAGGTTATGAGTGTATCGAGTGGAAAACAGTAGTAAAATGCTAGTAAAGTAAACAGTGCGGGAAAGTAAACAGGTGATTGCAATATGATTAAAATAGGACCGGGGTCCACAGTTCACTAGTGGTGTCTCTCCATAGATAAATAACATGCTGGGTAAACAAATTACAGTTGGGCAATTGATAGAATAAAGATAACGTGATATGTCAAGAAGATCACTATGAGATTCACTCTGGGCATTACAACAAAATACATAGACCGCCATCCAACTGCATCTATGACTAATAATCCACCCCCGGGGATATCATCCGAACACCCCAAAAGTATTAAGTTGCGAACAACAGATAATTGCATTAAGCAAAGTGTGTAATGTAAACAAAGCATATGCCCTTGAGCATATGAATGTTGTTTTCTCCCTAGTAGCAACAGCACATCTACCACCTTAGAGGTTTCTGTCACTCCCCCAGGTGAAATAGAGACATGAACCCACTATCGAGCATAAATACCCCCTCTTGGAGTCACTAGCAACTACTCGGCCAAGATAGCCACTAACAACGGAGAGCATGCAAGATCATAAACAACATAGAGATAACAAAAGATATAATTCAGTACAGCAACTTAATCATAAACACCAATATTCATCGGATCCCAACAAACCAACATCATAGTATTACATAACGGTGATCTCAATCATGTAGGGCAGCTCATGAGATCTAAACATGAAGCACATGGTGGAGAAGACAACCATCTAGCTACTGCTATGGACCCATAGTCCAAGGTAGACTACTCACTCATCGCTCCGGAGGCAAGCATGGCGATGAAGAAGACCTCCGGTGGCGATTCCCCTCTCCGGCAGGGTGCCGGGAAGAGCTTCTGGACCCTCCCGATCTTCGGGTCGACGGCGGCGGCGGATCGCAAAGTATTCTGGAAAACTGATCGGGCCCTTAGGTTTTTCTCGTCAGGGGGTATATGTAGGCGAAAGGAGGCTGTCAGAGGGGGGTCCCACGCCCCCTCACACGGGGCTGGCGCGGCCAGGGGGGTGGCCGCGCCGCCCCTGTGTCTGGGGCCCACGTGGCCCCTCTCCGTCAGGTCTTCGGATGTTTGGGAGCTCCCCGGTGAAATATGACTTCAGGAACTTGTTTCGTCCAATTCCGAGAATATTTCCTGTGTATCACTTCTGAAACACAAAAACAGCAGAAAATAGGAAACTGGCACTGTGGCACTTCGTTAATAGGTTAGTTCCGGAAAATGTATAAAAATGCCACTAAGTGTAACGAAACAATAGGCAAATGGTGTAAAACAAAGCATGGAGCATCAAAAATTATAGATACGTTTGAGACGTATCAAGCATCCCCAAGCTTAACTCCTGCTCGTCCTCGAGTAGGTAAGTGATAACAAAAGAATAATTTTTGAGGTGACATGCACCTACACAATCTTGATCATATATGTAAGCATTGATGAGCTGGGATCAATAGAACTTAAAACATGGGCATGAAAGATATAATCATGACAATAAGAACTTAGCAACCATGTTGTAAACATGCAAATGAACACAAACAAAAGATCATGATAATGAAACAATGAAAGTCAAACGTGTGTTCAAATCATAAGGAAAAACATACAAGTGGTTTTCAGCTTGTCCTTCAAAGAGAGCAAAACATAAATGCTTAGGACACCTCAAAGTTTAAGAGGGCGACTAGATACAAATAATTTAAGAACAAGTGAAACCAACAATATGAGTCAATCAATGAACCTTGGGACAATGCATATCACACTAAGAATGACAACTATGCTCTCTTAATGGTGCATAAAGAAAGAAGGTGGTGACTCAACATAAAAGTAGAAGAAAGGCCCTTCGCAGAGGGAAGCAGTGATTGCAAGTTTTATAACCTTCAAAAATTATGGTACTTACCGGCTTTGAGCTCTCATTGCCCCCATCATAAGCATCTTGAATGGTTAAAGTTAATGCGAGAACAATTATGATGCATATGCTTGACAAATCATAAGTTGAAAACCTCGTGTCCCGTGAATACAAGTACCCAAACCATGCTAGTTTACTTAGAGTCCCAAGCAAGGCTCTTGTCATTGTAAGTATATGCATATCATTGAGAACCGCCAATGGGGTACCTCCGTGCCCGATGACATGGAACAAGCCCACACCAAAATGACAGGACAAGCAGACAATGAACACCTCGGCATCTCTTTTATTTGCTATATTGTTTAGCTTTTTATTGTGAGATGCGTCGTCGAATGTTCACCATGGGTATGCTGCAAATTTCCACCATGAATTATGCATGGCTTAGATTGGCGGCCCGGCGTTTCCCTAACACATATAAAAACTCCATGATCCTCACAAGATTCCCAATTCATTTCACACAGCGGGCATCCATAAACAAAAGATCACGATATCAACTCAAATAGGAAGTGCAATGTTGAAAGCTTGCCCCATGACAGCATGGCTGGGCTAGAATCCAACTTACAACTTGCAAGCATAACAACTCAGCATAAAAGACCACAATGTCAAATTTTAGAACAGGAAAAAGTAAAGTGTGCCTTCCGGTTCGTGAGAGCTTTACTAACCGAGTTTCGCATAACACTGGTAAGAGTTTAATTTGAAGAGAAAATAAAAGCAAGTCAAATTTACTTGGAATAGCAAATTGCTAATAGGTATGTATGGTGGACACAATGGAAAACTTTGGCCTTTAGGAGTTGGATGCACGAGTAGAGCTCATACTCAGTACAAGGTGAGGGCTAGCAAAAGACTGGGAGCGACCAACTAAGAGAGCAATAATGGCCATAATCATGCAAAGCGACAAAGCGACATTAAAAGAAGCATACGATGGCATCAAAAGTCAAAAACTAAATGATCATGAAGGCTAATGGCGACTTTGGAAGAGTCTAACATGTGTGAGCATGCGCCAAGTCAACCCAAATAAAGCATCAAGGAGAAAACCAAAATAATGCTTCCATACAATAAAAACAACGCATGATTTTTTCAAAGGCTCATTAAGCAATCTCAGTTATTTGAGACAAGTCATGCTACAGCAAAACCACTAAGCATACTATCAGAAAGACATCAAGCATGACATGAAAAAGCCTAAGCCGCAGTCTACACAAGCTCCTTCTTATACCACTATTTTGCACAAAGCTTTTTCTCTTTTCCAACACCATTTGAAATTTTTAAAGACACCTCTTTTGATAAAAACAATAAAGTTCAGAGGCAAAAATGCACCTTGATGAAAAGATATGACAAGATCTGAATGCATATCAAGGCGAAAACGAAAACCAAAAGCAGTAGCAGAAAAACTAGAATGCTCGATTTATAAGAGTGAAAACTAGAGCATTCTTTGCAAATGAAAACGAGTACATCTCCTCCAAAGGAAATTTGTTGGGGTCCAACCATTTATTGCAGCAAACAAACAAACTAAACACACTAAGAAAACTAAAACAACTGACGCTCCAAGAAAAACACATAGTGCATGAAGCAATAAAAATATAGTGTTTTGAAAGGTGACCTGATTTTTGCCGATGAAGAAGGGGTGCCTCGGGGGCATCCCCAAGCTTTGACGCTTGTACTTCTTGGATATTTCTTGGGGTGATGCATGGGCATCCCCAAGCTTGAGCTTTTGTCCATTCTTCAACTCATCTCATCATTCTCCAATCCCTACACTTGAAAACTTCCTTCATACAAAACTAAACACAATTCTATTAGCAACATTAGTGTAAGCATAAAATATATTCATCCTCTTTTAGCTTCAGGTTTCAACCCAAAACCACCACATATAAAGTATATACTACTGTAGCAACTTCCACAAGAGTTCCATGATCAAAAAGAACTCAAAAGTAAGCGATAAAGTGCCAAAAACAAATATTGGCAGAAATCTGTCAAAACTGGACAGCTGATAATGGACGAATTTTTGAGGGATTTTCCGTTGCTCAAATCAAAAAGTGTTCAACTAAGAAAAGTTTGGATATAACCTGGGGCATAAGCACAAGAAATCGCAGGTCCAAAAGATAAACAGAGAATTTTCACGAATTTTTACGGTGCAGCACCGAAAACAGTTTCAGGACAGCAATAACCCCAAATCTTTACCTCACTCAAATTAGAGGCTTCTCTTGGCACAAAAACGAAATAAACAAGATAAGGAGCGGTCATTACAGTAGTAATGACTTCCAAGACTCAAGAAAAAGAAAAAGTACTAAAAAGTAAACAATGGGTTATCTCCCAAGAGTGCTTTTCTTTAACGCCTTTGAGCTAGGCGCAGAAAATTGCGAATCAAGTAATATCAGAAGAAGCATTAAGATCAACAGAAGAGGTCTTGTCAATAAGGCATTGTATTTCATCCACATAAGTTTTTGAAGACCCTTGGTGATCATGCTTTGGTACACTATTCTCATCAAAGAGATTTTCAGGACAAATCCAAGCAAAATTGTTTTCGAAAGCATCATTCAATCCCAAAAGCTTGCAAGGTATAGGTATCTCGGCCTCCCCATCATGTGTATCAATAACCGTTATAGGTGAACCGAGTTTATTAAAACGTTTAAGAACCTTCCTAGCTTCAATAACGACATCTTTAAATTCTAAACGCAAAGTTTCCAAGATAAAAGCTTTCTTTTCAGGGTCCTCAATTTCATGAAGCTTAAGGAACATATATTGCATAAAAGGATTAAGACTAGCAAACCTAGTTTCCAACATGTCAATTAAATAAATAGAAGCAACTTCAATACTAGGAGCAAGCTGAACCCAAGACTTTTCCTCAACTTCCTTATGCATACTAATGTGATTAAAGAACTCCTCAATGTTACTTTTGCCAATAATCGAACCACTCCCTACAGAGAGGTCCTCCAGAACGAACTCAGGGAATAACATGATAAACTAAAGTAAAGAAATAACAACTACCAAGGATTCTGATTTTTTTTGGGTTTTTGATATAAAAAGCAGTGCAGGTAAAATAAAATAAAGTAAAGCAAAACAAATAACAAAGTAAAGAATGTGTATGCGAAGAACTCCCCTCGCGGAAGTCTTCTCTTCCTTCCCCGGCAACGGCGCCAGAAAAAGTGCTGATGGCTATGATAGCGACAGGCAGTCCTTGTGCGTGGTGGATGACCAGCCCGTTGGGAACCCCAAGAGGAAGGTATGAAGAGTGCAGCAGCAAGTTTTCCCTCAGTTAAGAAACCAAGGTATATCGAACAGGAGAAGGGAGACGGTGACGACTGAAGGTGTTTGTGGAACCTGCACACACACAGACAAATACTTTGCTCCCAACTTGCGATGAGGTTGTCAATCTCACCGGTTTGCTTGAAACAAAGGTTATGAGTGTATCGAGTGGAAAACAGTAGTAAAATTCTAGTAAAGTAAACAGTGCGGGAAAGTAAACAGGTGATTGCAATATGATTAAAATAGGACCGGGGTCCACAGTTCACTAGTGGTGTCTCTCCATAGATAAATAACATGCTGGGTAAACAAATTACAGTTGGGCAATTGATAGAATAAAGATAACGTGATATGTCAAGAAGATCACTATGAGATTCACTCTGGGCATTACAACAAAATACATAGACCGCCATCCAACTGCATCTATGACTAATAATCCACCCCCGGGGATATCATCCGAACACCCCAAAAGTATTAAGTTGCGAACAACAGATAATTGCATTAAGCAAAGTGTGTAATGTAAACAAAGCATATGCCCTTGAGCATATGAATGTTGTTTTCTCCCTAGTAGCAACAGCACATCTACCACCTTAGAGGTTTCTGTCACTCCCCCAGGTGAAATAGAGACATGAACCCACTATCGAGCATAAATACCCCCTCTTGGAGTCACTAACAACTACTCGGCCAAGATAGCCACTAACAACGGAGAGCATGCAAGATCATAAACAACATAGAGATAACAAAAGATATAATTCAGTACAGCAACTTAATCATAAACACCAATATTCATCGGATCCCAACAAACCAACATCATAGTATTACATAACGGTGATCTCAATCATGTAGGGCAGCTCATGAGATCTAAACATGAAGCACATGGTGGAGAAGACAACCATCTAGCTACTGCTATGGACCCATAGTCCAAGGTAGACTACTCACTCATCGCTCCGGAGGCAAGCATGGCGATGAAGAAGACCTCCGGTGGCGATTCCCCTCTCCGGCAGGGTGCCGGGAAGAGCTTCTGGACCCTCCCGATCTTCGGGTCGACGGCGGCGGCGGATCGCGATGTATTCTGGAAAACTGATCGGGCCCTTAGGTTTTTCTCGTCAGGGGGTATATGTAGGCGAAAGGAGGCTGTCAGAGGGGGGTCCCACGCCCCCTCACACGGGGCTGGCGCGGCCAGGGGGGTGGCCGCGCCGTCCCTGTGTCTGGGGCCCACGTGGCCCCTCTCCGTCAGGTCTTCGGATGTTTGGGAGCTCCCCGGTGAAATATGACTTCAGGAACTTGTTTCGTCCAATTCCGAGAATATTTCCTGTGTATCACTTCTGAAACACAAAAACAGCAGAAAACAGGAAACTGGCACTGTGGCACTTCGTTAATAGGTTAGTTCCGGAAAATGTATAAAAATGCCACTAAGTGTAACAAAACAATAGGCAAATGGTGTAAAACAAAGCATGGAGCATCAAAAATTATAGATACGTTTGAGACGTATCACTCCCCCAAGTTTGGAACAAGCCAAGGGGATGCCAATACCAATGATGAATTACTCCTTCGGTGGTGGTGGTGCTATCATGATTGGGGTGAGAAAAATCTCAAGCATCCTGCAAAGCCTACTATTGTCCTCTTGAAGTATCTCCACCTCCCTCTTCAGAACTCGATATTTATCGCAACACTCATCGGTGACCCGAAGGGCTTCCTCTGCTGCAGGGAAGGAGCTTAGGTCTGGAATTGGTGGTATTGGTCCCTGCATATTATGAGAAAAAGCACGTCCAGTGTCAATTGATCCTACAAAAGTAGGTTCTCTTGCCCTTGATCCTGCAGCCATCTGTCCTTCCTTTAGCTTGGGGTCTTGGTAATCATCCTCCAAAGGCTTCTTGCCCTTGTCATTGTTGGCAGAGACGATGGTGCCTCTAAAACTGAGAACAGCTCCTGACAGAAATAGATCAAAACAAAAACACGACTAGAACACGATATACAGACCTCGGGCAATCCGGGGGGTTATATAGGCAAAAGTTCAACAAAAATAAAGACACTGGAAGAAACCGGGACGGAAACGAGCTCTGAGGCGACCACACCACCAGGTGGCACGACCAGCAAGGGGCCTGCGCCATGGCGTGGTGTGGAGCCTCGTGATTTTTCATATTTAATAAAAACAACAAAAGTATAAGAAAAAAAGTTTAAAGCAAACCTTTCTGACTAGAACTATTACCTATTCGAAAACGGACTCTGCAGTTTCCTGCATTTGTTCTTTGATGAATTCTTCTGGAGTCACCACTTGAATAATATCGATATCTTCATTATAAAAATCTCCAGAAATATAATGTTTGAGTCTTTGCCCATTCACCACTTGCGTAGTGTTATCTTTAAGCGAAGCAATCTTTATCGCACCTGAACGATATACCTCTTCAATAATAAAGGGTCCTTCCCATTTCGAGAGTAATTTTCCTACAAAAAATCTGAGACGAGACCTATACAATAGAACTTTCTCACCAACATGGAATTCTCCCTTAAGAATTCTCCTATCATGCCACTGCTTGACTTTCTCTTTGAAAAGTCTGGCATTTTCATAAGCTTCACTTCTCCACTCATCTAAAGAACTCAAATCAAGCAACCTTTTCTTACCGGCATGTTTAAAATCTCTATTAAGCTCCTTCACCGCCCAAAAAGCGTTGTGTTCTATTTCTAAAGGCAAGTGACACGCTTTTCCATAAACCATTTTGTAAGGAGACATACCCATGGGGTTCTTATAAGCAGTTCTATAAGCCCATAAAGCATCGTTTAACTTGCTAGCCCAATTTTTCCTAGATCTATTAACCGTCTTCTGCAAGATAGACTTAATCTCCCTATTCGATAACTCGACTTGCCCACTAGTTTGGGGATGATAAGCAGAAGCAATTCTATGATTAACGTCATATCTAGCAAGAGTCTTCCTAAATCCGCCATGAATAAAATGAGAACCTCCATCAGTCATAAGATATCTAGGCACACCAAACCTAGGAAAAATAACATCCTTAAGCATTTTTAATGAGGTCTCACCATCGGCACTCTTCGTAGGTATAGCTTCTACCCACTTAGTAACATAATCAACAGCAACAAGTATATGAGTATAACCATCTGAAGGAGGAAAATGACCCATAAAGTCAAATCCCCAGCAGTCAAATGGTTCAATAACAAGAGAATAATTCATAGGCATTTCATTGCGTCTAGAAATACTACCAACTCTTTGATATTCATCACAAGATAAAATAAACGTTCTTGCATCTTTAAAAAGAGTAGGCCAATAAAAACCTGATTGTAGAACCTTTTGTGCAGTTCTATCTCCAGCATGATGTCCTCCATAAGCACTACCATGACATTTCCTCAATATCTCTTGTTGTTCATATTCTGGAACACATCTTCACATAATACCATCCACTCCTTCTTTATATAAATGTGGGTCATCCCAAAAATAATGCCTCAAGTCATAAAAGAATTTCCTTCTTTGCTGAGCTGTAAAGGTTGGAGGCAAATACTTGGAAACAATAAAGTTAGCATAATCAGCATAACAAGGACTCTCCCGCGAGGTTACCTTTATTGCAACCAACTGTTCATTTGGAAAACTATCATTAACAGGAATAGGATCATAAAAAATGTTTTCCAATCTAGACAAATTATCAGCAACAGAATTTTCAACACCTTTCCTATCTACAATATGCAAATCAAACTCTTGTAAAAGCAACACCCATCTAATAAGCCTGGGCTTAGCATCTTTCTTTTCCATAAGATACCTAATAGCAGCGTGATCAGTATGAATAGTAACTTTCGAATCAACAATATAAAGTCTAAACTTATCACAAGCAAAGACAACATCTAGGAACTCTTTCTCAGTAGTAGCATAATTCTTTTGAGCAGCATTAAGATTCTTACTAGCATAATGAATAACATTCAACTTCTTATCTATGGAATAGAGGAGGTTATTGAGTTTTGTGTTGACTTTGTTCCTGACCTTAAGCCGATTGGTCTTCCTCAATCGCGGCATGAAGGGAGACTGAGTGGAAAAGGCACGATCGGAAAGAAATCAACGATATGTAGGGATGGATATTCTTTGACTCAAGCACACTACACAGTTCTACAAAATTCAATCTTGGTGGCTCCGTACAGTGAGGAACACAAGAATATTGTACGCTCCTAAAACCCGAGGCAATCTGACTCCTTTGTTTCACAGCTCCACATGGCGACTTTCGGCGATTGGTTGTGAACACATCTCATGAATAACAATGATGTTTGAGATCAGCTGTACATGTTGGCCAAGTCACCATCTATTGAATTTGGCAGTGAGTTTCAGAATGATGTTGGCAAGTAGACAAAATAGACAAAGTATTGACATCAATATTTGACAGTGAGTTTCAATAGACACCCAGTATTGAATTTATTTCTACAAATTCAATAATTAAGCCATTGAAGTTAACTAAACTTGACATCCAATCAGAAGATAATTTCAATCATAACAAGAGGTGGTGCTACAAGTATCATTCCAGTGAAAAAAAAATATTTTTCAAATTAAGAGGTGGTGCTACAAGTGTCATTCCAGTGATAACAAAATATTTTTAAAACAAAAGAGGTGGCTGGAAGGAAGAGAGAAGATAATTACTCCTTATATATCCTTATTCCTTGAACATTCTTGTCAGATAGGGAATACTATAATGTTTCAAGTTAAATAGCTTTCAAGTGTTGTTCAGAGAATGACATGCAATCAGGGCAGTTCCAAAATGATATTTATAGCCATCACATAAGTTTTTTTTTTACAATATAGCCATTACAGAAGTTAAAAGTACATGTCTTGAGTAGAATAGGTTAAAACCTTTCCATTGACATCATCAAACTCCACAAAACAAGGTCATTGCAAGGAGCCAAGGATTGTCTTAAAGAGAGGAAGGAAGGGCACTGGCGGGCACGATTGTGTGCAGCACGGGGCTAGCTTGTGATTTTGAGACCTGGGCAAGTGCAAGAAATAATACTTCACCCTGTACTTACTTTACATATATTCTATGAGCCCCAATACATGAATTAATAATAGTTCAAAGAAGAAACCAAAGGCGGCAAGAGGACAATAATATCATGTCAAATTTGGTCATTTCCTTGACTCCATTTTTTTTAACAGGGGAAGGGCCAAGAAGGGCCCAACAACTACATTAATCTTCAGCGGTGGGTTTACATATTACAAGGAAGGTCCAAAGAAAAAAGAAATTACAAAGCAGTCCTCCCAATTTTCACAAATGACCTTGAAACAAAAAATGAAAAAGCCATATGGTCCTTCTCCACCGCAGACGAACTTGAGCTCCAGATCACGGGCGTCGATGCCACCACCAGGGACTAGGCCACTTGGGGTGATGTTGACGGAGATCCCGTCGTCGAAGCTAATGAAGGGCATCCCATAAGGCTCACCGCTCAGGAGGTTGAGAGTGAGATGGCACTGAGCAGTTTCTAAAACCAGAACTCGGAGAGGCCACCATTCAGCCATAAGAGTAGGTGGCAGACCATCGCTTGGCCGATGAAGGGCCACCGATGATGCTCTCCAGAAGACCGTTATAGTCTCCACTTCTTCCCGCTCTGCAGATCGGCGGTGTGCTTACTCGCGGTGCTCCAGTGGATGGAGCCGGAGGCGGGCTGCAATCCCCTCAATAAAGCTCAAGTCAGGCTCTCGAGATCAAGGTGGAGCGGTCGGTGTTCTTCCTCATCCAGGCCATCGTGGTGGTGGTCATGATGAGAAGCAACGGTTTGCGCTCCAACAGCTGAAAATACAACCAAATGCAGCAAGAAGAGGGCAATGGGACGGTTACAATGGCGTTCAGAACATAACTTTAGCCAACAATATGTTTAAGCAATAAATAGCACTCCCTTAGATCAGAGAGAGTTTGGTATAATAAACTACTACTCTTTTAGATTACTAGAAAAAAAACATCGATAACTTAATACTCCTACTAAATTATTCAAGCATTCGACCCGACCGCGGAAGTAAAGTCACTTCGAAGTTTGAACGGCTCGCTCAGTCTCCTCCCAACATCCAGGGTAAGGAGCCGTGCCTAAGGATAGGCTGCCACGTACGTAAGTACGTGCTCCTGTGACTAGCTAAAAGAGCAAGCACATACAAAAGGGCAAGCTGCGCCCCGGCGTGGACTGGAATTGGGAAACGACGAGGAGTGGGAGTAGGAGGGGGGTTCGTCGTGGCGAGCGGTGGCGGGAAGCAACTCCACGCAGGGGCGTGGGCGGGCACCGCTGAGTCACCGCCCCACGCAGACGCCGGCCGGGGCGGCAGTCCGTGGTTGGTCTGCGCGGGCGGCGCGAGGCGCCCATGCGGCGCCTGTCTCCTCCTCCGCACTGGCAGGCAGGCGATCGAGTCAATCAGCGGCGGAGCGCCACTCGGCGCCGCTTGTGCTGGTAGGTAGTGCTACGGTGGTGGGTCAGGGCAGGCACCGCCTCCTCACGTGCCCATGCTATCCATCGATCCTCGGAGGAGGGCTCGATCGGGAGTGTCCGAGTGTGGCGTCAACGATCTCGCCACATGCGTCACCATCTTTTATCCTAAAGCTGTGTGTGTGTGTGTGTTTTTTTTGCAGGTTTGCTCACCTGTGTGACCGTCGGATCTAGTTGGAGATGCGTGTTCCTTTTTTTGTTTCCTTTGTTTCTGTTTTTTAAAATCTAAACATATTTGAAATTTAATTAAATTCGAAATTTTGTTCACAGTTAAAATTTTGTTCACATTCGAAAATTTGAAATCTAATGGATAGGGGCCTTTAGTCCTGGCTCGTGGCGCAAACCGGGACTAAAGGGCACCCTTTAGTCCCGGTTCGTGTCACGAGCCGGGACCACAGGCCTGTTCAAACGAACCGTCCACTTCCCGCGCTAGTTACGACGTGACGCTTCAGAATCGATCGCCAACTACGCGGCGTCGCTTTGTTCTCGCCAGAAACGCTTCGGGAAAGCGTGCCGCCGGCCGGACTTGGGTGTGTTAGGCGCTTCTTCACAAACTCGGGTGTGTTAGGCGCTTCTTAGAGTTGAGGAAGTACCATATCTTTAGCTCATGAGCAATGGAAAATTCTAGGTAGCCCTGATCTAGGACGAAGTTGCCATTGAAATTTGGGATTTCTATTTTCGTGCCCTCAGGTCGTTAGTTGTACTCAGTTTTCCCCAGCTCCTTAGTTTTTCCTCAGTTTTCCCCAAGCCGTTGTTTGAAACCCTCAAGGAGCTCGGACGTGAGGATTCCCGTTAAGTTGACCGTTTCCGTGCTGACGTGTGGGGCCGCGTCGTGTGGGGCCGCGTCGCGTGGGGCTGGTAGAAAGGGACCGTTTCCATGCTGACGTGTGGGGCCGCGTCGTGTGGGGCCGCGTCGCGTGGGGCTGGTAGAAAGGGACCGCGTGGGACAGGACGAGACCGCGTTTGGTTGTACGTGAGAGCTCGGTTCTGTCTCTCTCGGGCCAAATTGGCATTGACTTTTCAGAGCGTCTTTTTCCCCTCTCTCTCTGTAAACAGTTCTCTCTCTTTTCACCAAATTAGTATCAAATCTAGAGAAGCTTCTATTTCTGTCTTTCTTCAATGATTGCTGCCTTTTGGCCCTCGTTTTTTGCCCAATATGGTAACAAATCTAGAAGCTAATCTAGAAGCTAGTATAGTATAATACATAAAATGCATACAGCAGCCAAAAGAAGCCAATAATGATGTTAATATTCACGACAAACTAAGCTGAAAATAATATAAGACGCAATGTATGCCCAACATGAAGGTTCTTCATTCTTCATCATATATTTCGGAGTCGCTATATTCCATGAGACGAAAAAAATATTGACTGAACTCCTTCCGTCTGCAGTGTGCAGCCAATAGATCCTCCAAAAGATATGGCCTTTGTTCTATTTTCATACCGTCGGAATCTAATCTATCCACAAGTCGTGGCCACTCATCCCAGGCCTTTCTATCATCAAAGTACTGTCTGATATAACCGCCCTCGTAGTAGATGCAGCCAGGTCGAACTGTCGGGTGCACTCTGGTGTCGACGGAGATACACCGTTTATAACTGACGAAGAAGGCACGACTGCCAATGTTGACGGCATGGAGAGAGCGGCTCTCAGTGTCCACACGGTACACCAATGGTTGACCTTCCTCCAAATACCTGTTGCCAGGGCTGCCGCCGAACAACACAAGCAGCAGATCACCATCAGACTCCACAAGGTAGAACTTGTCAGTTCCAAGTTCTGGAAATGAAAATAGTGTCTCCATGTTGATAGTGCTCGCGCGCTTCTCCAACTGGACATTGTTGGTGCACACTAATGTTCCGACATCAAAATTGTTCACAGCTATTGCATACAATTCACCATTGAACGGGGTAAGGCAACTGAGAGAATCTTCCTCGATCGAAAATCTTCCTTCTCCCCAATCTTCTACATCTATATCCTTAGTAGGAGAGCTCTCATCGACCCAAGAAATTTCATTGGGGTAACCTGTGCAAATGAAGACCATAGTCGGGGACTTCATTACAGCGACTGACTCCACAATCATAGATGGCATCTGCGCCTCAAACGTAGCGTTCAATGTCTTTGTGAGTGGGTTCAGAAGCCGTATCTTGTGCGGCTGGTTCCTCTGGGCAAGCACGATGATGCCACGGTAAAAGCCGACGAAGTAGTATCTAAAAGGGAGTTGATGAAGATAACATTCAGCACTAAGATGTTTACGATTGAAAATAAAAATAGATTAACTCTATAGATATGGAGGAATTTGAACCTTGCATGAACTTTCGTTGGATTGATGGTGACGTAGCGGGATGTGCGGAGGTTGAGGAAGGAGAACTCAGCGGCGCGTGGAAGGGCGTGTTCTACCAGGATCCATTCGTGCAGGTGCACGTCGGGCTCAGGTAGATCTGAGCGCCAATTTGTACAAACTTGCCTCAAAGCAGCGTAGGTGTCCACGTACTCCTCGTTCGCCAGTAAGCAGTCGCCGATCTTGTGAAGTGGTCCGTCACCCTTAAGAGAGGCCCAGTTCACGGAGGCGCCGCACTTGGATGCGCCGCCCTCGGATGCGACGGGCTCGGAGGCGATGGGCTCGGAGGCGACGGGCTCGGGGGCGACGGCCGCCGGCGCATTCTTCTTCTCCATCGCCGGCAGGGGAGCGCGCGTAGGGCGGCTGGGGTTTTTTTGAGAAGGTGATGGGACGTGAGAGGCGTGGTTGCGTGCGTGAGTTATGATGAGACTGTGTGCAGAGGGAGGGAGAGGGGCTCTGTACTGGCAAAGTGACGGTTCGTCTCAGCAGTTGACGTTTTGGTCTCAACACGCGCACCGCGCGGCTAACCGCTGCTCACCGCGACACGCGTCCGTGGGACTACACGTCAGCACCGTTACGTGTACTCAGTTCTACCCTCGAATCTTACACTGGAAAAATATCTGTACTCAGTTTTCCCCTCGAGTACTAATACTGCCTAGTGCAATATACTCAGTTTTACCCTCAAGTGGCTGGTCAACAGAGAGTCAACAGATGGGATTAAGCCATCTAATTGAGTCATTTCATGCGCAAAAAAAATCAAAAATAAATAAAATCATAGTGCCTCCAACTCATGCGCAAAATAAAATCATAACAAACATATATAAATCAAGTTTTCACACAAATGGCCACTTCTGAAATCACTAGTAGCTATGAAGGGTCATGGCTTTCCACTCAAACCCCTTCTCAAAACATCTATACCCAAAACATAGTTTGTCTGAATGAGGCCATAATTTTTACACTCATGTATATTTGAATTGCTAATACTTTGAGGTAGGCCAACATGGGTTTCATTGTACAAAACATGTGTTTTTCTTTTTCTAAATCTCTTATTTGAATTCCTTAGCCTGTTTACTATTTACTTGCCCTTGTATCCTTGATACTACTCAGTTTTACCCTCTCCCTTCTCACAGAAGCCCAAACTTGGTCTGATTGGTCGAGCTGTTGTCACACGGATCGTGCCCACCTACCGTCGATCCTATGATCCAACGGACAGGATCGTGCCACCCTCTCTCTATCTGTCGGTGGCAAACTACTACCCCTCTATGTATGCTAAATGACGAGTTTGCCACCGGATTCAACAAGTTGGGTAATCACGAATTTCTTTTAGGCATTACTTTTCACGGTAAAATGATAAACTATCACGAATTTCCATTTCTTGTAGGCATTACTTTTCACGTTGAAATGATAAACTATCACGAATTTCCATTGCTTGTAGGCTTTACTTTTCACGGTAAAATGATGAACTATCACGAATTTCCATTTCTTTTACGCATTACTTTTCACGGTAAAATGATAAACTATCACGAATTTCCATTTCTTGTAGGCATTACTTTTCACGCTGAAATGATAAACTATCACGAATTTCCATTTCTTGTAGGCTTTACTTTTCACGGTAAAATGATGAACTTTCACGAATTTCCATTTCTTTTAGGCATTACTTTTTTTGTTGAGATATAAACCACCCCCACAACGGTCATCTCCTCCTTAATTTATTGTGTAAACCCCACAACGGTCATCTCTACCTTAATTTATGGTGTAAACCCCACAACGGTCATCTCTCCCTTATAAACCCCCACAACGGCCATCCCTCATGTCAATAGGTTCTGCCTCTCTCTTCTTCGTTTCTGCCTCTCTCTTCTTCGTTCACATACACTTGATCCATTGCCATGGCTTCCACGTCTCGGACGCCGACCGGAAGGGGAAGGGGAAGGGGCGGCCGGGGTGGTGGATCATCATCATTGCCACCACCACCGTCAACACTGCTATTGATCATAGAGGAGTTCTTCATCACCATCTATGAAGACCCTTTGGCCAAGAAGGTACGTACGCGTTCCCACATATATGATGCATGTGATTAATTATGTGCATGTTCTAAAAAACCTTTAATTTCTTTGCAGGCACTCCCACAAAAGTTTGCGGACTATCTTGACGGCCAGGAGCCCGCAAAGGTGTATCTGCGAGCAGCTGACTGCGGTCCTCGTCTCTGGACCGTAGAGGTCCTATTTGACGGACAAGGCCGGATGTACCTCGACAAGGGCTGGGAGAATTTCGCTATCGCGCACGGTGTGGATTTCGGCTGCTTCCTACACTTCAAATATGAAGGCGATTATGTGCTCACAGTGAAGGTGTTCGACGGAACAATGTGCAGGAAGTACTACTACACGGACGACGAAGATACTGACGGTGAAAGCGACGACGACGTGAAGCCATGCATCTAAGGGGATTATGACCAAGAATATATATGTAGCTTCATATGCATCGATTTATAGATCTAGCTATTTTCTATATATATTATGCATGTAAAAATAATAGGAAATCGCAATTTCCACTATGATTCGAGCACCACAGCCTCCAAACGATGCCGATGCCGATATCGGCATGGTCAGAACGGGTATGCATGCTCGCCGCCACTGCTAGGTCACCGTCGGGATGCACCCTCAATCCCGTCCCCTCATTCGATCACTGACACACCAGAGATACCGCCGAGGCCAATGACGAACGTACATGCTGATGCCAATGCCGAACATGCACGCCGCTGTGGGCACGGCCACGCCGCCCCGCTATGCTGGACGCCACAGACCACCGCGAGGTCTTTCCCTTCGCCACCACACTCCCCTAGCACCTATCTATACACGCCAGAAAGGAGAGACACTAGTTTTCTCTACACTGCTCGCGTTCGTGTCCGACACCGTTAGTCAAAGTGTTGAGGTCGTCGTCGATGTCCTCGACCATTTCTTCTCTTCTTTGCATGGTTAAACGCGTCCAGATCATATCTATCTAATGCGTCTGGTCTCGCCTCATGCAGTTCTTTGTGGACGTCGATCTCATTTCGGCACCCCGCAGGCCACCTCCTCCGTGCCATCGCTGTAGAGCTCCGTTTAAAAATCTAATCCTACCCGTGTATTGCCCCTTGTATCAGCGTCATGGCCCCACTTGTCATTCGATATACCGAAGCCCCACTCGTCCGCGTTTTGGTCAGGGATACGGCGATGCTTACGGTCAAACAACGATGGATGCTCTGACGTGTCTTTGTGGGCTCTACGTGGCCCCACTAGTCAGCAGTTAACGGTCAAAGGTGTTCAACCGTCGGGCAACCGGCCGTTCCAGCACTGGTGACGGTTTCAGACAACGGCTTGGGGAAAACTGAGGAAAAACTAACGAGCTGGGGAAAACTGAGTACAACTAACGAACCAGGGGCACGAAAATAGAAATCCCTTAAAAATTTTAACAGTGAACTCCTAGCTGCACTCAGTCATCGTGTTGACGATGACCTTCCTAGGACTGTCCCATTGTGTTGCCTAAAGGCATTCGAATTGGGCAGGTACCCAAAGCCCGGTGCCACCAGCACCTTGCAGAAGTTCCTTGGCGTCAGCACCTTGTAGAAGTGCCCTACATGGGTCCCCTTTCTCTGCCCCAAGTCGCGATGAAAATCCAATAATATAGACTTAACTGAGCACTAAATTAATTTTTAGCTAGCTAAGAATTAGCAATTGTGCGAGCGTTATGTTTAGAAATTACGCTACTGTGTCTAAGTAGGATTGTGAAAGTTTTTAATATGTAGAGCCATGCCATATACAACAGGTAGTCGCTCAATCACTTGTAAGAGATGATACAAGCAAGCTATAAAAGATTAAATAACATGATTTTTACTAAGTCATCGGAGAGAGAAGACGAGAGGAAATAGAAGCACACGCTAAATTAAGAGCGGGCTGCATCATGTGCTCCTAGGCACTCTAGGACGGTTCATATATCAATAGATTACTACATTTTTATAGCTAAATATTAGACATGGCTATAGATGACATGATAATGTATTATAACCCATGGTGAAAGCAGAAACTCAAAATGAAGCTCGGGCTCGAGGATCCCATTTTGAGCTTTTTTTAGTCTCAAAATTTCAAAATTATTTAAATACTAGAAAAAATAATTGAACGTAGTCAATGTTGAACTCTATAAATATGAGAATTGTCATAAAGAAATAAATCATATATTTGCGACTCAGTTAAAATGATCACAAAAAGATAAAATCAAGTTTTTGGGTGCACTGTTCACCAATTATAAAATCTCAATTTTTCATTTTTAGTGAGCCAAAAAATACAACATATTTCGTCATGAAAATTTACATACTAATAGAATACAATATTGTCTATGTCTTGGTATTTTTCATGATTTTTTAAATTCCCAAGTTGGAAATTTCAAACTTTGAAATTCAGGCTCCATAGAGCCTGAGCTCCAAGTGACTCCTTGGCTCTACTAGTTCTCCCTCTACCATATATTACTTGCCGCAGATTTATCTTAGGGCATCTTCAGCAGCCGACACATTTTGGACATCTTTTGTATCCGACTATGTCTGTTTGGGTTGAGATACGTTTTAGACCAATTTTCTAGAACTATCTGTTTGGGCTGGGGATCACCCCAGCGGCCCAAAGAATATTTTTCACAATAATTTCATCCATAAAAACTAATTTACATAGTGCAAAAGAAAATAAACTGCATTGAAATTAAATTTATTGAAGCCCTATCTAGGGTCTTCGTTGCGGCCGGAGCCTACTCGTCCTCGTCGTCGTCCTGGGTGAGGTCGACGACCGCCAATGGGTCCTAGGGAACGACGACATAGATCGCGACCCGCCCAGCCATGACAGGGCATGCGTGTGCACGGGCGTGGCATGGCGCTGCGCCCTGTAATATAGGTAGTCATTGTAGCAGGGATGGTCTTGCAGCCGTGAACGTGGCCGAGCTTGTTGAGGAGGAGTCGGCGGCATGCCCCCTCGAATCAGGGCAAACAACACCCTTGAGTATGAGATCAACCTGCACGACAGCTTGGATGGTGAAGATCACGGTGTTGGCCTTGGTGGCCACTGTCGTGGTATTTTGGTGACAGTAGCCATGGGGATGGCTTAACAGAGGGGCTCGATGGTGTGCAACGACGGGTCTGGCTCGAGATTGTGTTACTAGGACACCAGCAATTACCCAGGTTCAGGGCCCTCCACTCCGGAGGTAACACCCCTACTTCCTGCCTTATTTCTTATTCTCAGCACACAGTGGCTACAAGGCTCCTCGAGCTGTTTGGTCTAGAGGTAGAAGAAGAAGGATCTCTCCTCCCTAGTCTAAGGGTCCAGGCCACCTTATATAGGCGGGGGCCTGGTTACAGGTTAGGTGTCCGGCTGCCGGCTCCCCCGTGGCCGCGGTCTTGACGTGGGCCCGCCATCTTCTGACTCTCTGTCCGACGCTGGCAACTTTATAAAGTGTCTTTCCCCTTGGACTAGCATCTCCGAGGCATTTGCCCTCCGCTCTGCCTCGGATCCTTTCGTGGAGGAGGCTCCTGCCCGTTGGTTGGTGGAGGCCGAGCGTGGCTGGCATCACGCTTGTCTCCTGCTTCTGTCCATCTTGTCGGGGCCGTGCCGCTTTTGGTAAAGCAGCCGTTGGAGGAGTTTCGTCGTCTTCGCCGGCTTGGGCTTCCAACGGTGGAGTCGTCAGCCGGCTGCTGGTGCAGCCGGCCCTTCGGTCGAAGCCGGCCTTCCTGGCCTAACGTCGTGGAGATTCCTGGGACGTCAGCCGACAGATGGCTCTGCCCTTGGCCTACCCGGATAGTCATCCCCACGACAGCCACCACTGCCTCAGCCTTCCTTTCTTTCGTGGCGAGCCATCGACCGGCGTGCTTCTTGGTCTCGACCGCTATTTCCACCGATGTCAACTCCTTTTTCAAGGCCTTAGCCTTCGGTTTGTGGCTGGCAGCGGCTGTGGGAGTAGGGATGGGGGCAGCTGTGGTGAGAGTAGGGATTGGGGCAGCAGCGGTGAGATCCACGACCGCAGTGTCCTCCATCGCGGGTTGTACGGCTTTGGGAGCACACGGATCAATTTTGGGCGCGCTGGCAGAGAAGAGTGGTTGTTGTGCCACTGGCGAGTGGGGCTTGTGAATATAGGTGAGGACACGTGTGTTGTCCGTCCCCTATTCGGGCCGACGTATTCTGAGTCCAAATTCGAGCAGCGAATGCATCGTTGTAGACGGTTCGTTTTATTTGTGTCAGGCTACTAGGCTAGGTTATGAGTGTCTTCCTATCCATTCGAATAGAAGTGAACACTCATGATCCATTTACATCGAGCCGCTGAATATGTCTTATTGTATATGTGGCAATACATCTACAATTCTAGTGTAGGCTAACATAGTGACATCTCCACGTGGCCTCACCGCCCCAAATCTTCACGCTAATAAAGAAATACTACTACTACCAAAAAGGGTAGGCCGGAGTGTGACGACATACTGACACAGTATGGTGCAGCAGTCCTTTCGCAGCCGCCCAACTCGAAAAAGGCCATCCCTGTCGCCATCTCCACGTGGCCTCACCACCCCTGCTTCGCCCCCTTTCGCATCTCCTTCCTCAAGTAGCAATAGCATGTCCTTGATCGATTGCATCCCGAGCGAAGGAAAAGCAATCATGCTGACGCCAACACGGCTTCCCCATCCAGCCCTGCTCCCCTCGCGCTCAACACCTCCAGCCACTTTAATTCCAGCTCAGCCCACCACGCGCCGCCCCCCTCTATGCCGCCACCCGCCGCCGAATCCTATATATACATCTCTCCATCTCCTTCCAACCCAATGCAACGCAACCCAGCCTCCACCCTCACTCACTCTCCCTCCATCACCTCCAACATTGCTACCTGCGCACACAAGCAACTCGATCGTACTAGCCCGATGGAACAGTACGGCGTGGGGTACTACGGCGCGGCCGGCGCCGACGACGGCGGGCAGGAGTACGCGACGGTGACGTCGGCGCCGCCCAAGCGGCCGGCGGGGCGGACCAAGTTCCGGGAGACGCGGCACCCGGTGTACCGCGGCGTGCGGCGGCGCGGGCCCGCGGGGCGGTGGGTCTGCGAGGTGCGGGAGCCCAACAAGAAGTCCCGCATCTGGCTCGGCACCTTCGCCTCCGCCGAGGCCGCCGCGCGCGCCCACGACGTCGCCGCGCTGGCCCTGCGCGGGCGCGCCGCCTGCCTCAACTTCGCCGACTCCGCGGACCTGCTCGCCGTCGACCCGGCCACTCTCCGCACCCCCGAGGACATCCGCGCCGCCGCCATCGCGCTCGCCGAGGCCGCGTGCCCCGCCGCGCCCGCGCCTTCCGCGTCGTCGATGGCCGAGGCGTCCGCGCCCGCGCCGGCGATGATGCACCAGGGAATGGGGATGGGGATGCAGGAGGCGGCTAATGCCATGGCGCAGTACAACGACTACGCGATGTACGGGGAGTTCGACCAGCATTCGTGCTACCAGGATGGGATGATGTACGGAGACTTCGGCCAGCATTGCGACTGGCAGAGCAGCTCGCATGCGGACGGAGTTGACGACGACGGCAGCGGCGGGTGCGGCGGCTACGGCGCCGGCGACGTCACGCTGTGGAACTACTGATCGATCGAGCTTGTTCTGAGCTCGATCCTGCCTCTCGCTACAGTGCTACGTCAGCAAACTAGGATGAAGAAGAAATAGAGTTGGTCGGGATGCTTGATTAATTTGGAGCGCGGGAAGAAAAGATATTTTCTCTAGCCGTAAAGTAGAGGACAGCTGGCATGCAAAATGCATCACCCTGTCTTCCTTTTTCTTTTCTCTTTTATTAGTTCTGAGTTTTTTTATTGCCCGAAAATTTTGTACTAATATATATGTGGTGGAATCGAGGAATAAGAGACCAACTCCGTTTTTAACATGTTCTGTCACTTGGACTAGTAGCACCATACATCAGAGATATGCCAGCACATCATATCCAAATAGACCACTATGAACTGCAATTTATTTTGTGGGCCATTTTCTGACAAAAGGAGTGCTTTATTAACTTAGATATTTACACTAATCTGATACAATCATTGAATCCACATCCAATCTCTGCACATCGAGGGTGCACAGGGCCTCTAAGAAGAACAAAGATGAAAGAAAGGAAAACTCGTAGGCATGATACATATTGTATCAAAAGTGACTATAGAAGGAAAAAAAACTATTATTGTGATGGAGAGCCAATCCACACCTATGTTACATATCAAATGTTATTGTGGGCATGTGGCTTCTTTGTATCAAATCTTTCCGAAATTTAGGTTTTCTGAAGTTTGGGTTTTCTTTTTCTTAATCTGTTTGCAATAGGGTTTTCTTATCACATTGTATCGGTTTAGTTATTATGGCTTAATTTATAAAAAGGGATGAAAGACTGTTTTTTAAAAAAGAAAGCAAAAGTGATTTTATGGCGAGAATTAGTAATCTTCTAGACTCTGACCACAGGCTGGTGGTGGTGTGGCGGCCGGTGTCTGCTTGCTTGCTTCACTGCTTCGAACAGACGGCGCACGCACGTGCGCGAGCTCAAAGGAGTGTACTACTTCTTGTACTCCTGGTACTAACTGCACACAAGTGGTAGTTAATTACTGGCGCCGACCATAATCGCACGAGACGCGTTTGCGCGGGCGGCGCAAGCCAGCGGAGCGCCAACTGTCACGTGACGTACCGAGACTAAGTGAAGTGGCAGGAAGGATTCGGTCGGTGAATCGTGTTGAGAAATAAAACATGTGATCAATTGTATGGGAGGGATGCCTCCCAGGAGGTGTCTGTTAGGGAAAAGGTGTCTCCCCAACACATCCCTTCACCCCTGTATATAAGTGGGTCTCCCACAATGCAATAATACAAAAGTCTCATTTTTGTCTCTTCCTTTGTCTCTTTACTTCATACTACAACACGTTATCAGCACATGCCTCTCCGATAGAGAGATAGGTGACTCCGAATTAAGGCCTTGCCGATCGACGAGGCACCACGGACGGCGACTCCGCTGAACATGAGCAGATACGCCATAGAACAAGGATCTCCATGGATTGATTAGCCAAAGATTCGATGTGCACGGCAGACCAAGTCATCCATGGATATGCATCCGTTCATAAGAAATCAATGGAGCAATATACGATATTGCTTGTTCATTCTTACTTTGATTAAACAACTATGCTAATCAATTCTGTTGTTACTTTACACGCATCGATTGAACAGATGAATTAGCATGTGGACGTCGCCATACTTCACGAAAAGATGAAACAGCGACGCAGCGTTCAAGGTCACGGCGGACCAACAGACGGCGGCACGCGCGCGCTCCACACCGGGCGGTGCCTGCGCTCGCGGCCACGACCCTCCCGCAGCGCGGCAGCGGAGGCGGCTTCCTCAGCAATGCGCGGCCCTCGGATCAGCAGAGACGCAGGCGCCGCGCGGCAAGAGCAGGGCTCGAGGCGAGTCGTGACCAGCGATGGAGCCTGACAACGGCGACGCTCGGTTGTCAGAGATCGCTATTGCCGGCGCGGAGGCATCTCTTCGCGCGGTGGCCGATACTGCGGCTCTTCGCGGCGGGCGGCACCCTGTGCAGGGAAAAACAGAGGCCAGCACGCGGCACCGGCTTGCGGCGTGTGCGCTCCGGTGTAGAAGTGGGCGTCGACGAACGGTTCCGTTCGGCCCAGCGCGGCCTCGATTTCCAGACTGTCACCGGCGGTTATTCCTATGGGGAATTGGTAACCGCACGATTTTGCAAATCAGCCACTGGAATAATCCTGTATAAGTTCATGTAATTTTTAGTTGAGCGTTGGGCTTACTGAAAATTATAATGGAGCCATTTGGCTTGTTGGACTTGGCAGTTTAGCTTTCGGGGCTTGTTGTTTTTAGCACTTTAACCATATGGTTATTGTTATTTGCATTCTATGCCCCAGGCTTCAGAGCAAATATGGTAATTGCATAATAATTTATTATGCATTATTTTACGTAATGTAAAATGAACATATGTATTACGTGAGTAATACAATTGCAAAGCAATATGTTGAATCCATCAAGAATATGGAATTTGCTTGCAAGTTTGAAAAACATAAGATAACAAGGTGTATGACACTTGCCTGACTATGTCAAATTTATATTGACGAATCACAAAGTAATGGATAGATAGCATCTACTACTTAATTGTAGATTATGCACCATTACCGTGAGGTCTACATGTCATTCTGACACAATGACTATCTTCAATTCTGCACACAACTTATGGATTTGATTATGGCAACGAATTTCGTTCACAACTGCGAGGTCTACACCACCATGTGGTGATTACCTTCAATGTGTTTTAGTTAACACAAGGTTGTGATAAGCTCCATAAGAGAGAGGTCTACACTACTTACTAGTGATTACCTCCATGTGTTTAAAGCAAAATGAAGGCGCAATAGTTATGGCATGGTATCATAGCAACGGAATAATTTTTGTTCTCACCTTTGATGTCTACATCGTTGGTGACTACCTTCATGATGTTTTTCAAATATATGACAACTTCATAGCATTTGTCATTTGTTATGACTTTGGTGTCACATATTCCATCAGGAGTGGAATCCGTGGAATTGGCGATGACAACATCGCAGGTTATGCTATGAAGAGAATTATGCAAAATACTTGCATATTTTGGTGATTACCTTCCATGCATACACAACTTATGAGACGTCATCATAGCTATGAATTAAATTTCATGCATAACTGAGAGGTTTACACCACTTCAGGGTGATTACCTTCATGTGTTATGAATAACATAAGGTTATGGGGGCTATGATCGATGAGAACTATCCATAAGTGTGAGGGGCCACTAGGTTGTTGACGCCTCTATGTGTTTTAAGGAAATTTAAGGTTTATCCCTTTTGAGGTGATTACCTTTAATTTAAAGATATATACCAGACTGTGGTGATTATATTTTCATGGAAGGTTTGCCCTATGGGTCACTAAATCACCATGACAATGATTATGTTTAGCCATAGCATTTTCATCCTACTTAATTTGCTAAAAGTAAATTAATACATGAGCATTTCATGCAGCATATGGCCGACCTTCCTTTGGAAGGGAATGCGATGCGATGACATTAGGTTGGAGAATTTTTAACATGGTTCGTGGACATATTATGTCGACTTTTGGCCTTGTCGCCATAGAAACTCCACCTGTAGAGAATGTCATGACTATTTCTAATATAGCTAAAAGAAAATGCATTTTTGCATGTATGTAGCATCGCAATCAAATTGAGTATTTAGTGGATAATGAATATCCATATGCCCTTTGGGGGACTCCCTTGCAGAGAGATATGTTGTTATAAGCGCAACTCGAATGACAATTCATTCGTAGTCTGGACTTCAAGTCTGTTGAGGCTTGTTATTCTATTGCCTATAAATGAACACCAAGTTTAGATTACCTGATAAGGTAATTTCGGATGCAAATCTGATTGTAAATCCTTATTGAACTTTATGTTCTCCTATGATGGTAAATAGAAATACCATCTTTATTTTAGGCTAAAAATATGATGAACTTCTTATGAAGATTCATCAGTTTCGCCCAGTGGGTGTGACATCATTGCCTAAAATTCATGCTGGTGCTTTTAGTACTAAGCGATTGAGTGGTTAGAGAACCACGAGGAGTTAAACATAAAGAGAAAATAAAATGGCAAATATACCATGGCGTATGTATCTCAAAAGGGAAGGGATCATTTAGATAAAAATGATCGCAATGACAAAGGGGTGGTTGTACAAAGTATTGTACCAATGATTACCAATCTGTCATGTATTGGGTTGAATCATACCACCGAGTCATTGGCAAGGCAGATGATTTAAATGGGAAAGTTTTGAAGTTCAACTTCAAAAGAAACAACTAGAAATTATTTTGGTATGTAGATGGAAAATGAATCCTCTACATTGATGATATGCTTGTGGATGGTTATTCCCAAGATATGTTGGAGGACTCTTGTAGTCTCCTGGTTATCCCATAATATCATGAGCCTATAATTGTACTACTACATGTAGTATAATTTGCAACATCTTGTCCCTCAGACATGATCGTTGAGAAAATTGAGTGTATGAATCAGTTCATACTCAATCTTGTTGCGTACACAATAATTTGCCATCCTTTGTCATTATGACACATGGAAATTATTGACAATTCCATTGGCCACAACTTAAAAGTTGCAATATTCCCATTGATCATGAGATTTATGAGCACTGCATGTGCCATAGGGGAATTAATTTTAAGGCACTCTCACCTTAAAATTTGGAATGAGCCAGACATTATTTTTGAAAGCATTTAAAAATATATGTGGATTACTCAGCCATATATGGGTTATGGTGGTACTTCATGGTTTTACTAGACACATCTAGAAGATGGTCTTAGGTGTGTATAATTCACACAAAACCATGTGTTTACTGAATTGAGTGCTCAAATTGACGAATTTAGAGCAAAGTATCCTAACATGGGATAATGCCATGGAATGGAACTATTGTTGAATTTGATTCACAACCATTCAATGGTTAAATTCAGTATGTGTACATACCCAAAATTGTCTGGCTAGATTTCTTATGAAATAGGGTGAAAATTGCATGGCCAATGTTGCAGAATTGTGATTTGCCAATATTTTGTTGGTGGTAAATGCGGTTTCACATGCCGTATATTTGGTCTAATTGAGATCATATGCATATAATACTGTATCCCCTTGCAGTTTGTACGTGGAAATTAGTGAAGTATTTCCCATCTGCGGTAATTCGGTTCCATACCGATATCACCACCCCAGCATACATCATAGGGCTTCACATATAGTTGGGATCTATGTGAGGAATAACTGTGGTATGATTGTTAATCCGTCGAATAGCTTAACCCGAACAAGGGAGTTATTGTAGCCCGTATGCTGATTGCTATTTGCAATAAGGACATTCTCTGGCATTAGGGGGAGATGAGTACCACAAAGAATGCCATTGAATGGATAAGAAATGTCGTAGACATTTTGTCCACGTACTTAAGAATCTGAACTAGAGGTTCGGGTTATGAGAAATTTGCAGAATGTTGCAAATAATCTGCCAAATAATTTATTGATGGCAAAGGTGTCACTTTGGTCAAGTACCAGAACGAGTGGAGGTACCTAATAAACCACTCGTGCCCCCAAATGAGAGCAAGAGGGGGAGAATTATGGTTACTTGAGACTAAGTTCTCATATGTTTCTGTTGAAACAAAGTAGATGGTCTCCTTAGTCAGTAAATTTGAGTCAACCTCGAGTTGAGTGATAAAAGATGGATGTGTATCATCCATAGCCCAACACAAATGTGCACAAAAGTTTAAGTGCTGGGAGATCGGAACACCTTACTCTGTTGTTGTGGGAAATCACAAGGAGTTAAGAGGTTATAGAATTCCACAAAGGATATTGATTTATGAGAATCGTATATGATAAAGTCTACATATGTCGACATATATTTCTTCTTGAGAATTGCTAAAATCCTTTTGGGCCCTGAACCAAAATCCATGGAAAGTGTTGTTGCACTTATATTGGTTCAAATGAAAGGAAGCAATTGAAGAAGAGTAGAGCTCGCTCATCAAAAGAGAGGTGTTTACAATTGTAAAACCTGCTCCTCTTAAGTATCTTCCGTAGGGAAGAGAATTGTTTTTTCGTTTGGAAACGAAAATAAATGAGATGGTGAGAAAAGCGAGGCTTGTAGCATAAGGGTTTCCGCAGAGACCTGACATCGATTACGATGTTGCATACTTTCTAAGGTATGAGTGGAACTATGTTTCGATAAAGAATGTTATTGGCAGTACAGATCCATGTGGTTGATGTGTGTAGTAGCTACATACTCACATGGGAAAGTAAGTTTGAATATGCATATTGGAGTCGCTGAAGGACTCAATATTCTGAATCCAAACAAAATCGCAACATGAATGTATGAAACTTCTGAAGTCATTTTATGACTTGAAGTAGTCGGATAATTGTGTGGTACGACCGACTAAGTGAGTTCTTCCTTGATAAGGATAACTCTAATATTGATGATTGTTGATGTGTATTCACGAAGAAATCCTTAATTGGATTCTACATCACATGTGTGGTGTTGATGATCTTATCATCGATGTCTAAACAACATATGAATACATACAATCACTTTAAGACGGAGATTTGGGTCAAACCAAATTATGCTTAAGTTTGTAACTTGAAGCATATTCCCCCAGGAATAGATGTCTATCAGTCTTCATATATCTAGAAATATTGGAGATGTTCAATATGGGTATATGACATCAGTGACACATAAGGTCATATTATACTTAATATTGGGATACAAATCCTTTTATAGGTAGGGGAAATGGTGGCATGATAGCTGGACATGAAGTTCCATATCTAAACACCATCGGAGCACTCAATTATCTTGCAGAATACGTCAGGCCTGACATTATAGTTGTTGGCAAGTTATTGAGAGTGCAATTCCCCAAAGGGTATAAGATTTGTGCATGGAATATTCTCAGATATGTCCAAGGCACAAAATGTCTTGATTAATTCTATCATGAAAATCAAGATTGGACCATGGTGTGATATACGATAGTGGCTAATTATGTGATCCCAACGGTGCCATATCAAAGACTGGATTTACTGGAAGAGTATTCTGAAGAAATTCTTCTGAATAGACTCTAAATGAGTCCTTCCGATGATCACTCTGCGATAATTATTTAAAGCATCACAAGATGTGTATGGCTTTGCAGAATGATTGGTCACATGTGAAATCATGTGGAGGTTATCATTATCTACCGAGATAATGTCACTTGTATTGCTTACGAGTTGTATTCATCCTCATGAATTACAGAAATGTAAGAGGATAATTTGCAAACAACCTATTGTGACATTCACAATATCTCTACCAATGTTTATATTCCAAAATTAGGTTCGTGGAATTGGTATGGGATAACCTTGAGGTTTGCAATGTTCAGGGGGAGTAAAATCCCAAGTTATAACTCGTTGATGATCTCCTGATCACTGATATTGTACTCTTTTTCCCTTTATGAGTTTTCCCTAAGGTTTCTCATACAAGGTTTTTAATGAGACAATACAAATACAAGTGCGGACATATGTCATATGATTTCTCCTTATATTTTTCCCACTGGGTTTTTGAAGGAGTTTTCGATGGCATATTGTTATAATATTTCTCCTTAATTTTTCCCATAGGGTTTTTAGGAGGAGTTTTTGGATTGCAATATACAGATGACGAATTGATCAAGGGGGAGTGTTGAGAAATAAAACATGTGATCAATTGTATGGGAGGGATGCCTCCCAGGAGGTGTCTGTTAGGGAAAAGGTGTCTCCCCAACACATCCCTTCACCCCTGTATATAAGTGGGTCTCCCACAATGCAATAATACAAAAGTCTCATTTTTGTCTCTTCCTTTGTCTCTTTACTTCATACTATAACAAATCGATCCCCTGCTCGTGCTGTCTAGTTAGGGTGTGTTTGGTAGGTTGGTTCAACTCAGAGATTCTCACCTCATCCCACCTTTTCTCACTTTTAAGTGTTTGGTAGCCCGGCTCGGTCCATCTGGGCAGTGCCCACCTCACCCAAAAAAGACTCCTCAGCTAAGCTGAAATCGAGCTTCGCTCCTCAACCCGGCTGGGTTCGCCCCGCAGCCGTGTGGGCCCGCCCCTCCCCCAGACGCACGCCCCCGTTCTCTCTCCCTCTCATTTCTTTCTTTCTCTTCTCTCTCCTCCCGAGCTCCTGCCATGGCCCGACCGCACCGGCCGCCGCATGCCCCGCAGACGCCGCCGACCAGCGCGGCAGAGGCCGCCGCCCACCGCCCAGCGCAACAGAGGCCGCCGCCCACCGCCCACGCCCGCAGACGCCGTAGCCCAGCGCGGCAGAGGTCGCCCACGCCCATGGCCAAGATCTGTCTGCTGCCGCAGCTCTCGACGACGACGCGCCGCCGCAGCTACACCTCCCGACGACGCGCCGCCGCAGCTACACCTCTCGAGTCACCATCAGTATTCCGAAAGAAAACAAGTGAAGTCGCACTCACAGGCAAATACGATGGTGCTACAACTCTACAAGTGTTACGCTTTTAGGCCAGCGGTGGCCTAAGACGGAGTCCAGGGAGCAATGCTTTCTCTCTAAAGTGAACACGTGTATGTTCTTATTCTTATTTTATTTGGTTCTCCAAACAAAATCCACATATAGATACGGAGAGCTCTAGTTTATTCGGGGCTGAAATGTCACTACGAAGAAGGGGAAATTATTCACGGCTCCGACGATGACATATGATCACGTCAAGGTTACCTATCTACCTGTTTACACTTTCAGCACACGGTATCTGCATTATTATTTTTCTTAAAAAAAACTAGCCTAGAGGGGTTGCAAGTTGCAAGGCGGAAAACTGTGGACGAGTGACAAACGAGCCAACCCAAAGGTCAGATTACCCAACGGATAAGACCGCCCATAGCAATTCGAAACCACGGTGCGGGGATCCGAGGCTATTCGATTCCATATGCTCATCTTTTGCCGAAACCACCTGGCGATAGGCTCCTCCTCCAGTTCCCCGAGTTCGATGGCCTCTCACACTTTCGGATCTGTTCCATTCCTGATCGACCACAAGACATGTCACATGTTCCCAATGGAGAAAAAAACGTATCAAAGAATGTGTCGCTGTCTTCTCTGCAGCTTCATTGCTGACAAAAGAAGGAAAGCAAATGCATATATGCATCTACTCGTCTGCGCACAGCTCCAGAAGATGTTCGGCTTCCCTGAGGAACAGCCTCGTCAGCTGCTTCTGCCCTCTTCGGTACACTATACACGACCGCCTGTTTACCTTCGACTTTTCGTTGGTGTCCTCGACGCTTGCGCTGTGAAAACAGGTGAAGGCAACAATGATAAGAGATCAAAGAGGCTGTGCAGGTTTGTTATGTGTAACGCTGACAGACTATGTGCTCCAAGATACAAGACCAGCCTACTGTTTTAGCTCGAGATATACAAAATTTCGGTCATTTATCTTAACATTGGCCCCATATAGTTAACACAACTAAAATAAAAGGCCAGCTCACAACGTACCTCGAGGAGCCTTCGGGGTCACTGGAATCAAGTTTCTCGAGCAGCTGACTGTCAGACGCTTCTGTTCCAGTGCCTTCTTCAAGTTCAGACATTCTTGCCAAACCAAAGGGATTGATCAGCTAACTGTTGACACTTGACAGTGCTCTATCAAGTATAGGTGTAATGTACAAAGGAAAAAAATGAGTTAAGAGGGATCCGAGTATTACTTCACTCTAAGAAGATCCACAAGCAATCCTAGTGCTCCGTGATCACCACAGACCTCCCATATGGCACTTCGGACCTCTGCATCAGATGGCTCATCCTCGCCAGATCCAACCTAGTTAGAAATCAGACCAATTTATCACAAAATACAACACTTACCCTCCTCTAAGCCCATATACAATGCATCCTAACAAGTTCCTTCACTCGCTCATTTATTTAATTGAGAATCTGGTGGTTATTGTACAGAAGCCATATACATTAATGCCAATAACCCAAATAGGAGTATGTAATTCATATTGAGTTAGATCAGCAACAAAGCAAATTGCTATGAAACTAGAGAATTATTTTCTTCATGAACAGTTCTTTAAACAGAAAAGGTAAATAAAGATTGATTGTGTGTCTTTGTTCACTTTACAGCAGGCTCTCTTGTTAACAGGTTAACCAGATGCCCGAAAATAATGTTTTTATAGTTTTTTTACACCAAGAATGGTTGATAGTAAAACATCTATAAAATAAAAAGAATAGCTTATTATCTCATCCATCAGTAGGTTATGTTGAACGATTCCTAAAATGTGAGGCTAACACCCACTTGACATGTTTTGTTTCCAGAGTACGCAATTTGTAATCCTAGAAGTCAACACAGGCTGTTTGCTTGAGAATACAGTGTTGTATCCGAAGACATGGAAAGGGATGTTTTTATGTCAGCAGACGAAGCCAAAGAACACTAACCTCTCCAAGTAAGGAAGCAACCTGTTCAAGCTCATATTCTTGCATGGCAATTGTACGAAGTGTACTTAGAAATTCTTGTGGGAAGACATTTTTGTGGAGATATGATGGAACTTTGCGTTGACCACTCCAACTGAAACTAGAAACATGACTAGCATTTTTCTTGTTACCATCATCTTCACAAGAACTGGTATTGGTTCCAAAAAATCCACTATGAAGCAAATTTGTAGGTAGAAGACATCTCAATTCAGCGTTCTGCAAGCATAAAATAGATAAAAGTCCATGGTGGCAAATGACAATCAGAGGGCTTCAATTTATTAGAACAGTCATGATAATCTCCAGCCATGTTTCTAAGAGAAAAAAGGTATCTTGAGCCATTCTAAACAGGTAAATATCGGGCGCTACATATAAGATAAATCGAAGGCAGTATAACTAATAAGTGCAGTCTACTTTTGGTCCAACTCCAGAAAACTTGGTGTGGGGTAAGTTCCTTAAAACAGAGCGTAAGTAGAGGCCATGCAAGATAAAAACTTAGCGGTACCTGTAACTCAATTAGCTTCATCTTGATGTCAGCGGATTGAACCTGTCTAAGAGCTTCTATTGGATAATGAACCTGCACTTGAAGCAAACAAACCAGATGATAAAAAGCCATGCCTTATGTAAGTATGCTATTCGAGGTTCTTAAAAAGGGTCTTGATCTATCATTTATCAAACTTATATATCATTTATCAAATATCAACTCTTAGTTGTAAATTCCCAGTAAATAAAGACTTCCATATTTTCCCCTTTAATTACGTAGCCTAGATTCTTTTTGTTCCAATAGATGCCAATGAGTTCACATTTGGTTGTTACTTGAATGGGATCACATGTTCACGTTTTACTTATAATTTACATGTTAGCCAAAAAAATGAAATTTGCCAAATATATATCCTACAAACTTTTAGCACATACATCACTATGAGGGTTACCATGAGATAATCATCTGGATTGTTGTCAGCCACAAATCCATATAGGTAGAGCAATTCCTGCAGGTAAACACAAAATACATCTTGTCAGTAACTCTGTTCCGATAACCATATAAAAATCATGACGACTTTGTTGGTATCTTTAATGATTGCATGCTGTTTTAAACCCAAAAATAAATAGCAAAATATGAAAGCTTTCTTGTCATTCACTAACGAGGCGGAGATCGGTTCTACGTACTCTATAAAATCTAGTGCAAGTATGCAATCTTAATCTAGAATATATGTACAACAACAACAAAGCCTTTAGTCCCAAACAAGTTGGGGTAGGCTTAATATAGAATATATGTATTAAAAAGTAAATCAGTAAGGCTCTGTAAATCCATGTGGATAATCAGAAAACTCCAATGGATAAAACAAAATGGCCACAGAGCACATGAAGCAGTGTAATTCCACCGTTCGAACATCTCTCGTTTTATTAAGGCTGGCAAGGCTCAGGAAGAAATTTCTGATGTTTAACTGTGTGTGTAGCTTGAAAGAAACTTAGTCTGAGAAGTTCTACTGTTCTAGAAAACAATATGTACCATGATGATGCATTAGCTAAACTGTGATAGATAATCTGAAGAAAAACAGGTGATAAATACTAACACTAGCATATGATAATATTGACAAATAGGATGTGCAAACAAATAGATAATAGAAACAGAAAGCAATTGAGCATTTATTATATAGGCCAAAGGCTAGATTTTCTAAGGACTATGTAAGTACCTCATTTCCTTTGTTGCCATAATTTATGCAGATCTCTGTCCCAGTTTCGACAGAGGTTTTACCAGCTTGAGCTTGAGAAAGAAATGATAAGGGTAAATTAGATCAGCGACGCTGCAAATCTGTATAAATTGGGAATGTGAGGCTGAAAACTGCTATAAGCATTCAGGAGTCTGTGAGACGCAACACCCTGATGCTGCTTTTAAACTGGCATGATCTTTATGGTATTACAGAGCAATTTTCCCCCACAAAGAAATAGACATAATCATACCAAGGACTATAATCTTACAACAAAAATAAGCTGAAACACAGAACTATCAGAAACAAATTTTCTATCAGTATAATTACCAAGCCTGAGGTACATTGAAGCAGGAATTCCTGTTGCACTTCCTACCGAATCAACTTCCCATGTCGCCTGAGCCTTTACATCTGGAGTGGACAATCAAGATTAATTTTCTCCACTAGTAAAATTTATGTAAATGTTTGCAAACGTGAACTAAAGTGCTTTATAGAAATATTGGATATACTTCAGTACATTCTGTCAGCTAATACTTAAATTTAGTTCATTCATGTACTTTGGGTTTGGGCTCTTACTGTGATTACAGAAATCGATTCCCGGCACGAGGCCCTCAACCCAAATTGAATCTGTATTACGAGATTCAGAATTCTCATCACAACTACTATTCTTCACTGCGATATTGGTTTCCTGCATATAAACATAAAACATTATGTAGTTTGGCAGATGACAATACAAATGGAAAATAAAATTAGCATATGGAACAATTAAAAATTAAATACTAGAAGTTATAATTACCAATGACGACTGGTTGCTAGCTCATCAGTTCCAACTATTGCTATATTTCGAATATGGATCCTATTTCCTTGCATAACCCTATCTAAGCCCATTTTAGTCCATCAATATTTAGACTGTATTCTGTAAGCTGAACTGTCAGACATGATTTAATTATGATCAGAATATGATTACCTATTCGGTATCGGAAACCAGTATTTCATTTTTAGCATCATCAGTTCTCTTGTTCTTAAAAGGAAAAAAGTATGTTTATATCTGTTGTTTTCCAATTGTTTGTTGTGCCCCAAACAAGCCTCTTGTTACAATGACAATTATTTATATGGAAAAACCACGACACTAATGGTGATATTTCAATGTAATCCTAGAACGAGTGGTAGCATAAGTTGCAGTTTGGTCATCAGTCAGCATATTGGGTAGTTGATGTTGATACTCCCTCCGACCACTATTACTTGTCCCTAATATGGCTGTATTATCTTAGTGTCTAGATACAGCCATATTAGGGACAAGTAATAGTGGTCGGAGGGAGTAATAGTATTTGCGCGTCTTCTCTTTGTGCTTAAACATTTCTGAGTTAACTAGTTCAATTAATGCTTGGTCATATTCCACAAATGTTGTCCATCAGAAATTGATCCAGAGTCTGTGGGTATAATTGAGAAAACATTATCCACATATATAATGAGTAGCATGACAAATAATTAAGAAGAAACTAAGAGTCGCTAGCATGTTCTTTCCCAGGTATATTGCAACCAACCTGCTGGCCAGCGAGACTAGAATCACCCAAATCTTCCCCAGTTCTGACCTCTTGTTCATCGAGTGAGCCCGGAAAAACGTAAGAATGAGGCAATGGGATGTTGAGCGCTCGAGTCCAGAAAATTGAGTTTGCCCTGTCATAAACTCATACTGCTGATTAGTGTGGGTAGAAAAGATGAGATAAACCTGCATATAAATAAAATGCCTTATTTGGGCTTCATGTTCATTTATGTAGCATTCGAAAGCTATTAAACCATCACATCTAAGGGAAGCACTGGCCGTTGAAACCGCCACTTTGATTAAGTACAAATTGCTTACTAATAAAATTTGACTTTGATCTTTGCTAAAATAAGAAGGTTAGTAGACGATTGGAGTCTCGGTGTTAGAACTTGTTCACCTATTTGCATGGCAAATGCCTTATTTGATCCAGCTGTTTATATGGCTAACTAATTTTACAAATTGGGCTTATTAACTTGAGAAGTCATGTTGGCAAAATGATTTCAAGTAAAACTTGCACTCTTCCGTTAATACTATAAATGTAAACCATGGTGATACATACCAAAGGAAATCCTCAAACCGGACTTCAATTGAGCTGCAAAATCATAAAAATTGACAGTTGTGAGGTCCCTAAGATAATGAAGGAAGCTATGTATGCAGCATGCTTGGGTGAGATATGTAAGAGGAGCTACTAGGAAATCTGGAGGAAAAAAACACAACAGACCTTCCTGATCCATCGACTCGTAGAAGCTCATCAACCAGACCTTTCACCTTATCATTGAACAATTTTTGTAAAGACTTCCGCTGAAACAACATACCCATTGTGTTCATTCCAGCAATTACATACATTCCAATGCCCAATATACCGAAGAAGTGAAGGCAACAGTTTGCACTGACCAACCTGCATGACCGTGGCACGGTGCAGAGTCGTCCCTTCCAATTCGGCAAGCTCATCTTCATCGAACCAAACGGAGCTCCCGAAGGTGCTCGGAAGCATATCCAAGTACCTATTGGTGCGATTTAAGTACTAATCATTGGTACAGACTTCAGAGCATTGGAATGTGGAGGAGTGAATTATGGTCTTACGGTTTCCAGAGGGAGCTAGGGCGGAGCCGCTCGGCCATGAGGAAGAGCATGACGAGGAGGCGGTCGTCCACGCCGTCTTCCTCGAAGAGCGCGCGGCACCGCGGGCCGACGAGGGGGTCCTGCAGCACCCGCATCGGGGTGACGGCGAGGTCGAGCGGCACCACCATTACCACCCCTGCACCAACGCGCCTCTCTGATCAGCGCCCAGGACCTTCTAGAACCATCGGGTGAGGGAACACGTTACACTAGGGGAGTAATGGTTACCGTCGGCGGCGTCTTCATCGGCGGCGGTGGCGTAGACGCCGAAGCCCTTGCGGCCGCAGGCGCGGATCGTGCAGCCGCGTAGGTCGGCGCCGTTGGCCTGCGGTGGGAAAGAGGCCAGAGTTTAGGAGACCGCGGGAACCGGAGATCAGGGGAGGGGATGGGAGGAAGAGTGTGCAACCTGTAGCCATTGCAGGAAGGACTGGAGCTTCGCGTCGGCGGACGACATGGTGTTCGACGGAATGCGCAACTGAAGTGGAGGAAGCGGCACCTGAACGCCTGAGTTTTTAACTTGGGTTTGTCTATGTCTCAGGGTCTCAGTCACCTCTGATGCAATGCAACTGCAGTTAAAAAAATGCAATTGCACTTTTTTATCAAAAAAGTGCAACTGATGAACTTTTTTCAGATGACATGGGACTTAAGAAATTCTTAGTCGACTGAGACATATCAAATCCGTTTTAACTAGTATGAGATTTGAACTTTCCGGAAGTAGAAAAGAGAGACGGAGAAACCATTCAAACTCTCAAGTTTATAATTTTTTACTGGTCAATTCACTCCAAATTTTACCAATTCTTCAGCTGCCGAGGCTTGAAACACAGTTTCCTTCTCACGATTTCTTCGCAAATTCATCCTTTTTGCACAAAATTCATGCATTACAAGCACCAAAATTGACACGGACAATCACATTATCACTATAAGAATATGTAGATATGTGTCCAGGTTACATTCTACTACAAGTGAAATTGACACGCTCATCTCTCATCTCACTTCACCGGCTAGCAGAGACAGACTACGGGAGATGCTAGCAAACGAGCGAGGCCCGGAGTGAGAGCGTAGTGGACAGGTGCGTGCACGACGCCCACCGTATCACCGACTCGGTGACAACCGTGTCCAAGTGGTGCTCCCGCTCACTGGCGCCAATAGTGTGGTTCCTCCTGCCACCCCCAATGGCGCCTCGTGACGACGGGTTCCCCCTCATCGCCACCCCTCTCAGGGCCGCCTCCGCCATCCTCTTCAAAGCCGGTGAGGGAGAGGCAGTGGTGGCATCGTCGCAATGAGCTATCTTCTCGTCCGAGGCTGGTGTCACCAATGGCCCTGCCTCGTCGGACCCTTGCCCGCAGAAGAACGAAAAGCTTGGCATCGACACAACCGGCGACAGGGAGACGTTGTCCTTCCCAGGTTCTGGACTGTCGTCAAATGAGAACCCAGAAACTGCGCAAGACGCAGGTGGAGCACTAGCGGCGGCGAACACGGAGAAGGAAGATCTGCAGGCGAATGTGGGAGAGCAGGGTTCTTCCGACATGCTCTGGCAGGCAATCGGGCCGCCGGTGTTGAAGCTCACGTCGCGGCTGCATGACACCAGCGGCATGGAGAATGAGCATGAGCGGGGTTCCTCCCTCCGGAGACCGATCTCATGGCAACAGCCGCAAGATTCTCGCGAATCGTCAGCATGTTCTTGTATCCAGGAATGCCCTGCGCAACAGCAGTTGTTTAGACAGTAGACTCGGTGAACAGTAATAATTAAGATTAGGAGAAAGGGAACAATTAACAGCTGATCTGTACAGTACAAAGGTGTGCAAATGATGCAATGATAGCCAAACAAGATTTCATGAAGAATGACACGGATGAATCATCAACGCCGGAGAAGCAATCATGTGATGATTGATAAGAAGATACATAAAGGGCCAGCAACATTAATATATGTGTACCATAGTGGATCTACCAGAAGTCCAGAACATGATCCTACAACAAAAACTCCCCTTTCCCCCGCAGCCGTGCAGTTTAAAATTAGGAATGACACTGCACTTTAGCTGGCGCTAGCTCATGACTTAGCAGTGAAGACTTACTAATTTATGCAAATCAACTTTAAGTAAACAACTGTATACCAATCAACAACTTGATTGATCTCTACATTCTGGTCAACAGTTCAGTTGCAGAATGTGTAGACAGGAGCAAAATCAAAGGTCACTTCTGAGTTTGTGCATGATGCTAGTGATATGTGCAAGGAATAGGATGTCACACCCTGTTGTTTCTGAAAAGATGATATCATGTCTCACCTAGAACTTGCTCGGCTGTGAGCCTTTGTCTAGGATCACGCTGCAGCATCCCGGTGATCAGCTTCTTTGCCGAATCTGAAATTCTGTCCCAGGGGTCAGAAGGGAACCGCAGCTCTGTCGACCTGATACACTCGAAAATCTTCGACTTGGTCTTTCCCCAGAACGGCGGAATCCCACTTAGAAGGATGTAGAGTATAACCCCAGAGCTCCAGACATCGGCAGCCTCATTGTAACCGCCAGCGAGCACCTCCGGTGCGATGTAAAACGGGCTTCCCACGGTGCCACTCAACCTTTGACCTGACAAAATCCAAACCCCAAAATTTAGCTTCCAAAGACCACCAGTCTTAACAGATTGCAGCCAGCAAACAGAAGTGATCAGACTGTGGAGTATATACCAGGCTGGGTATAGGTGGCGAGGCCAAAGTCAGCTAGTTTGATCGGCGAGGACGGCGACTTGCTGACAAGCAGGATGTTCTCCGGCTTGAGGTCCCGGTGCACAATCCCTTTGCTATGACAGTGCGCCACGACCTCCATGAGGTACCTGAAGAGCATGGCGGCCTCGTGCTCCGGGAAGCAGCCGCGCTCCTGGAGGCGGTGGAAGAGCTCCCCGCCGGCGCAGAGCTCCATGACGAGGTGCACCGAGTCCTCGTCCTCATAAACGGCCTTGAGGTCGACGACGTTGGGGTGGCCCGAGAGGCGCGCCATGACCTCGATCTCGAGCCTGACGCCCCGCACGTCGTCGGGGGACACGAGCCGCTCCTTGGCGATGGACTTGCAGGCCAGCGCCTCGCCGGTGACCATGTCGGAGCACGAGCGGATGACGCCGAACTGGCCCCACCCGAGCTGGTCACCCAGCTGGTAGCGGTCCCCGAGGCACGAGACGTGCGCCGCCTCTAGTATGGCGGCCCGCAGCCCCGGCGCCTTGTACGAGTTGTACTTTCCGTCGGCGCCGCTGCTACCGGCGGCCATCGCCAGGAGTGCCACCACACGCTGGAATAATCCGGCGAGACCTCCGCGAAATCCCCGCCGCGCGAGCGAATTCCCGGCCCTGAGCGAGGCCGCGGCCGCCCAAATCTCGCAGCCTTAGTACCTCTCCTCCATCGCCATGGGCAGTCGCTCAGCCACCAAATCTGCAACGAGCAGAACAGCGAAGAAAAAAAACAAGCTTGAGCCAGAGACTCCGTAACAAAGCCCACCAAATCGCTCGCAAGAAACCTAGAAAACCGAGCGAGGATTCGGGAGCGGAGCGGGCCTCCTAGAAAACCGCCACAAAAATTCAAAATTCTCACTGCGAACCACGCGGGAACCCCACCCCCGCGAACTCGACCGGAGGCGAGCTCCCCGGCAAGAGCTAGCTCGCTCGGCTGCGCTCGAGGCGGGGCAGATCGGGGACGGACGTGCTCGCTCGAGGCAGCCCCGGAACCGCCGCGGGGAAATCGCGGTGTTTTGCCGCGAGAAACGACTGTGGGGGAGGAAGACACTTACCAGCGCGGAGGGGATGCGGCGGAGGGTACCGAGTGCGGTCGCCGGCGGCGAGGTGAGGTCAGCTCCCACCAGCTCGGGGCATTCGGCCGCGCAAGTAGGAGAGGGAGGGAGAGAGAGATTTGTTCCGTTGGTGGGGAGGCCGCCCCCACCTGTGATAGGGAGGGGATTAGTTAGCTAGGACTAGGAGAACAGGACTGGAGGAGGAGTTGATAGAAAGGGAGTCGAGTAGTAATTAGCAGCTAATCATCACCATCATCAGCCTCTAATAAACAATTTTGATTTTGTACATTATGTTAGGTTTTCATCTTGCCTTTTGTTCTATCCTGTTGTTGTCGTTATGATGGAGTATACTATATATACTAGTTGAATGCCCGTGCGTTGCTACGGATCTTCTTGCAAATATAAAATCCTTTGGGCCTATGAACACAAGAATACAATCCGTTTCTTCCTTCTACCCGTCATTCTCTCCTGCCCCGTAGAGAAAGAGCAACATGCAAAAATTATAATTCTATTGTGTTCTCCTATATAGTAAGATTTTTTTAAAATGGGAGCAAAAGCTTTGCTCCAATCTATTAATTAATAAGAAGAGAATTGCCTAGTTATTAATGAAAAACCAGGTAAAACCCGTTATAACAACACAACGCACAGACTAAACCCAAAGCATGCAACTCTCCGATCACCAAGGCAGATCAACCAACCCTCCCAACCTAGCGGCAAACTATCGATGCACTGATACCACACACAAAGAAGACCCCCACTAAAAGCACAAGAGCAAAGATCTCATGACACACCAACTCAAAAAGATGGGAATCGACTATCAAGCAGCTGCGGACGCCTTTCTTGTGACGCCACCCTTCTTGCATTTGCTCCCAATATAATCCTTTACCTTCTTGATTTTATCGGAGGTATGCAATCTCTTTACCAGATTCAGGGCAAGACTTCTCCAACCCTAGCGAGAAGATCAGAAAGCTCATGTGCAAAGAGAATCTCGGAGTCCACAAAGACAAGCGGCTGACTGGGCTCAAGTGAGAAGATCATACACTTCTCACTATAATATGAGAGTTGTTGTTGGAGAGTAGGAATATTATAACTCAAGCTTTTCCAAAAAAAAAATGTATTTAAGTATATAAAATAAAATTTCAAACATATACCATTGAAACTCTCCTTTTACTTAACATATCCAACTATAAAATCCCAACTCATAATGTAACAAACATTTGCCGCTAGGTTAAAATTTTCATTGCGATCCATTGAGTATTTGAAATGCCATCTGACAAATTAATTGGGATATGATCGGAGATCATTCTCTAGAATCCGAAACGTGGCCGGGTTTGAAACTCTGGGTTGAAGGATTCTTTTGATTATCAGATGAAAACACTTTTGTAATGCCTAAATATGGCGACCTTGCTTATCTTCTCTTACATACATTCCTGTTGGGCCAACTACATCAGAGATCTGTATCGGTATCACACGTATATATGAACATCAAAAGATGGCCTTCTAATAAAAGGGAGAAATGATAAGGTGTTGAAGATCCGACAAAAATTACAAACCCTGGCAACCTGAAATGCTAGGATCTGCAAATAGCCTTTCTAGTCCATTACATCCTCTTATCTCTGTCAGATGACATTTCCAAATAACCTGAAATGCTAGGATCTGCAAATAGCCTTTCTGGCAACCTGAAATGCTAGGATCTGCAAATAGCCTTTCAGTCCATTACATCCTCTTATCTCTGTCAGATCCTAGCAGTTGAAAACACTTCGGAGTACACAGATCATCTCATTAATTAAACCCACCTCTCCTGTCAGTCCAAGTGTTCTGAATGTAGTAACATGCATGATGTTACCATTAAATCCTCATCGGCTCATGATATTTTCCAATGAGAAACCCACAACTGAAGTAAATCATAAACTAAAGAATTAGAACTCACTAATATCAAAACGAATTCTTCCAACTTTTTTAATTGTTCTTTGAATATAAAAACATCCATGAACCTCCATTTGGCATAGATACCAAGGTAAACACCAAGACTATCAGGTACTTACTTTGGATCTATCACTATATATGGACATCACAGCCTGCAAATATGCTTTCTTATAGTTGATGCTGCTGTTTTTTTACATCTAATACACATAACTTCAATAAAAGACTCGAAAATGCTCATCTTGAGTAAAGATATTTGAGAAAAGTGGTGTACCAATAAAAAAAGCAATGTCAGGCGACTATGCTAATTAAATTTTATAAAACCATGCGGTAACATGCCCGTGCGTTGCTGAATGTTGCTGCACCAGTAAGCAACAAGGCAAGGAGCAACATAACGATTCTTCTGAGCGGGTTCCCAGATGTCCCAGTAAGCACGCTGCCGCCGAGATCGGTAGCAGCCGAGCGCCCGTCCCCTTCCACCTTCTTGGTGTACACGCGGCCACCGCACCACCTCCAATACGACCACCTTGAACCCGGACGCCAGCAACTGCCGTGCCGCGGCGAGCCCGGCGAGGCCAGCGCCGACGACGATGATGGAGTTGGGCCTGGCGGGATCATGGAGATGCGGTCCTTGATGGCCAGGGCTACCCCGAAGTTGACGTGATGACGTCGGAGACCACCCCCGCCTCGATCTCCTCGTCGCCGTCGTCGGTGAGGGAATCCGCTGGAAATCTGACGGTGAGCGCGGTGACGGCCTCCGCTGTCGGTTCACGGTTGATGACGATGATGTCGTCGGCGGCGGAGAGCGGGACTGGCGCGTGGGGAGCAGGGGAGCCAGCGGCCGGGTCGGCAGGAGAGCCGACGGAGGGGACCTTGCGGCGGAACCCGGTGCGCTTGTGCTTGCTTGGGAAGGCGGGGATGCGGAAGTCAAGGGTGGAGCTGGGACGGGGGCGGTGAGATCGGCGGTGGAGGCGGCGTACTCCGGTGACGGTGGGGCGGAGATATTTTGGATATGGGGTTGGTGATGGTGTATTGGTGTGTACGGGAGGTTCTTCGTAAACGAACGTGGATTCGACGACGAAACAGACTTGCGCCCCGCTATATTAATATAGCAACGAACCGATACAAGATTGATATCACCGCTGGGGCAAACAACACAACAAAGCCCAAAAGAAACAAAAGAAGAAGAATAAAAGAAAGCAAAGTAGACAAAGTCGGATCGACGAAAACGCTGATGATCCGCAACCGCTGCGCCCTCCGGAAAATTCCCACCACGAGCATTAGCCCTCCGAAGCGCCGCATACCAAAGCAACACCTTCAAGAAGGGATGCGACGATGACGACGCTGCTGCCCGGACAAATCCTAGGGTTTCCCCTGATATGCGGAAGGGTAGTGGGAAGGGGAAACCCCGACGCCCCTCAAGAGGGAAGGCGACGCCCGCAGGCGTCACCGCGTCAGTGTCGGCCACCCGACAAGGATTTCTCCCGTCCCCCAAAAAACACGGCCCCGAACACTCCGTCACGCTCCACCAACCTCGCCGCCCACCAACTCGCGCCACCACGGTCTTGCAATCATCACCCCCATCTCACCGTGGTCTACTGACGAAGACCGACGAAACCGAGAGGAGGACCCAATCCGAGGGGAGCCTGGACAACAGCCACGCGGGAGGGCAGAACCTCCACCGCCACCTGCGGTGACAGACCGGACTCAGCTACAGGAGCAAACCAGGCCCCTCTGGCCCGGCCGAGCCCGGCGGGCTCGTGAAGCTCCTATGGCCGCGCTGCAGTCCACGCGCCGCCGTCCGAGTCACCCTCAGCAGGATACCAGCCACCAGCCGCCGGGAGCACACCGAGAAGCCACACCAGGCCCGCCCAAGCCCAGAAGGGCCCAAAAGAACCCAGATCTGGGCCAGGACAGCGGCGCCGCTGGACTCGATGTCGCCCCGCCACCAAGAGGCCGCGCCACCGCCACCACGCCACCCGGCGCCACCGCCACCCGGGAGGAGAGCAGCCGCCACCGGAACCAAGACCACCGAGGGGCACCGCCGCCAGCACAGCGCGCCCGCACGCCGCCTGCCTCGCGCACGGGTAGGAGCATGTCCGCCGCCGCCGGCACCGCACGGGGCTTTGCCCGGCGGCCTGCGCCGACGGCGGCGAAGGGAGGAGGGGGGGAGGAGGAGCCTGGCGGCTAGGGTTTGGGGGTTCGCCCCGACCTCGCCCGCGCGGGATGAGGCGGGACGAGGCGGACGAAGCGTTTTCCTTATCTATCTGTTCTGATCCGTCCAGCATCGTAAACGAACCCCCAAACCCCCAAACCCTAAACGAACGTGGATTGCGGGTATTGATTTCGGGCCAAATGGGAGATTAATGATTTGAGTTGATTTGTATTAATGGAGATTTATTTTGTTTGCTTAAGATTTATTGTAATTGATTCCATTCGCTGGGTATTGGTCAGCCTGATTGACTGGAGTATTGATTTTCATGATTGAGGTGATTTTGTGATTTATTTTCTTAGCTGGCGCATAATGCTGATTTATTTTGACTTTGGCCTATTTAACTTGGCGGTGGTATATTATGTATAATGCCTTGTCTTGTAGGGGTAGGATGGGAAGTCAAATGATGTATGCGAAAAGTGCCTTCACCAACTCCAAACCAATAGTAAAGATTTTTCTGTTTTCTATCTATGGGGTAAGTAAGGTTTAGAGGTTTGCACTTGTTTGTTTCGTCCATTTGGAGTTTGACTTTTTGGAAGTAATGTTTCGGTTTCAAAATATGGGATTGCAAGTTCTCGCGCAGACCAGAATTGGCTCAAGTCCTCAGCTATCGTATGTGACGCAGATTCATGTCTGTTTGGGTGCAACCGTGATTATTATTTTTTGTTGCACAATGGCTACAACGTAATCATTTGCAACAAGTAATGTTTCTTTTCTATCCATCAACTAAAAAAGTAGGAGTAGGACTAAAACTCTCATGTGTCGCTCCCGGGCGGGGCGACCTGGGGGCACCCGCAAACCCTAGACGCTAGGACCCCTCCTGCCTCTTATCGTCGCCGTTATCAAAGTTAGCTGCGGTGCTTGCTAGGAAGGGGAAGACAAGCCGAGATCCTCAGCGGAGGAGCTTGTGTTTCTTGGCGTCGCCTTGGCTGGCTTCGTGTGACTGCTTCTGTGGCTCTCACACATGGACACTAGAGGCGGTTTCGGGATAGAGGTGTTTCGTGATGCTCTGTTGATATGTCCATTTTGCATCACTATTTTGTATCATAATTTACTGTTATTCATTGATATATTCCATATTTAGAGATGATACTTATGTTGTTTCCTCTGTTTTTACATGTTTGATGATCATTGGAGGATTTGCTGCCGGAGTCAGGATTCTGCTGGAAAAGGACCGTCAAGACACCATATTTCGGAAGATCAGGAAAATTCCAGAAAAATACCAGAAAATTACATTTTAACAAAAGACTCCGGAAGCTAGAAGGAGGAGTCGAGAGGGGCCAGAGGGCAGCCTCACACACAGGGGGCGCGGCCTGGCCCCTAGCCGCGTCGGCCCTGTGTGAAGGCGCCCTGGCCCACTCCAGGTCTCGCCCCTTCGCGTATTTCATCATCCCCGAAAACCTAAGTCAGGGGGGGCTCAGAGATACACACAGCCGCCTCTGCGGGGCGGAAAACACCAGAGAGAGAAAAGCTCTCCGGCAGGCAGAAATCTGCCGGGGAAATTCCTTCCCGGAGAGGGGAGATCGTCGCCATCGTCATCACCATCGCACCGGACTTCATCGGGATCATCATCATCATCTCCATCACCAGCACCGTCATCTCCACCATCACCACGCCATCCCGCTGTAACATCTTGAGTTGGATCTTGTTATATTCTTAGGGGAAACTTTCCCGGTATTGATTACTCTTGTAGTTGATGCTATTGAGTGAAACCGTTGAATTAAGGTTTATATTCAAATTGTTATTTACCATTATTTCACCTCTGATCATGATCCATATGATGTCTTGTGAGTAGTTCGTTTAGTTCTTGAGGACATGGGAGAAGTCAAGATGTTAGTAGTGAATTATTGTTAAGAAATATTTAATGGTTTGATATTGTTGTGGTGCTATTTCACTAGTGGTGTCATGTGAACGTCGACTACATGATACTTCACCATTTATGGGCCTAGTGAGATGCATTGTGTATTTGGCTACCAATTGTGGGGTTGCTGGAGTGACAGAAACCTAAACCTCCATTGGGAAATGATACGTCTCCAACGTATCCATTATTTTTGATGCTCCATGCTTATTTTTACACCATTTGCCTAATATTTCGTTACACTTCGTGGCACTTTTATGCATTTTCCGGAACTAACCTATTAACAAGTCGCCACAGTGCCAGTTCCCTATTTTCTGCTGTTTTTGTGTTTCAGAAAAGCTACACAGGAAATATTCTCGGAATTAGACGAAACAAGTTCCTGAAGTCTTATTTTTACCGGAAGCTTCCAGAGATCTGAAGAGGAGACGGAGTGGGGCCACGAGGTGGCCACACACCAGGGCGGCGCGGCCCAGCCCCTGGCCGCGCCCCCTATGTGTGAGACCGCCTCGGTCCACTCCTGACGATGCCCCTTCGCCTATAAAGACCCCCCGACGGGAAAAACCTAAGGACCCGATCAATTTTCCAGAAACACATCGCGATCCGCCGCCGTCGTCGACCCGAGATCGGGAGGGTCCAGAAGCTCTTCCCGGCACCTTGCCGGAGAGGGGAATCGCCACCGGAGGTCTTCTTCATCGCCATGCTTGCCTCCGGAGCGATGAGTGAGTTGTCTACCTTGGACTATGGGTCCATAGCAGTAGCTAGATGGTTGTCCTCTCCACCATGTGCTTCATGTTTAGATCTCATGAGCTGCCCTACATGATTGAGATCACCGTTATGTAATTCTACATGTTTGGTTTGTTGGGATCCGATGAATATTGGTGTTATGATTGAGTTGCTATACTGAAATATATCTTATGTTATCTCTATGTTGTTTATGATCTTGCATGCTCTCCGTTGTTAGTAGCTATCTTGGCCGAGTAGTTGCTAGTGACTCCAAGAGGGGGTATTTATGCTCGATAGTGGGTTCATGCCTCTATTTAATCTGGGGGAGTGACAGAAACCTCTAAGGTTGTAGATGTGCTGTTGCTACTAGGGAGAAAACAACATTCATATGCTCGAGGGCATATGCTTTGTTTACATTACACAATTTGCTTAATGCAATTATCTATTGTTCGCAACTTAATACTCATGGGGTGTTCGGATGATATCCCTATGGGTGGATTATTAGTCATAGATGCAGTTGGATGGCGGTCTATGTATTTTGTTGTAATGCCCAGAGTAAATCGCATAGTGATCTTCTTGACATATCACGTTATCTTTATTCTATCAATTGCCCAACTGTAATTTGTTTACCCAGCATGTGTTATTTATCTTATGGAGAGACGCCACTAGTGAACTATGGACCCCGGTCCTATTTCCATCATATTGCTATCACCTGTTTACTTTACTCGCACTGTTTACTTTACTCACATACTTCTACTGTTTTCCACTCGATACGCTCATACCCTTTGTTTCAAGCAAACCGGTGAGATTGACAACCTCATCGTAAGTTGGGAACAAAGTACTTGGTTGTGTGTGTGCAGGTTCCACGTTGCTGCTCGCAAAGCAAAGCTTGGACGAGGCACCCTATAAATTGTCTGGAGCTGTCGCGAAGCTTGCAAGCATCACCTTCAGTCGTATTGTCTGCTCTTCTCCTGACCGACAAACCTTGGTTTCTTACTGAGGGAAAAGACTTGCCGCTGTGCTCATCATACTTTCCGCTTGGAGTTTCCCAACTGCCTGGCCATAATCATCATCAACTACACGCCAGCCATCAAGCCCTTTTCTGGCGCCGTTGCCGGGGAGGAAGTAGAAGACTTCTGCGAGGGGAGTTTTTCGCATGCACATCCTTTACTTTATTATAAGTTTTGCTTTACTTTATTTTTACTTGCATCGTTTTATCAAAAACCCAAAAAAAATAGAATCCTTGATAGTTGTTTTTACTTGCCTACTTTTAGTTTTGCTGAAATGGCTAATCCTGAAAATACCAAGTTGTGTGACTTTACTAGCACGAACAATAGTGATTTTATCTGCACTCCTATTGCGCCACCTGCTCCTGCTGCAAACTTTTATGAGATTAAGCCTGCTTTATTGGACCTTGTTATGAAAGAGCAATTTTCTGGTGCTAGTACTGAAGATGCTGCAGCTCATCTCAACAATTTTGTTGAGCTATGTGAGATGCAGAAATATAAGGATGTAGAAAGTGATGGTATTAACCCCAAGTTGTTTCCTTTTTCTTTGAGAGGAAAAGCTAAAGATTGGTTGCTATCTTTGACTAAGAATAGTATTGATTCATGGGCTAAGTGTAAGGATGCTTTCATTGGTAGATATTATCCTCCTACTAAAATTATATCTTTGCATAGCAATATTATGAAGTTTAGTCAATTTGATAATGAACATGTTGCTCAAGCTTGGGAAAGAATGAAATCTATGATAAAGAATTGCCCCACTCATGGACTGACTACTTGGATGATTGTCCAAACTTTTTATGCAGGACTGAATTTTTCTTCAAGGAACCTACTTGATTCAGCTGCTGGAGGCACTTTTATGTCCCTTACCTTGGGCGCCGCAACAAAGCTACTTGACAACATGATGGTAAATTACTCCGAATGACACACCGAGAGAGCTCCACAAGGTAAGAAGGTAAATTCTGTTGAGGAAACCTCTTCCTTGAGTGATAAGATTGATACCATTATGGCTATGCTTGCTAATGATAGGACTCATGTTGATCCTAATAATGTTCCTTTAACCTCTTTGATTGCTCAAGAAGAGCATGTTGATGTGAACTTCATTAGAAACAATAATTTTAACAACAATGCTTATAGGAACAATTTTGCTAGTAACAATTATAGGCCGTATCCTTCTACTAATGGTAATGGTTATGGTAATCCTTATGGTAATTCCTCCAACACACTAGGGCCGCGCCCTCTGAACTTGAAGTCATGCTCAAAGACTTCATGGTAAAACAATCTGCTTTTAACAAGTCTGTTGAGGAAAAGTTAGGCAAAATTGATATTCTTGCTTCTAAAGTTGATAGCCTTGCTCATGATGTTGAACTTCTGAAATTAAAAGTGGTGCCTAATGATGTGAAAGAGAACAATGTTTTTGCTACTGCTAATGCTATTCAAGTTGGAATTGATAAAAATATTAGATTGTTAGCAGAATTGCATGCTAGATGGGAAAGAGAGGATGAGATTGCTAGGAATATGAAAGTTTGTACTATTACTACCTCTAATGATGTTGTTCCTAATGCTAGCAATCCTCTTACTTTGATTGGTGTAGAGAAAACTCCCACTCCTTGTGTTAAAAAGCCTAAAACTGCCAAAACTTTTTCTCAAAAGAGTGCTAAAATTTTTCAGAGTGTAGGAGATGATAACTCTATTTTCTTTAATGATTTTAATGTTGATGGCTGCAATATATCTGAAGTTATTTTGTTCTTGCAAAAGCTTGCTTTGACTCCCAATGCTAGTTCTTTAAATATTGCTTTTACTAAGCATATTACCAATGCTCTCATGAAAATTAGGGATGAAAAATTGCCACAAAAAGCTTCTATTCCCAAGAAGTTAGAAGATGGTTGGGAACCCATCATTGATATGCATGTTAATGGTTTTGATTGCCATGCTTTATGTGATCTAGGTGCTAGTATTTCTATTATGCCTAGAAAAATTTATGACATGCTTGATTTACCACCGCTTGAAAAGTGTTATTATGATGTTCCTATTGCTGATGTTGCTAAGAAGAAACCTTTGGGAAGGATTAATGATGTTCTTATTGTGGTTAACAATAACCTTGTTCCCGTTGATTTTCTCGTTATGGACGTTGAATGCCATGCTTCATGTCCTATTATTTTTGGAAGACCCTCTCTTCGAACTGTAGGTGCCATCATTGATATGAGAGAAGGCACCATAAAATATCAATTCCCACTCAAGAAAGGTATGGAACACTTCCCTAGGAAAAGAAAGAAATTGCTTTTTGACTCTATTCTTGGAGCAAATTATGAGCTTGATGCTTCATCACTTGATGTTACTTGATTCGCAATTTTCTGCGCCTAGCTCAAAGGCGTTAAAGAAAAGCACTCTTGGGAGATAACCCAATGTTTTCTTTTCAGTACTTTTTCTTTTATTTGAGTCTTGGAAGTCATTACTACTGTAATGACCTCTCCTTGTCCTTTTTATTTCATTGTTGTGCCAAGAGAAGCCTCTAATTTGAGTGAGGTAAAGATTTGGGGATGTTTCTGTCCTGAAACTGTTTTCGGTGCTGCACCGTAAAAATTCGTGAAAATTCTCTGTATATCTTTTGGACCTTCGATTTCTTGTCCATATGCCCCAGGTTATATCCAAACTTTCATTAGTTGAACAATTTTTTATTTGAGCAACAGAAAACCCCTTAAAAAATCGGCCTTTATCAGCTGTTCTGTTTTGACAGATTTCTGCCACTATTCGTTTTTGCCGCTTTATCGCTTTCTTTTTTAGTTCTTTTGATCACGGAACTTTTGGGGAAGTTTCTACAGTAGTATATACTTTATATGTGGTGGTTTTGGGTTGAAACCTGAAGCAAAAGAGGTTGATTATATGTTATGCTACACTAATGTTGCTAATAGATTTGTGTTTAGTTTTGTATGAAGGAAGTTTTCAAGTGTAGGGATTGGAGAATGATGAGATGAGTTGAAGAATGGACAAAATCTCAAGCTTGGGGATGCCCATGCATCACCCCAAGAAATATCCAAGAAGTACAAGCGTCAAAGCTTGGGAATGCCCCCGAGGCACCCCTTCTTCATCGGCAAAAATCAGGTCACCTTTCAAGACACTATATTTTTATTGCTTCATGCACTATGTGTTTTTCTTGGAGCGTCAGTTGTTTTAGTTTTCTTTATTAGTTTAGTTTGTTTGCTGCAATAAATGGTTGGACCCCAATAAATTTCTTTTGGAGAAGTTGCCTTGCTTTTCATTTGCTAAGAACGCTCTAGTTTTCACTCTTATCGAAAACCGAGTGTTCTTCTTTTTCTGCTACTGCTTTTGGTTTTCGTTTTCGCCTTGATTCGCATTCAGATCTTCTTATATATATTTATCAAGGTGTATTTGTGCCTCTGGACCATGTTGGTTTTTCTCAAAAGAGTTGGATTTAAAAAGTTTGAATGGTGTTGGAAAAGAGAAAAAGCTTTATGCAAAAAAGTGGTACAAGAAGGAGCTTGTGTAGACTGCGGCTTAGGCTTTTTCATGTCATGCTTGATGTTTTTTTGATGGTATGCTTAGTAGTTTTGCTGTAGCATGACTTGTCTCAAATAATTGAGATTGCTTAATGAGCCTTTGAAAAAAATCATGCGTTGTTTTTATCGCTTGGAAGCATTATTTTGGTTTTCTCCTTGATGCTTTATTTGGGTTGACTTGGCGCATGCTCACACATGTTAGACTCTTACAAAGTCGACAATAGCCTCTATGATCATTTAGTTTTTGACTTTTGATGCCATCTTATACTTCTTTCAATGTCGCTTTGTCGCTTTGCATGATTATGGCCATTATTGCTCTCTTAGTTGGTCACTCCCAGTCTTTTGCTAGCCCTCGCCTTGTACTGAGTATGAGCTATACTCGTGCATCCAACTCCTAAAAACCAAGTTTTGCCAAAGTTTCCACCATACATACCTACTAGCAATTTGCTATTCCAAGTAAATTTGACTTGCTTTTATTTTCTCTTCAAATTAAACTCTTACCAGTGTTATGCGAAAATTGGTCAGTAAAGCTCTCACGAACCGGAAGGCACACTTTACTTTTTCCTGTTCTTAAAAATTTGACATTGTGGTCTCTTATGTTGAGTTGTTATGCTTGCAAGTTGTAAGTTGGAGACTAGCCCAACCATGTTGTCATGGGGCAAGCTTTCAACATTGCACTTCTTATTTGAGTTGATATCGTGATCTTTTGTTTACGGATGCCCGCGGTGTGAAATGAATTGGGAATCTTGTGGGGATCATGGAGTTTGTATATGTGTTAGGGAAACGCCTGGGCTGCCAATCTAAGCCATGCATAATTCATGGTGGAAATTTGCAGCATACCCATAGTGGACATTCGATGACGCATCTCAAAATAAAAAGCTAAACAAATGGCAAATAAAAGAGATGTCGAGGTGTTCATTGTCTGCTTGTCCTGTCATTTTGATGTGGGCTTGTTCCATGTCATCGGGCACGGAGGTACCCCATTGGCGGTTCTCGATGATACATATATACTTACAATGACAAGAGCCGTGCTTGGGACTCTAAGTAAAGTAGCATGAGGTTTGGGTACTCGTATTCATGGGGCACGAGGTTTTCAACTTATGATTTGTCAAGCATATGCATCATAATTGTTCTCGCATTAACTCTAACCATTCAAGATGCTTATGATGGGGGCAATGAGAGCTCAAAGCCGGTAAGTACCATAATTTTTGAAGGTTATAAAACTTGCAAACACTACTTCCCTCCGCGAAGGGCCTTTCTTTTTACTTTGGTGTTGAGTCACCACCTTCTACCTTTATGCACCATTAAGAGAGCATAGTTGTCATTCTTAGTATAATGTGCATTGTCCCAAAGTTTTCATTGATTGATTCATATTGTTGGTTTCACTTGTTCTCAAATTATTTGTATCTAGTCGCCCTCTTAAACTTGAAGGTGTCCTATGCATTTATGTTTTGCTCTCCATGAAGGACAAGCTGAAAACCATTTGTATGTTTTTCCTTATGATTTGAACACACGTTTGACTTTCATTGCTTCATTTTCATGATCTTTTGTTTGTGTTCATTTTCATGTTTATAACATGGTTGCTAAGTTCTTATTGTCAAGATTATATCTTTCATGCCCATGTTTTAAGTTCTTTTGATCCCAGCTCACAACGCTTACATATATGATCAAGATTGTGTAGGTGCATGTCACCTCAAAAATTATTTCTTTTGTTATCACTTACCTACTCGAGGACGAGCAGGAGTTAAGCTTGGGGATGCTGATATGTCTCCAATGTATCCATAATTTTTGATGCTCCATGCTTGTTTTTTACACCATTTGTCTAATGTTTCGTTACACTTCGTGGCACTTTTATGCATTTTCCAGAACTAACCTATTAACAAGTCGCCACAGTGCCAGTTCCCTATTTTCTGCTGTTTTTGTGTTTCAGAAAAGCTACACATGAAATATTATCGGAATTGGACGAAACAAGTTCCAGAAGTCTTATTTTTCCCGGAAGCTTCCAAAGATCCGAAGAGGAGACGGAGTGGGGCCATGAGGTGCCCACACACCAGGGCGGCGCAGCCCAGCCCCTGGCCATGCCCCCTATGTGTGAGACCGCCTCGGTCCACTCCTGACGATGCCCCTTCGCCTATAAAGACCCCCCGACGGGAAAAACCTAAGGACCCAATCAATTTTCTAGAAACACATCGCGATCCGCCGCCGTCGTCGACTCGAGATCGGGAGGGTCTAGAAGCTCGTCCCGGCACCCTGCCGGAGAGGGGAATCGCCACCGAAGGTCTTCTTCATCGCCATGCTTGCCTCCGGAGCGATGAGTGAGTAGTCTACCTTAGACTATGGGTCCATAGCAGTAGCTAGATGGTTGTCCTCTGCTTCATGTTTAGATCTCATGAGCTGCCCTACATGATTGAGATCACCGTTATGTAATTCTACATGTTTGGTTTGTTGGGATCCGATGAATATTGGTGTTATAATTGAGTTGCTATACTGAAATATATCTTATGTTATCTCTATGTTGTTTATGATCTTGCATGCTCTCTGTTGTTAGTAGCTATCTTGGCCGAGTAGTTGCTAGTGACTCCAAGAGGGGGTATTTATGCTCGATAGTGGGTTCATGCCTCTATTTAATCTGGGGGAGTGACAGAAACCTCTAAGGTTGTAGATGTGATGTTGCTACTAGGGAGAAAACAACATTCATATGCTCGAGGGCATATGCTTTGTTTACATTACACACTTTGCTTAATGCAATTATCTGTTGTTCGTAACTTAATACTCATGGGGTGTTCGGATGATATCCCCGTGGGTGGATTATTAGTCATAGATGCAGTTGGATGGCGGTCTATGTATTTTGTTGTAATGCCCAGAGTAAATCGCATAGTGATCTTCTTGACATATCACGTTATCTTTATTCTATCAATTGCCCAACTGTAATTTGTTTACCCGGCATGTGTTATTTATCTTATGGAGAGACACCACTAGTGAACTGTGGACCCTGGTCCTATTTCCATCATATTGCTATCACCTGTTTACTTTACTCGCATTGTTTACTTTACTCACATACTTCTACTGTTTTCCACTCGATACGCTCATACCCTTTGTTTCAAGCAAACCGGTGAGATTGACAACCTCATCGTAAGTTGGGAACAAAGTACTTGGTTGTGTGTGTGCAGGTTCCACGTTGCTGCTCGCAAAGCAAAGCTTGGACGAGGCGCCCTATAAATTGTCCGGAGCTGTCGCGAAGCTTGCAAGCATCACCTTCAGTCGTATTGTCTGCTCTTCTCCTGACCGACAAACCTTGGTTTCTTACTGAGGGAAAAGACTTGCCGCTGTGCTCATCATACTTTCCGCTTGGAGTTTCCCAACTGCCTGGCCATAATCATCATCAACTACATGCCAGCCATCAGGAAACCATTGCACCAGGGAGCATAGGATCTTAGAGTTTAAGGCTGTGGTTAGATTTATCTTAATTACTTTCTTGTATTTGCGGATGCTTGCAAGGGGTATAATCACAAGTGTGTATTTATCCTAGTAAGGGTAGTACGCTAGCACAGGTTCACCCCCATAACACTTATCAAACCAATAAAGACTATTTAGCGGTATGTAGCGAAAGCTTTTGACAGAAACTCCTGTGTGTCCTCAAGAACGTTTGGTTATTATAAGTTACACAATCGGCTTGTCCTTTGTTGAAGAAAGGATTGGGCCACTTGCTGCAATTGTTGCTACTGTCTTTTATTTACTCGCACTTTATTTATTTGCATTATCAAATACCCCTGAAAACCCGTTTGCTAGTATTTACAGTGAATCCTTGATCAAAACCACTTGTCAACACCTTCTGCTCCTCGTTGGGTTCGACACTCTTATTTATCGAAAGTACTACGATACACCCCCTATACCTGTGGGTCATCATCTGTCTCGAGTAGCTTAGACGATGAGGCATGCAGATGTGAGCGTGGTTGTCGTCCTTCTTGCCGATGATCTTGCTTGTCAGGCGCCATTGCCGGGGAGTGTAGCGCTATTGAAGAGTGGATTTGGTAAAGGTAACCGTCACTGTGAGTATTGTTTTTATTTTTGTCTTTTATTTTTATTTTATTATGCTATGGAGAATTCTTCATTTGGTTTCCTATTCGGGAACACTTCTACCACTGCTGCACATGTGGATGAACCACCACCGCCACCACCTGCTGAAGTTGATCCTTTTAAAATACCTATGAAAATTGTTGGGCGTGTTATGGATAACTGCTATTCAGGAGATGGAACTGTCCATCCGGGTGATCACTTACTATTTATACATGAATTATGTGAGTTGGTCAGGTGTGCAGGTATTTCACCAAGCCAGGTCAAGAAGAAGCTATTCTCTTTATCGTTGAAAGGCAGAGCTGAGGAGTGGTATCGACTGCTCCAAGATGGTCCATCTATGGCATGGGAGGACATTGTACCTCTCTTTTATTCCAAGTTTTATCCTCCAAGTGAAATCCATAAAGACCGTAATCGAATATATAATTTTTGGCCTCATGATGGAGAGAGTATTGCCCAAGCGTGGGCGAGATTGAAGTTACTAATGCTCAAATGCCCCATTCATGAGCTCCCCAATAATATTGTTATTGATAATTTTTATGCGAGGCTTACTCTTCCTGATAAGGATTATTTGGATGCTTCTTGCTTTGGATCATTTACTCATATGAAAGAAGATGCTAAGTGGAAACTTCTTGACCGTATACAAGAGAATGCTGAAGGATGGGAAAACGACAAAGGTAGGAAGTCAGGTATAAACTATGATTATGAATGCATTAAAGCTTTTATGGGAACCGATGACTTTCATAGTGTTAGCACTGCTTATGGTCTTGATTCTCAAATACTTGCTAATTGTCTTAAGGCCTTTGCCTCTTATCTTGATGTTCCAAAGAAAGATTGGAACAAATATCATGTGCCTTATAAAGATTCTATTAGTCATATACCTGCTGCAGCTACTGAAGTTTGTACTGTTGATAGCATTGTGCATGAACCTTTTTTTGAGAAGACACCTTTTCCTGCTAAGGTAAAGAAGTATTCTACTTTGGTAAGTGTGTCTAATAAAAGTACTAAGAAAGCTGCAGAACCTGATGAGCAAATTACTATTAAGTCTCCTGTAGCTATATTGAAGGATCTTGTTACTAAAGATGTAGGGGATGAATATATTCTTTTTTGTGAAGATGCTTCTAACATTCTCTCACATCCTAAAAGGCATAGGAAAACAAGTGTTCCTGTTATTTCTGTCAGGATTGGAGATCATTGCTATTATGGTTTATGTGATATTGGTGCTAGTGCAAGTGCTTTTCCTTTAGAGCTTTACAAAGAAATTATGCACGAGATTGGTGCTTGTGAACTTGAAGATATTGATGTGGTTGTTCAACTTGCTAACAGAGAGACTGTTTGGCCTCTTGGTATTGTTCGCGATGTGGAAGTTCTTTGCGGTAAGACTAAATACCCCACTGATTTTCTAGTACTTGGTAAAGAGGCTAGTAAAACTTGTCCCATTATTTTTGGTAGACCCTTTTTGAATACTTGTGGTGCTGTGATAGACTGTAGGGAGGAGAAAATTTTCACTAAGTTTAATGGAGAGTCTTATGAGTTTAATTTTTCCAAGTTTGCTAAGACTTCCTATGAAAATGACACACCTAATAAAAAAATTCGAGTTGAACAACTTGCTTCTATTGCTCTTGCTCCTAATAATGCTTTGCAGCAATTCATGGAGGATCACGAAAGTGATGTTTTCAGTAAGGAAAGAGAAGAGATAGACGACATTTTCCTTCGTCAACAACCGCTGATTAAGCACAATTTACCTGTGGAGGATCTTGGTACCACTTTGCCACCTAAGGAAGATCCTGTTTTTGAATTAAAGCCTTTGCCTGATAATCTTAAATATGCTTATATAGATGATAAGAAAATATATCCTTTTATTATTAGTTCTAAACTTTCAAGAAAGGAAGAAGAAAGATTATTGGAGATATTGAGGAAACACCGAGGAGCTATGGGATATACTCTTGATGATTTAAAAGGAATTTGCCCTACTTTATGTTAGCATGCTATTAATATGGAGAAAGACGCGAAGCCAGTTGTGGAGCATCAACGCCGCTTAATTCCCAAGATGAAGGATGTGGTAAGAAATGAGGTATTAAAGCTCCTTGATGCTGGTATTATTTATCCTATTGCTGATAGTAGATGGGTTAGTCCTGTTCATTGTGTTCCTAAGAAAGGAGGTATGACTGTTGTGCCTAATGAGAATAATGAGCTTATTCCTCAAAGGGTAGTAGTTGGTTATAGGATGTGCATTGATTATAGGAAGGTAAACAAAGTTACTAAGAAAGATCATTATCCTTTACCGTTTATAGATCAGATGTTAGAAAGGTTATCTAAGAAGACTCATTTTTGTTTCCTTGATGGTTATTCTGGCTTTTCTCAAATTGCTGTTAGAAAGGAAGATCAAGAGAAGACCACTTTTACTTGTCCTTATGGAACTTATGCTTATAAACGTATGCCGTTTGGTTTATGCAATGCTCCTGCTACTTTTCAAAGATGCATGTCTGCTATTTTTCATGGTTTTTGTGAGGAAATTGTGGAGGTCTTCATGGACGATTTTTCCGTCTATGGAACTTCTTTTGATAACTATTTGCACAACCTTGATAAAGTTTTGCAGAGGTGCAAAGAAACTAACCTTGTTCTTAATTGGGAGAAATGCCACTTTATGGTGAATGAAGGAATTGTCCTTGGACATAAAATTTCTGAAAGAGGTATTGAAGTTGACAGAGCAAAAGTAGAGGCAATTGAGAAAATCCCCTATCCCAGAGATGTTAAAGGTATTTGTAGTGTTCTTGGTCATGCTGGTTTCTATAGGAGTTTTATTAAAGATTTCTCTAAGATTTCAAAGCCTCTTACCAATCTTCTTCAAAAAGATGTTCCATTTGTCTTTGATGATGATTGTAAAGAAGCTTTTGAAACTCTTAAGAAGGCTTTAACTACTGCTCCTATTGTTCAACCACCTGATTGGAATTTACCTTTTGAAATTATGTGTGATGCTAGTGATTTTGCTATTGGTGCTGTTCTTGGACAGCACGTAGATAATAAGTTGAATGTTATTCATTATGCTAGTAAGACTCTTGATGCTGCTCAGAAAAATTATGCTACCACTGAGAAAAAGTTTCTTGCTGTTGTTTTTGCATGTGATAAGTTTAGATCTTACATTGTTGATTCTAAGGTTACTATTCATACTGATCACGCTGCTATTAGATATCTTATGACTAAGAAGGATGCTAAGCCTAGGCTTATTAGATGGGTGTTGCTTTTACAAGAATTTGATTTGCATATCGTAGATAGGAAAGGTGCTGAAAATCCTGTGGCTGACAACTTGTCTAGATTGGAAAACATTTCTTTTGATCCTATTCCTGTTAATGATAGTTTTCCAAATGAACAGTTAGCTGCTGTAAATGTGACTTCGCGAGACCTTCCTTGGTATGCTGATTATGCTAACTTTATTGTTTCCAAGTATTTGCCTCCAACTTTTACAGCTCAGCAAAGAAGAAAATTCTTTTATGATTTGAGGCATTATTTTTGGGATGACCCACACTTATATAAAGAAGGGGTTGATGGTATTATGCGAAGATGCGTACCGGAATATGAGCAACAAGAGATATTGAGAAAATGACATGGCAGTGCTTATGGAGGGCATCATGCTGGAGATAGAACCGCACAGAAGGTTCTACAATTAGGTTTTTATTGGCCAACCCTCTTTAAAGATGCTAGAAGGTATGCTTTATCTTGTGATGAATGTCAAAGAGTTGGTAATATTTCTAGACGCAATGAAATGCCGATGAATTACACTCTTGTTATTGAACCGTTTGATTGTTGGGGATTTGACTTTATGGGTCCTTTTCCTCCTTCAAAAGGCTATACCCACATACTTGTTGTTGTTGATTATGTTACTAAATGGGTAGAAGCCATACCTATAAAGAGTGCCGATGGTGAGACCTCGTTAAAAATGCTTAAAGATGTTATTTTTCCTAGGTTTGGTGTGCCTAGATATCTTATGACTGATGGAGGTTCTCATTTTATTCATGGCAGTTTTAGAAAGACTCTTGCTAAATATGATGTTAATCATAGAATTGCTTCTGCTTATCATCTCCAAACTAGTGGGCATGTAGAGCTTTCAAATAGAGAGATCAAGTCTATTTTGTAGAAGGCTGTCAATAGATCTAGGAAAAACTGGGCTAGTAAGTTAAACGATGCTTTATGGGCTTATAGAACTGCTTATAAGAACCCCATGGGAATGTCTCCTTATAAGATGGTTTACGGAAAAGCGTGTCACTTGCCTTTAGAATTAGAACACAAAGCTTTTTGGGCGGTGAAAGAGCTTAATAGAGATTTTAAACTAGCCGGTAAGAAAAGGTTATTAGATTTGAGTTCTCTAGATGAGTGGAGAAACGAAGCGTATGAGAATGCTAGACTTTTCAAAGAGAAAGTCAAGCAATGGCATGATAAGAGAATTCTTAAGAGAGAGTTTCATGTTGGTGAGAAAGTTCTATTGTATAGGTCTCGTCTCAGATTTTTTGCAGGGAAATTACTATCTAAATGGGAAGGACCATATGTTATTGTGGAAGTGTACCGATCAGGTGCTATTAAGATTGCTTCATTGAAAGATGACTCTACACAAGTGGTGAATGGGCAAAGACTCAAACATTATATTACTGGAGATTCTTATAATGAAGATGTTGATGTAATTGAAACAGTTTCTCCAGAAGAATTCATCCAAGACAAATTGCAGGTACCTGCAGAGTTCGTTTTTGAATAGGTAACAGTTCTAGTCAGAGAAGTTTCGCGTTGAACTCTTCCTTTAATATTTTCGCTATTTTTACTAAATATGAAAAATCACGAGACGAAAACGGGCAGGAAAAGGAGTCCGGGTGCTCCTCACACACAGGGGGCGCGGGTCCACCCCTGGCCGCGCCGCCCCGGTGTGAGAACACATCGGAACTCATTTCCGTCCCGGTTTCCTCCTGTGATTTCCCCTCGATGTATAATTTTCGCCTATATAACCCCCCGGAGTACCCGAGGTCTGTATATCGTTTTCTCATCGTGTTTTTGTTTCGAGTTATTTCTGTCAGGGATTGCTCTCAGCTTTGGAGTTACAATGTCTTTGCCCGGTCCATCCGAGGAGAACTCTCTTGCGGATACCATTAATCTGTACATGAGGGAGCTGAAGATGCATCCGAAGGAGTTGTCACTCAAGGATGGGGAGTTGCAGATTAAAGATGTCCAAGGACCAAAGGGAGAAGGGAGTCTCGAAGCCAGGATGGAAGCACTGGAACAAGAAGTTTTCAAATATAAGAAGATGGCGGAGCGCGAGGTGGAACTCATCCATAGGATTAATCAAGAGCTTGTTACCAAGTACAAGAAGGAGACTACAGAACTGTGGAAGGACATCTTTTCGCTCCATGAGACCACCAATCAATTACAAGCACAACTCTACGACTTGCAGAACCAAAACTGTGAGTATGAAGCTAGGTTTAAACAAATGAGTGTTGCTGCAAGTTTCAGGACATTGGAGACCAAGACATCCTTCCTCGACGGAGGACCCCTGCCTTGGAAGTATGACAGTGATGAAGACTCACCGCCACCGCCAAAAGAGTAACTCGTCATCGGTATAGGCATCCCCTTGGCTTGTTCCAAGCTTGGGAGAGTGCCGCGGTATCACATCATCACCCTTTTACTCATTTACTTTTCAAGTAGAGTCATATCATGAATAGAGAAGTTATCTTATAGAATAGTTTGCAGTTTGGAAGTATCCTCCTTAGTTGGTTACCTATGTATTCCTTGGTGTGAGTTGCGGTAATAAAATATTAATGAGAAGTTCTATCGTTTACTTTCCGCACACTTTATTTTAGGTTGCAATCTCTCTTGTACGACTAGTCTTGTTGATTAGTATTGGTATCACTTAGGGAGCATGAGTAAATTTAGTTGGTTTTGGCAAACCTAGCTTGGTCAGTAGCAACATTACCTTGAGGTTTGAGTAGAAAAGAATAAATAAGTGTTTGTAGTTACATCACTTCAGTTTACTCTTCATGTTTGGCTTATAAGCATTATTATTCTCAAAGTTAAAATCGTTGTACCTTCAAGAAAGTTTGCATGATTGTTATTATTATATGTATGTTTGTTTGTTTCATGCAACTCTTAGGCTTGCTACCCAGCCTTGCTAGCCAAAGACCTGTACTGAGAGGAAATACTTCTCGTGCATCCAAATCCCAAAAGCCAAGTCACTTCCAAAGAGTCCACTATAAATTCCTATGCATGGTATTTTAAGCCATTCCAAGTAAATTTTCATGTGCTACCTTTCAAAAACCTTCAAATACTTCTCATTTTGTGCCACTGTTTTTAGCTCATGAGGACGTAGTGGATGGGTTTGTTATCTTCCATACTAAATTAAGTACCCCTCGACTAGGCAGCTTCATCTGCTCGTCATTAATTTTGCAAGGGAGCTGGTCAGACCATTATAATCTCAAAAAGAAAAGAAAGAAAAGAGCACTCCTCCATGGTATGTGAAAGTTGGTTGGCACCCGATGGAATCGGTTAGCCATGGTTTGAGAAAGGAAAAAGGTGGGGAGGAGTGCAAAGCTATAAAAGAGCACCAATTTGCCAATTAATCAAACATCTCGGAACCGCTCTCACTTGTTTAGTATGGAAGATATCAAGAACTCCGTTGCTAGTCGTTGACAAAAGCAACCACCTCTCAAAATAACTTTTTACCTCTGTTTTGCAAATGAAAAGCTCTAGCACATGTTTAATCCCTGCTTCCCTCTGCGAAGGGCCTGTCTTTTACTTTTATGTCGAGTCAACCTATTTCCCCTCTATCTCAAGCAAGCATTTGGGTTGTTATGATTCACTCATTCATATGTCGATCCGTTTAATCATGTTTATTATCTTTCTTGTTTTGTACAATGCTTTTGTCTGAAGGAATATATCTTTGAAAGCTTTCTTTGAATGCAAAAAGTTTGTTTCGTTAAGCATATGGTTTTTGCTATATTAGCTCTGTTTTAAAAAGGCTCCATTCAAAGGCTAGTATAGTTTGTTCATCGTTCTCTAACCAAGAACTAAGGTTTGCCATCACCAATTATAGTTTACCTTGTGCATCTTTATATGTGATCCCCTTTACTTATTGCACGTCTATATTATATAAAGGGAAGTTGCTGTCTATTATAACTTGTGCCTTTAGTGAATGTGATGCTTCTTGTCCGTATTTTGATTATCGACACTTCACTCCATAAACCTGTGGTCATGTTTACCGAGTTTAGTTTTCGCTTGGGGACAAGCGAGGTCTAAGCTTGGGGGGGTTGATACGTCCATTTTGCATCACTATTTTGTATCATAATTTACTGTTATTCATTGATATATTCCATATTTAGAGATGATACTTATGTTGTTTCCTCTGTTTTTACATGTTTGATGATCATTGGAGGATTTGCTGCCGGAGTCAGGATTCTGCTGGAAAAGGACCGTCAAGACACCATATTTCGGAAAATCAGGAAAATTTCAGAAAAATACCATAAAATTACATTTTACCAAAAGACTCCAAAAGCCAGAAGGAGGAGTCGAGAGGGGCCAGAGGGCAGCCTCACACACAGGGGGCGCGGCCTGGCCCCTGGCCACGCCGGCCCTGTGTGAGGCCGCCCTGGCGCACTCCAGGTCTCGCCCCTTCGCGTACTTCATCATCCCCAAAAACCTAAGTCGGGGGGGCTCAGAGATACACACAGCCGCCACTGCGGGGCAGAAAACACCAGAGAGAGAAAAGCTCTCCGGTAGGCAGAAATCTGCCGGGGAAATTCCTTCCCGAAGAGGGGAGATCGTCGCCATCGTCATCACCATCGCACCGGACTTCATCGGGATCATCATCATCATCTCCATCACCAGCACCTTCATCTCCACCATCACCACGCCATCCCGCTGTAACATCTTGAGTTGGATCTTGTTATATTCTTAGGGGAAACTTTCCCGGTGTTGATTACTCTTGTAGTTGATGCTATTGAGTGGAACCGTTGAATTAAGGTTTATGTTCAGATTGTTATTTACCATTATTTCACCTCTGATCATGATCCATATGATGTCTTGTGAGTAGTTCGTTTAGTTCTTGAGGACATGGGAGAAGTCAAGATGTTAGTAGTGAATTATTGTTAAGAAATATTTAATGGTTTGATATTGTTGTGGTGCTATTTCACTAGTGGTGTCATGTGAACGTCGACTACATGATACTTCACCATTTATGGGCCTAGTGAGATGCATTGTGTATTTGGCTACCAATTGTGGGGTTGCTGGAGTGACAGAATCCTAAACCTCCATTGGAAAACCATTACACCAGGGAGCGTAGGATCTTAGAGTTTAAGGTTGTGGTTAGATTTATCTTAATTACTTTCTTGTATTTGTGGATGCTTGCAAGGGGTATAATCACAAGTGTGTATTTATCCTAGTAAGGGTAGTGCGCTAGCACAGGTTTACCCCCATAACACTTATCAAACCAATAAAGACTATTTAGCGGTATGAAGCAAAAGCTCTTGACAGAAACTCCCGTGTGTCCTCGAGAACGTTTGGTTATTATAAGTTACACAACCGGCTTGTCCTTTGCTGAAGAAAGGATTGGGCCACTTGCTGCAATTGTTGCTACTGTCTTTTATTTACTCGCACTTTATTTATTTGCATTATAAAATACCCCTGAAAACCCGTTTGCTAGTATTTACAGTGAATCCTTGATCAAAACCACTTATCAACACCTTCTGCTCCTCGTTGGGTTCGACACTCTTATTTATCAAAAGTACTACGATACACCCCCTATACTTGTGGGTCATCATCTGTCTCGAGTAGCTTAGACGATGAGGCATGCAGATGTGAGCGTGGTTGTCGTCCTTCTTGCCGATGATCTTGCTTGTCAGGTGGCACTAGATGTCCTCGTGATAGTCTGATGGCAGGGTTGGTGGCTTTTCGAAAAAAAAGTCTTGCCGACTAGATTCATGTCGGCAAATGGCGGCTCCTGAGGGCACCATCCTCCTTCTTGGGAGTGTGTAGTCATGGAGTCATGCATGTCATCCATCCATTCATTGTTCATGGGGAAAACCCAAATCCGGCTTGCCGGAGCAGACGGTGGTGACCTCTGATGACCCACAAGTATAGGGGATCGCAACAGTCTTCGAGGGAAGTATTACCCAAATTTATTGATTCGACACAAGGGGAGCCAAAGAATATATGTAAGCCTTAACAGATGAGTTGTCAATTCAGCCGCACCTGGAAACGGTCTTACTCGCAGCGGTTTCTGATGGCGGCGGCGCAGCGGAAGTCTATCTGGGAAAAACGCCGTCTCCCTGATATTATGTCGTCCGGGGGTATATGTACGTGAGAGGGGAGGTCGAGAGGGGTTCTGGGGCCCCCTCACGCAGGGGTGGCGCGGCCAGGGCTGGGCCGCGCCACCTGTGCGTGACAGCCCCTCGAGCCCCTTCTCCCTCCTGTCTTCTGGCTCCGTGGGTCTTCTGGTGAAATAGGATTTTTCATGATTTTTCCCGAATTTTTACTGAAAGTCGAATTCCTGCACAAAAACGAGACACCAGAGCAATTCTGCTGAAAACAACGTCAGTCCACGTTAGTTGTATTCAAAACACACAAATTAGAGGAGAAACAATAGCAAAAGTGTTCGGGAAAGTAGATACGTTTTGGACGTATCAACTCCCCCCAAGCTTAGCTATTTGCTTGTCCTCAAGCAATTCAGTTAACAACTGAGAGCGATAAAAGAAACTTTCACGAACACAATTGCTCATATGATGTATATATACTAACTATGTGATCAAGTACTCAGGCAATTCATAATAAGAAATATGCAACTAATGTCACCTCATAGTCGAGCAAGCTATGAAAGAGTGCCAATGCACTAATAACAAGTAACATGTACATGAGAAACTACAAGATTGTAATATGCATAAATGATATGAAAGAGTGGTATCCTGCTTGCCTTTATTTGTAGAGCAAAACATAAATGCTGAGGCACCTCTGAAGTCCAAGGGAAGACTAGAAGTAGAAATATCAAAGATACAAGCATCAAAGTTATACCACAATTAACCGTGTTTTGGGACAAGCACATTACACTAAGAATAACAGCTATGCTCTCAAGAAGTGCTTAAAAGTTAGAAGATGATGACTCAACATAAAAGTAAACGAATGACCCTTCGCAGAGGGAAGCAGTGATTTAACATGTGCTAGAGCTTTTCATTTGTAAAACAGAGATAAAAGTTTCTTTTGAGAGGTGGTTGTTCTATGTCAACGACTAGCAATGGGGACTTACTATCTTCCATAATAAACAAGTGAGAGCGGTTCCGAGTTCTTTGAAATTTGGCACATTGGTGCTCTTTTATAAAGCTTTGGCACTCCTCCCCACCTTTTTCCTTTCTCAAACCATGGCTAACCGATTCCATCGGGTGCCCACCAACTTTCTCATTCCTTTGGAGGAGTGCATTTTTTTCTTTCTTTTAGAATTAAGATTATAATGGTCTGACCAGCTCTCATGCAAAATTAATGACGAGCAGATGAAGCTGCCTAGTCGAGGGGTACTTAATTTAATATGGAAGATAGCAATTCCGACCACTACGTCCCCATGAGCTAAAAACAGTGGCACAAAATGAGAAGTAGTTGAAAGTTTTGAAAGGTAGCACATGAAAATTTACTTGGAATGGCTTACAAATACCATGCATAGGAGTTTATAGTGGACTCTTTTGAAGACTTGGTTTTGGTAATTGGATGCACGAGTAGAGCTCATACTCAGTACAAGTGAAGGCTAGCAAAAGACTGGGAAGCGACAATCGAGAGAGCAATAACTGTCATAATCATGCTTGCGACAAAACAAAATTAATATAGGCATAAAAATGATCCAAGAACTCTGAGGCAATTTAGATCATCGAGGCTTAATTGACTTTTTGTTCAGTCATATGCATGCTTGAGCATGTGCCAAGTCGATTCAAATGAAGCTTTCAGAGGTGGATACCACAATATCATACCATACTATGAATAAAACAATGCATGCAAGCGTCTACATGACATGCTACAGGCTAATAGTAAATTGAAACTAATCATATGAAAGCAAGAACTACAAAGCATCCATTAGATAACATATACCTTACATGAACCGACTAAGCATGTCCACATAGATGAGTATATGTACAAAAATGAAAACAAATAGAGTTCATACCAGCCTCTTACCACATCTCGGATTGTCATATATCGTCATTATTGCTCTTCACTTGTGTGGCTTGAATAATATAAAGTGAATACCAAGCTCCAATGGAGTAACGAGAGACTGAACTCTGCAACAAACTTTACAAAACCGAAGAAGAACAACAAATATTTTTGGGGTTTTCAATTTTTAAAACAAAAGCAGAAGGAAATAGCAAACAAAGCAAAATATTTTTGGATTTTTCAAATAGCAAACCGAAAATAGCAAGTAAAGCAAACCAAAGGTAGAAAACTAAAGAACCAAATAGGGAGAAACAACGGAAATATTTTTGGTCTTTTTGTGTTTTGGAAAAATGGAAACAAGAACGAGAACAATAAAGAAGGAGAAACATGGATATACAAAGGACCGACTAAATATGATGTGTAGATGAGTGAATCGTCGGCGTACCTCCCCCCAAGCTTAGGCTTTTGGCCTAAGTGGAGATCAATCCCAACTCGGCCAACTCGGCCATGAAGTGGCGCCTCCGTAGTGTGACGAAGAAGCACCATCGTCCTGATATGAGTTCGAGGATCCCCCGAAGTGGTACGTGGTGAAGTGATAGGCCGGCTCCTCCTCTTCCTCCTGGACCACCACGCCGTGTTGGATATTGAAACCAAGCAGCCTAAGCTGATCGTCCAACTCCACCTTCGTGCGCGACCATGGCCTCATGTGAATGTTGAACAAGTTAGGCTGAGGCAAGGGAATTTCCCTTTCCTCTCCATCAATAAATAACATCCTGTAAACTAATTTCCCTGCACAAGAGTTAGCAGTAACAAAATGATGGAGTTTCATAGCAGCAAGATCAAGCCTTTGTGGAGCCAACAATACATCATTAGGAGCAATAGAAAGTCCTAGCTCAGCAACAATGCGCGCGGCAATAATACCTCCATAAATAGGTCCCCTAGCGGCTAGGCGACGAGCAATAACAGCACCAAGGTTATACTTCCTACCAACATCAAGAGCGGTAGCTAGAAAAGCCAAATGATAGTTGGAGATATTGCTAGTGTTTTCTCTACCAAGTACACTAGTTGCAAGATAGTAAGTAAAATATCTAATAGCTGGGAGCTGAATATTTCTTATCTTGCCACGATGTGCGGTGCGGTCATCATCATTGGTCACCCCTCGGTAAAGCTCCAACAAATCAGCGGGGTGATTTTGTATCTTCTTTGCCGTTCCAAACATGGGAATACCTAAAATAGAACAAAACCTCCCCAAAGACATGGTGATAGACTTATCATAAATCTTAAATGCAACGGAAGGATTGTAGTGAGCGTTAATAAATTTAAAACTTTCAACGAAAGTCTTTGTAAGCAAAGCATATTGGTCTCTTTCATCTGTCAAGTAATCAGTCAACCCAACCCTGTTAATAAGGAGCAAGAAATCATCAAGAATTCCTGCATCACTCAAAAAGTTAAGACAAGGGAAAGTGGATGGGTGTGCATCTCCATCGTCCCCTTCAAGGTTTGGTGACATGATATCCTCATTATAAGACATCCTATATTGAGCAGTGGATCTTGAAGGCCTTGATGACCTTGGTGCATCACTTTCAAACACTTATCCATATGTGAAGTTGTCCATCTCCCTTCTCTGAAATTTTTCAACAAACTCATAAAAAGTGATTTAAAGACAAGCAAGTGTAGGAAACTACTATAATGGGTTACTAGAGAGCTATTATGCATCAAAATAACCATTCTAAGTAATAGAACAAGCATGCATACTCATTTATACTGTCACCTACAATGCTAAAATACTCAAGAAATACTTTACCAAAAGAAAATCTACTTGGACAAGTGGAGGAGTCACATACCGGAGAGCAAATGATCCAAATTTCAGCAGAAATGTTGGGCTGAGCAAGGAGATCGAAAAATCGAGGTGAAGAACAGCAAGAACTCGGGCTTGAGCAAATGGGGCGATGTTTTTCGGGAGAGAGAAAGAGCTGGGGAAGAAGAGATGAGTGAGGAGCCTGGTGGGGCCCTCTCACACATGGGTGGCGCGGCCAGGGCTGGGCCGCGCCACCTGTGTGTGAGGTGGCGTGGCTGCCCCACCTGGTGCCTCCCAGGTGTCTCTCTGCCCCATTTTTGACATAAAAATTTATAAAGAATTTTCTGGAATTTTCTGAGAAACTTTATTTTCGAGGATTTTTCAGAAATTGGTGTATTGATAAAACTCAGAAAAACTTAGATGAAAAGATTTCAAGCAAATCAAAACCAAGCATGCAGCAGCTCTGAGATACTCTTAATCATACAACTAAACTGAAGGAATAACATTTTGATGAAAGTAAATATAAGTAAGGTGGAGTAGATGCGGTGAAAACGAAGTTTCGTTCATATAAAATCACTTTGTTAACAAGGTTGATCAAGTCTTGTTACCAAACTAACTTTTTATGAGGCAAAACTTTGCACTTCACTTAATGCTTATGTTACCTCAACTTTGATAGGTATCGTCCCAACCATAACAATTTGATATTCTTCCTTGGGCTTTCGCTCTGAACAAATAATTTGACCAACTTTGATGGTCTCAGCATTCTCGATTGAACTTAGAGCATTCTTCCTATCAATCTTCTTGGGAAAATAAACCGTATATTCTTTGTCATTAACATTAAAAGTAACTTTTCCTTGATTGCAATTAATAACAGCACCTGCAGTGTTTAGAAAAGGTCTCCCAAGAATAATAGACATATTATCATCTTCAGGCATTTCCAACATAACAAAATCAGTTAATATTAAACAACTGTTAGCAACTTGAACAGGAACATTTTCACATATACCAATAGGAATAGTAGTAGACTTATCGGCCATCTGCAAAGATATATTAGTTGATACCATTTTTTCTAAATCAAGTCTCTTATAAAGAGAAAAAGGCATGACACTAACTCCAGCTCCCAAATCACATAAAGCAGTTCTAACATAGTTATTTTTAATGGAGCAAGGAATAGTAGGTATACCTGGATCTCTAAGCTTTTTTGGAACTTTACCATCAAAAGAATAGTTAGCAAGCAGTGTGAAAATTTCCTCACTAGGAATTTTCCTTTTGTTAGTGACAATATCTTTCATATACTTTGCATAAGGAGGCATTCTAATAGCATCAGTCAAAGGAATTTGCAAAAATAAAGGTCTCATCCATTCACAAAACCTGTTGTAGTGTTCTTCTTCCTTGGACTTGTGTTTCTTACTAGGAAAAGGCATTGGTTTCTGTACCCAAGGTTCCCTCTCTTTACCATGCTTGTTGGCAATGAAGTCTTCTTTAGTGTACTTTGCATTTTTATCACTCTTTTCCGGTTCTTTTTCAACTTCCTCTTTATCTTCTTCTTTATCGGAAGCATCTCCTGGTTCAGTTTCAGCATCAGAAATAGAAACACTGTTAGGATCTTTACCTGCATCAGAGGATTCTGCGGTTGTTTTATGCTTCTTCTTCTTCTTGGAAGGAATATTATCACTTGAAGTGCGTTGAGAATCTTGCTCAACCCTCTTAGGATGTCCTTCAGGATATAATGGGTCTTGAGTAGCAGCACCACTTCTTGTGCGTATTTCACATGCTTGCTTCTCTCTTGCAGCATTAACTAGCAAGTCTTTTTGCACCTTGGTAAGCGGATCAATTTGTGTTTGAACCATTTGAAAATGTTTAGCAAGTATCTTTATATCATTGGCGGTTCTCTCCACAATATCCTGCAACTTGTTAATAGCTCTAGAATTTTCCAACAAATGGTTGTGCACCATTCTATTAAAATTTTCTTGCTTAACAATAAAATTATCGAACTCATCTAAGCATTGATCAGGAGGTTTAGTATACGGAATATCTCTTTCATCAAAGCGTTGGAGAGAGTGTACCTCAATAGTAGATGAGTGAGGGATTGGCTTACATAATTCTTCTATAGGAGGTAAATTCTTCACATCTTTGGCCTTAATACCTTTCTCCTTAAGAGATTTCTTAGCTTCCTTCATAACTTCGTCATTTAATTCAATCATCCCTCTCTTCTTCGGCGTAGGCTCTGTAGATGGCGCAGGGGTTGGTGCTGGTGTTGGCTCAACTAAAGTCCAATCATCATGATTCCGGCTTATTTTAGCCATTAATTCTTCAGCTTCAGCCGGAGTTCTTTCCCTGAAAACACAACCAGCACAACTATCCAAATATGACTTAGATTCATCCGTTAGTCCATTATAAAATATGTCAAGGAGTTCATTTTTAGGCAATGGTTCTTTAGGCAAAGCTCTAATTAAAGAACAAAACCTTGTCCAAGATTCAAGCAATATCTCTCCTTTTCCCTGTTCAAAATCAAAGATTTTCTGCACAGCAGCATGTTGAGCACTAGCGGGAAAATATTTCTGAAAGAAAGCATTAACCAAAGCAATAGGACTAGTAAGAGATCCAGGAGACAAGCTATTAAACCAAATTTTAGCAGCATCTTTCAGCGAGAAAGGAAAAATCTTAGCAACAAAGTAAGTGCGGAGCTTAATATCATCAGAAAACAAATTACTCAAAGTAGAAAGCTCATTCATGTGCTCCATAGCACTCTCATCTTTAGTACCACAAAAAGGAGTTTTCTCAACAATAGATATGTAAGATAAATCCAAAGAAAAATCATAATCCTTATCTCTAATATTTATAGGAGAAGCAGCAAACTTAGGATCAGGAGACAAATTATATCTAACAGAACGTCTGGCAAGAAGTTCTTTAACATTACCTGCATTACGAGCAGCACGTGCTTCTGCAATAAAATCATCATTAAGCTCAATGTAAGCATCATCATCATAATCATCACTAGAACATTCCCTAGACTCAGGTGAACTAACAGGTGTAACAGTGGTGTTTCCCAACTTAGCTCTAGCAATAGTAGCATCTAAAAAGGAACCTAGTGAACCTCTCTCATCAAGCACAGTAGAAGCATCATCTAAATTATCAGTGGCATTTTCAATCTCAGCAGAAGTAGTAGCAGTAGCGTGTGGGTGTGGTGGTGTAAGCAACTTACTCATAACAGATGGCGAATCAAGAGCAACAGAGGTGTTGAGAGTCGTACCTCTTCTTGTGGTGGATGGCAATATAGAAACTTTTCCATCACAAGGTTTACCCATGATGAAAGGATTGCAGCGAACAATATGAATACCAAGTGAACTTACAAATAAAGCTATGGTTCCCCGGCAACGGCGCTAGAAAATAGTCTTGATGACCCACAAGTATAGGGGATCGCAACAGTCTTCGAGGGAAGTATTACCCAAATTTATTGATTCGACACAAGGGGAGCCAAAGAATATATGTAAGCCTTAACAGATGAGTTGTCAATTCAGCCGCACCTGGAAACGATCTTACTCGCAGCGGTTTTTGATGGCGGCGGCACAGCGGAAGTCTATCTGGGAAAAACGTCGTCTCCCTGATATTATGTCGTCCGGGGGTATATGTGCGCGAGAGGGGAGGTCGAGAGGGGTTCTGGGGCCCCCTCACGCAGGGGTGGCGCGGCCAGGGCTGGGCCGCGCCACCTGTGCGTGACAGACCCTCGAGCCCCTTCTCCCTCCTGTCTTCTGGCTCCGTGGGTCTTCTGGTGAAATAGGATTTTTCATGATTTTTCCCGAATTTTTACTGAAAGTCGAATTCCTGCACAAAAATGAGACACCAGAGCAATTCTGCTGAAAACAGCGTCAGTCCGCGTTAGTTGTATTCAAAACACACAAATTAGAGGAGAAACAATAGCAAAAGTGTTCGGGAAAGTAGATACGTTTTGGACGTATCAACCTCCTTGGAGCGTTTTTGGGAGTGTTGCCTCTCTTGGAAATGTTGGGTTGCAGGTTCAGTTGACGTCTTCGGTTGCCATCGGTGTGTGCATGTCCTTGGTTTGTTTATGTGGCGTGCCTTCTTCTACGGAGCTTGAGAGGCCCAACATCTCCTCTTCAGCTTTGACTTCTTTTCTGAGGACGTGGATCAGACGTTCGTAGTGCTCACCGTTGTCGTTATGTTTTGTGTTGCCCGCGGGTGCCCTAGACCTAGTTTAGCTAGGCATTGTGGTCGTATGTGCGGCTTTTCTTACGGTTATCCTTTAAAATTGTGCGGTGTGGGTTTATTTTGCCTAGTTTTCCTTACAAACCGATATGTGCGGGTTGAGTTTGTGCCAGTTTTCCTTATAAACATGTCAATCCTATTACTTAGTGCCTATTTCAATGTATGAATTGGGGCTTGGAATTGCCCATTTAAAATTTAGAGGCCCGAGTTCTGCTGTTTGGGTGACCATGGAATTCGAGTTTGGAGACTAGCCAAAATTCTGGCCAATTCCACCATTTGTTATTCCGGCCTAGCACATTTCTGAGCCGCCCCGCTCCAAATTGGCTGGAATCTCCCCGAGCGTACCGCTTCGATGTCTCATTGATAGAACCAAGCTCGACATGGCCAAACACTGGCACGACTCCGAGGAAGCAGCCGCTAGCTTGAAAATTTGAAAATGTATTCAAATTTTAAAAATTCAAATAATAGAAAAACTTCAAAAACAATCTAAAAAGTGTATTAAAAAAATCAAAAAACTTCAAAAAAAAATCAAAAAAATTGTTTAAAAAATCATATAAAAATCGAAAGTAAAAAAATCAAAAAATTGTGAAGAGATTTAAAAAAATAAAAATCTTCTGAAAATTCAAGAAATTTGCAAATAGAACAAATATAAAAGTTTGTTAAAATTTAAATAAAAATTTGAAGCTCACCCTAACCCTAGATCAAAATTCAATTCCATGTTTTGTACATCCAAACAGGATTTGGAATTAGGTGCTATTCTTTGATTCCAACAAAAAAAATTATGCACATCCAAATAATAAAATTTCTACATTTCCATCTTAGATTTGGAATTTTCAGTCCAATTCATTTTCGAGCTAAAATTTCTACATCCAAACAGACCCTTAGTGAAAAGTCAGCCAGTTGCTCAAAAAAGGAATCTGGCAGGTGAGCTTGAACCGTCTCATATGCTGCAATACTTTCCCATTTCTTGCCGACTAGATTCATGTCGGCAAATGGCGGCGCTCGAGGGCACCGTCCTCCTTCTTGGAAGTGCGGATTCATGCATGTCACCCATCCATTCATTGTTCGTGGGGAAAACCCAAATCCGGCTTGCCGGAGCAGACGGTGGTGACCTCCTTGGAGTGTTTTTGGGAGTGTTGCCTCTTGGAAATGTTGGGTTGCAGGTTCAGTTGACATCTTCGGTTGCCATCGGTGTGTGCATGTCCTTGGTTTCTTTATGTGGCATGCCTTCTTCTACAGAGCTTTAGATGTCCAACATCTCATCTTCAGCTTTGACTTCTTTTCCGAGGACGTGGATCAGACTATCGTAGTGCTCACCGTTGTCGTTATTTTTGTGTTGCCCGCGAGTGCCCCAGACCTAGTTCAGCTAGGCATTGCCGTTGTATGTGCGGCTTTTTTACGGTTATATATCCTTTAAAATTGTGCGGTGTGGGTTTATTTTGCCTAGTTTTCCTTACAAACTGACACGTGCGGGTTGAGTTTGTGTCAAGTTTTCGGTCAGTTTTTCTTATAAACATTTATATTCTATTTTCATAGTGAAAAGGCAGCCGAGTTTTCCTTATAAACATGTCAATCCTTTTTTTCGTAGTGAAAAGGCACCCGGTTGCTCAAAAGAAGAATCTGGCGGGTGAGCCTGAACCGTCTCATATGCTGCAATACTTTCCCCTTTCTCACAATAACACAATAATGGAAAGATGGAATGTCCAAAACTGGGTCCTATCTGTTCATCCAAATAAGGATATCCTTTAATAGCATGGATGATGGGTAAGCGTGTTTAGTTTACACCGATGCAGAACTGCAAGTTGTGCCGCCACAAGGCACTTGTCCCTACTTAATTAAGCCACTGGCTACAGGTATGGGATGCAATGTGTGGCTGCCCTGGCGCGAGCTTTTGCTTTGCAAGTTGCAACATCTGAGGAGTATACAACATACTACGTGCTCAGAGCGATCGAGTGGTAGGAGTAGAAAGAAAATGACTATCGTGAAGCTGCACTGGGTTTAGTTTGGACGTACGGAAGGATGTGTCGCACCAATTCTTGGTCGAGGCATGTAGCCACCGAAAATGGAATCACGTGGTGTGAGTGTGACCTGACCGAGAGGCCGCTGAATATGCTTCTTCGAGCCATGTACTCTGGAGTACCTCAAAAGGTCGAACCAGTGGGGCCCACCGCCCGGCCGATCGTCATTCAGACGTCAACGGTGGTTGCGTGGTTTTGGTATGCTGCAGGTAAGATGAGCGTACGCGTGTTGTGGCCAGGTTCGTCATCACATTGTACTTGTAGATACCAGCTAAAGCTATGCATGCATCTGGTTGCATTTTGGGGCCGTTGACCTGCTGCACGTCTACGACTTCACACTTCCCCAACTTGTTCGCTTTATATATGCACCAGGACTGTTCTGTCCATCTTAAATCGATTTATTTTTATTACAACATGAATTTGTGATCTGCTGATCATGATGATATATGCATGCCCATCTTTTCCACTAGCAAACGCGCATGTTCCCAAATAGTAAGGCCCCGCTTGGTTCCCCGTATCTTAGCAAAAACGATAGGAAATAGACTACATAGACTACTAGCCCCCGCCCCCGGTTAATTATGTTGGGGTGCCGCGGGGGTAGGAAAGTACCAAGCTATGCAGCACTGCAAGCAGGAACACAATGTTGAGAGAGTGCATCACAATTTTCCGCTGCCGGACAAGCAGCACGTTCATTAGTTGGCGCACAAAATGGAATAGATAGTGCCGAAAGATGCGTACTTACATACCTGAGGGATGAATGGTGGATGAGAATGTAAGGACAAAGTATGAACCAAAACACGCAATCGGTAAACATCGCCGCACCAGCACTCGTCTGTCAGCGAAAACAAGCGCATATGAGGAGGTTCTGCTAACCTGAATATATGTTGCTAAGTGATAATATTGGTAGCCTCCTCACATGCTTCTAAGTGATAACCATCCCATATGAGGTTTAGTTTTTAAATCTAGTAATATGGAGCATCGGAGGTAAAGATATAAGCTCCTATCTAATCTCTCTCATAATTACTCGAAGAACAACAAGATACAGATGATTGAACGAGTTTCGGCCGGATTCCTCCCAACCTCCCCCGAGCCAATATCTCACGGCACTGCCGTTCATTCAGTTCAATTACAGCCTGGAGACTGGAGACGAAGCTCCACCTCTCTTTAACCCCACACGCACACACGCCGATCAGGTGACGTGCAGGTCCCACTCATCATTGGCCAGCCAGGCTGGTTCTCTCTTCTGGCGTGTCGGCCTGTTGGAGCTTACTTCCTTGACTTGTTCAGCGTCGTTGTTGGCGTTGGCGTCTGTCTCGCTGGCGGGTGGGGCATGGTCGCTGACAATCCCCCCTCCTTGGAAACCTTCTTGCCCCCAAGCAGGTGCATGCGGGAAGAGTTGGCACAGAGCTTCAATGTCCTCCCACGTAGCAGCGGTGTCGGGCAACCCACTCCAACGAACAAGAACTTGCGCCACAGTGTGATGCCCTTTCGCACGAGCCCGGGTCTGAAGAATATGCACAGGTACCTGAAACGAGAAGTGCCCAAAGAAGAATGCCAATTGGTATTATACCAAAACTCACACAAGGAAAGCCAGCGTGACCAATGTTGAGGATGCACGGAGATAAAACAGCGGGGATAGCATTCAATTGACTGATTGACATGCTTCGTTTGCCCGTCAGTCTCGGGATGGTGGCTTGTGCTCAGTTTCAATTGAGTGCCAGTGGAACGGAAGACTGACTACCAAAACTGGCTAGTAAAGATAGGATCGCGGTCCGAGACGAGAGACTGAGGCATACCATGGAGGTGAAAGATGTTGTCGACGATCTTGGTTGCAGTGTAGGGGTGGCGAATTGGAATAAAATGGGCGTACTTGGTCAGCTTGTCCACGACGACGAGGATACGGTTATATTGGCGAGATGTCGGTAGGCCTTCGATAAATTCCATCATGGATACTTCCCAAGGCGCTGATGGAATTGGCAGGGGTTGGAGCAAACCTGGTTTGAGCACACGCTCCGACTTCGCTTGCTGGCACACTTGGCAGCTGCGAACGAAATCGCGCACCATGTTCTTCATGGCCGGCCACTTGAAGAGAGAATTAACATGCCGGTACGTGACGGGAAAGCCTGAGTGACCACCTTGAGGACTATCATGCAACGCGGAGATAATTTGTTGACGAAGGGAAACATCAGGGCCAATCCAGATACGCCCCTGGAAGCGCAGAATACCATTTTTTAAGGTGAATTGACCGCTAGAGTGAGGGTTGATGGACAATTTCTGCAGCAAGGCTTGAGCAGTATGATCAGAAAGGTAACTGGCATGAATAGAGGCTAACCAGGCAGGTTGAACTGTACTAACAGCCGTCAGCTGGGAGCTAGCAGGTGGTTTACGGGAAAGAGCATCAGCAGCCCCATTATGGATACCTTTTTTTGTTAAACATAAGGCCATCAGGCCCGGCTTTAAATTAATAAAGCCAACACGGCAACAAGAGTACAATAAGGTTCTCCATCGGTCCAAAACACACCCCACGACTCATAGAAGGTCTACACACGCTACAAGCTGAATACAAACGAGAACACGCAAGCTGATAAAGGCATAGTAGATGATAGATAAGCATGCATGGCGTCGTCGTGCTCAGGCTCTAGCCCTCGCGTGCATCCTCCGAACCTCGCCCACCGCCTCGTCCAGCAACGCCCTGTCCTTCCGTCTGACCAGAGCCCTCCAGTGCTGCATATGTATCGACATTTGAAAGAAAGCATCAGCCGGGTGAGCAATAGCCTTTCCCTCAATAGTTAGCTTATTTCGCACATTCCAAAGAGTCCAGAACATCGCTGCGAAGGTAAACCAAGCTATTCTACGGAAGGAGCCAGACAGGCCCTGAGCTAAGGTCACAAAACCACCTGCCCCCGCAGGGTTCCAGTCGCATTGCAGCATATCTCTAATACCTGCCCACATGAATTGCGCCATGTGGCATGTAAAGAAGATGTGATTGCAATCCTCTATCTCCCCACAGAGGGAGCAACGACCATTCGACGGCCCCTGCCGCTTAGCTACCTGCGCGCTGCACGGTAGCTTGCCCCGAATAAGCTGCCAAAGGAAGATCCTGATCTTTGGCGGTACCCGAGTTTTCCAAACATCCTTAAAGAAGGTGACCGCCATCCCCCCGGCGAGACTCCGGTACATGGAATTGGTGGAAAATTGGCCAGATGCCTCTAATCTCCACCCCACAATGTCCTCATCCAAGGAGGACGGGAGATCCTAGATTTCCCTGCACAGGTTCTCCCACTCAACTGCTTCTGCCAGACCAAACTGGCGTCGGAAATGGATCCGCCAAGCCCCTGGCTCCCCATCTAATATCCGAGCCCCATGAACCGTAACGAAGGGTTGGTCACAACAGCTAAACAACCGAGGAAATCTCGCATGGAGGGGTCCCGACCCCGTCCACCAGTCTTGCCAGAAAAAGGTCCGCTTCCCATTGCAGACCTGGTGTTTAGCCCCAAGTTTGAAGAGCCATTTGATCTTCTGAATAGCCCTCCAAAATTGGGAACCATGAGAGGGCACCTCGCTAGCAAAGAGATCCCTATCTCCCAGGTATTTAGCCCGGATGAGGTCAGCCCAAAGACCCTCCGCGTTCTGATACAGTTTCCAGATCCATTTCATCATCAACGCGGTGTTCATGTGCCTAGTATTGAGGACTCCCAAGCCCCCATCTTCCTTTGGTTTACAAACCGTAGCCCAGTCCACCATGTGATATTTCCGCTTTGGCCCTACTCCTTCCCAGAAGAAGCGCCCCTGCGTACTATCCATGGCCGCGTGTGTAGCCTCATGAAGGAGGTACAAACTCATGGCAAATGTCGGCAGACTGGACAGGCAGGAATTGGTAAGCTCCAGACGTCCAGCTGACGCCAGGAGTAGTCCCTGCCATGGGTCAACCCGATGACCCACCTTTTCTGTTAGAAAATCCCACTCAGCCACACTAAGCGGACGGTCACTCACGGGAAGGCCGAGATACTTAATTGGAAACTTCCCTAGTTTGCAATTAAGTAAGTTAGCCACCCTCCGCTTGGCGCCCTCCGCCAAACCGGATACAACAACCTCACTTTTGTCGAAGTTGATTTTGAGGCCCGACATGTTCTCAAAGCACAAAAGCAGTGTTTTGAGATTTGCAATTCCCAAATCAGTCGGTTCGATCAAAATCATTGTGTCATCCGCGTATTGCAGGTGGGTCACCCCCCCTGGAATGAGATGCGAGACCACACCCCTTATGTGGCCCGCCGCATTGGCCCTAGAAAGATACCTTTTTTTTGTAGAGGACTCGGTATTAAAGGCCCATCATTTTGGTGAGCGCTTTCTGTTGTACTCAGTATGAAGAAATTGGTCAGTTAAGTGGGTTAGGCTCTTGTGATCAGTACGAGTAATAAATTCACCAATTTGCAGATAAGAACGCCATTGTTGGATAGCAAGCAAAATCACCAAGTATTCCTTCTCATAAACCGAGAGACCATGATGGTGAGGACCCAGAGCACGGCTCACCAATGCCAATGAATGACCATTCTGGGACAAGATTGCACCAATACCAGAATCACACGTGTCAGTTTCCACAACGAATTGCTGAGTGAAATCAGGAAGAACTAAGACCGAAGCAGAAGAGAGCGCCTCCTTTAGTGTTCTGAACGCAGTGTCAGTGACGTCTGTCCAAATAAAAATGGCACCCTTCTTCAATAGAGATGTCAAGGGCTGACTAATCAATGTGTAATGCTTGATGAATTTCCCATAATACCCTGACAATCCGAGAAAGCCATGCAACTCTTTGATAGAAACAGGAACAGGCCAGTCACGAATGGATTGAATTTTAGAGCTGTCAGTCGACACACCTTCAGAAGAAATGACATGACCAAGATAGGCAATATGCTGTTGTGCAAAGGCACGTTTAGTGAGATTGACCTGCCATTTGTCTTGTTGCAAGAGAGAAAGTGCTGCAGACAAGTGCTCCACATGGTCATGAAAGGTTCGACTCTAGATAAGGATATCATCAAAGAAAACCAAGACGAATTTCCTTAAAACTAGGGCCAAGGTCTTGTTCATAGCGTGATGGAAGGTAGCAGTAGCTCCAGACAACCCAAAGGCCATAACCCGAAACTCATAGTGACCATTATGAGCCTGGAAAGCTATTTTGTGTTCCTCACCTGGAGCCAAGCGAATTTGGTGGTAACCAGCTTTGAGATCAATTTGGAAAACCAGCGAGCGCCACACAACTCATCCAACAATTCATCAATGATAGGTAAGGGGTACTCTGCCTTGACAGTGAGTGCATTATGGTGACGGTAGTCCACAACAAGGCGCCAAGCATGGACATATTTATCAGCAGAATCGAATTTCTTGACTAACAGTATCGGGAAGCTGAAAGCACTCTGGCTGTGGCTAAGAACACCTTGATCCAGTAGCTTTTGTATTTGGTGTTGGGGACATACCAAATAGGTATACCTGCAACGTAGTCCTAAACTAGCAAGCCAGGGTGGCCCATGCAGGTGGTATGGAGGATTGCCTACCGGGTGACCCAGTTGCTGGAAGGCCCATGGCGGTACAGGAGGACGCATGAGCTTATGGCGGTTATCCTAGATAGGCCCATGGCGGGTATGCCTTGTAGTGTACGTCATTGTATAGGACTTAGTCTAGGATTCCATATTGTATCCGCCCTGGTACCACCGTGATGCCCACGCCAGGCGCCTTTATAAGCTGGCGTGGAGGAGCCCTCAAGGACACACACCACAAACACATCAATCTCATTGTAACCGAGCACTTGTTGCCATATAGTGAATTATAGCAGCACGTAGGGTCTCGCCACCGTTGCGGGATCTGAAGCTGGGTAAACTCGTGCTACCACCATCCCGGATCGCTCCGCCGTGTTCAGCCCCTTCCATAAACCGCCATACACCAACTCCTATGGAAGATCTATTGATGAAACCATGACAGTTGGCGCCCACCATGGGGCAAAACACGTCAGGAGCACGGATCCAGGCAGGATCTGCCTTCGCAGGCATCGGCGACACCGTCGCCATCGGGCATGTCCTCTACGATTCTGGCTTCCCCATCGTCCTAGCGGATAACCTCTGGGTGCCGGCTAGAGAAAACCCTGCTTGATTCACTATCGTTCTGATCGGAGACATCCACATCTTCATCAGAGAGACAAACCCTACCCCCGCCACGGAAACTGATTTCTGGCAGATCGGTATGGCCGAAACATAAGGACCGCTTTCGAGCTGGATACGGAGGAATCATCTGATCTGGAACTTTTCAAGTCATCCGGATCAAATCTAAAAACAAATCCCACCCAACCCGCCCTATAGGTGGAGGAAGTGGTGGAAGACCGCTATGAATCCGCCATGGGCAACCTGGCGTTAGAGGCATCATCGGCCTTGGTTCCAGTTCAGTTTTCAAATGTGGTGCTACGCGATAAGGTCGAATGGAGACAGGACGAGCTCCAGGTATCAGAGGAATATGGTGATCATACTGCCAACGAGGAGGCAGACCTTGGGGAGCTTCAAAAACAGAGGAGAACTGGTGCAGCAATTGCTGAATCTCAGGAAGTTGTGTTTGACAGGGAGACACTGAGTTGTCTTGGACAAGTTGGAGTTCAACCAGGGCATGCGTATAGAATTGGGAACCATCACCATGCAACACAACCGTCTGGTTACCATGAGCAAACGAGAGCCAACCTTGTTCCCGATTAGTTGTCATGGGGCTATAATTAGCTAACCAATCAAGGCTGATGATGCCATCATAACTGCCCAAAGACAACACTCTGAACTGATCCACGAAGGACATATCAGCAGCTGTGCATTGCAGACAAGGGAAGAATCAGTACACTGCAAGATTGCTCCCCCAACAACTTTGACATGGACAGGATCAGTAAGAGTTTGGCGTCCTGAAAGTGAAAGTGCCCTGCTAGCATCAATGAAGCTTGTGGAACTTCCAGAATCGACCAAAAAGTGGAACTGCTGCCCTTGGATCTCGACTTGTAGCTACATAGCCTTGGCTGAAGAAATGCTAGGATTCAGAGCCGCTAGAGACAACATCATCAATTGGGGCTATGGCACTAGAGGCTCATTATCTGTCAGCTCACTCATAGGGTCGTCATCAAGTGCTTGCATGAAATCGACCATTTCCTGCACAACATGAAGCTAGACAGACTTTTTGCACTGATGCTCTCTATTCCATTTTTCACCACAAATGAAACAGAGTCCCTTGGAACGTCCGTAAGCCTTCAAGCTCTGCCACTTATCTTCACCAGGAGCTCTTGGAACCTCTGCTATCTTCCTCTCTTCAGCAGAACGGGACACCCACCGCGTAGGTGGCGGTGGTGGAACGACGCGCCGAGTATGCAGAGACAACAACAGTGGCAGGTTCAATGGGCTGCAATCATCTCCAAGCTCCTCTTACAACAGAGCCAAGGAGTAGTCGGTGTCCAAGTCACGAGGTAGCTGAATGGCTACTAACAAACACACACCAGGTTTCAACCCATCAAGGAACTTAGTTGTGTAGTGCAGCGGATTGGGGCATGACTCATAAGCAGCGATCTGGTCCATCAAGGCAGAAAATCGGGCGACATAGTCCTCCACTGTAGTGGTCTGAGAGATATGTATAAGGCATCTCACCAGAATTTGTTGCTGATTACGGTAGAAACGCGCCATGACAGCAGCGACAATATCAGTCTAGGACGGTTGCTGGTGTTGATGCAGATAGGACTGGAGCAAGGTGGATGCAGCTCCGATGAACTGGTCAGATGCGTGTGAAGCCCAAAGTTCCTTAGTCGTACTCCAACGCTTTAGAAATAATCCTTGCAGCATCGTTGCCATAGTTTGGGATTGGATCCGTCAAATTGAGGCAATTCAGCACGTGAGCCATGGCCAGAGTTAGTTCCCATTGCATAACCAGGACCAAGAGCAGAACACGAAAGGGGACAGTGGCTGGGGTGCGTACCTCTGACCGAGGGAGAGGTGTGATTAGCACACGTCATCCCCCGGTTAGTGAAGATGAAGCTGTGTCCATTGGGGCCAGCGGTGTGACCAAACGGCTCCGGACGACAAGTCATGGAGGTCTCGGCATAGACGCCAGGATCAAGGTGGGTAAGACGCCCAACCGTGGCCGCCAGGTGTGCGATCTCCGCGTGCAATGAAGTGCGGATGGAGGTCAGCTCATCACCGATCTGGACCTTGGCCACCTCCAAATTAGCACGCACGATCGACTGCAACGAGCCGACGGTGGCGTTGATCTGCTTGATCTGCCCATTGGTGTCGGCGACGAAGGGGCGAAAGGCGTCCAACATCTCCTTCTTGTAGTCGAGGAAACACCGCTCGTACTTCTCCTGGGTATAAGCGTGACAAGATCCTCCATGATCTCCGAGCGACAGCGAGACAAAAATCAGGTAGGGTAGCGGTGGTTCGGGATCTCTAGGGTGGTGCATTGTTGTGGCTCTGATACCACTTGTAAGCTCCTATCTAATCTCCCTCGAAATTACTCGAAGAACAACAAGATATAGAGAATTGAACGAGTTCCGGCCGGATTCCTCCCAACCTCCCCGAGCCAATATCTCACGGCACTGCCTTTCATTCAGTTCAATTACAGCCTAGAGACTAGAGACGAAGCTCCTACTCTCTTTAACCCCACACGCACACACGCCGATCAGGTGACGCACGGGTCCCACTCATCATTGGCCAGCCAGGCTGGTGCTCTCTTCTGGCGTGTGGGCCTATTGGATCTTACTTCCTTGACTTGTTCAGTGTCATTGCTGGCATTGCCGTCCGTCTCGCTGGCGGGTGGGTCCTGGTCGCTCACAGTGGAGCGAGGCATCGCTGATGGATGCAAGTTCCATGGCCGCCCGCGAGCTCTGAGTCGGATAGCGACCTCAACATCTGCCAGATCCACAAAGGCGAGAGGGTCTGTAAGGTCATGGCGTGTGATGTCTACGCACGCTTCTATCCTTGTAGACAGTGTTGGGCCTCCAAGTGCAGAGGTTTGTAGAACAGCAGCAAGTTTCCCTTAAGTGGATCACCCAAGGTTTACCGAACTCAGGGAGGAGGAGGTCAAAGCTATCCCTCTCAAGCAACCCTGCAATTACGATACAAGAAGTCTCTTGTGTCCCCAACACACCCAATACACTTGTCAAATGTATAGGTGCACTAGTTTGGCGAAGAGATAGTGAAATACAAGTAATATGGATGATTATAAGTAGTAAATGTAATCTAAAATAAATATCGCTGCGAGCAAACATGTAACAAAACTGAATGTAAACGGTGTTTCAATGCTTAGAAACAAGGCCTAGGGATCATACTTTCACTAGTGGACACTCTCAACAAAGATAACATAATTGAACACATAAATAACTATCTTCACTATGCAACTCTAAACTGTTCTCTAATGGATAACGAACACTAATGATGTGTAGGGTGATATGTCTCAAACATATCTATAATTTTTGATGCTCCATGCTTGTTTATACACCATTCGCTTTGTGTTTTGTTACACTTCGTGGCGTTTTTATGCATTTTCCGGAACTAACCTACTAACGAGATGCCACAGTGACAGTTCCCTGTTTTCTGCTATTTTTGTGTTTCAGAAAAGCTACATAGGAAATATTCTCGGAATTGGACGAAACAAAAGCCGAACCTCCTATTTTTACCAAAGCTTCACGAAGACCAAAGATGAGACGAAGGGGGGCTAGGGGCCAGGCTCACCATGGGGTGGCGCAGCCCAGCCCCTGGCCACGCCACCAGGTGGTGAGGCCACCTGGCCCACCTCCTGACGTTTCCCTTTCTCCTATAAATTCCCCTCGAAGGGAAAAACCTAAAGGACGGATTGCTTTTCCTCGAAACATACAGCAAGCCGCCGCCATCGTTGAAGCGAGATCGGGAGGATCCAGGAGCTCTTCCCAGCACCCTGCCGGAGAGGGGAATCCCTGCCGGAGGCCTTCTCCACCACCATGGTCGCCTCCGGAGTGATGTGTGAGTAGTCTACCTTGGACTACGGGTCCATAGTAGTAGCTAGATGGTTGTCTCCTCCACCATGTGCTTCATGTTTAGATTTTGTGAGCTGCCCTACATGATCAAGATCATATTTGTGTAATTCTACATGTTGTGTTTGTTGGGATCCGTTGAGTATTGGTACTATGTCAAGTTGATGTGCTGAATTATATATCTTTATGTTATCACTATGTTGTTTATGATCTTGCATGCTCTCCGTTGCTAGTAGATATCTTGGCCGAGTAGATGCTAGTGACTCCAAGAGGGAGTATTTATGCTCGATAGTTGGGTTCATGCCTCTAGTAATCTGGGGGAGTGACAGAAACCTCTAAGGTTGTAGATGTGCTATTGCCACCAGGGAGAAAACAACATTCTTGTGTCCAATGACATTTGCTTTGTTTACTTTACGTACTTTGTTAATACAGTTATCCGTTGTTCGCAACTTAATACCCGATGGTTGCTCAGACGACATCCGAAGGGTGGATTATTAGTCATAGATGCAGTTGGATTACGGTCTATGTATTTTGTTGTAATGCCCAGAGTGAATCTCATAGTGATCCTCATGACATATGTACGTTATCTTTATTCTATCAATTGCCCAACTGTAATTTGTTTACCCAGCATGTTGTTATTTATCTTATAGAGAGATACCACTAGTGAACTGTGGACCCCAGTCCAATTTCCTTTACATTGCTATGTCGTTTACTATTTTACTTGTTTATTTACATTCCCGCATACTATTACCTTTTACCACTCGATACGCTTAATCCTTTGTTTATAGCAAACCGGTGAGATTGACAACCTCATCGTAAGTTGGGGCAAAGTTCTTGGTTGTGTTGTGTGCAGGTTCCACGTTGCTGCTGGTGCAAAGCAAAGCCCTGGACGAGGCGCCATATAAATTGTCCAGAGCCGTCGCGAAGCTAGCGAGCATCAACCTTCTGAAGTTTGGCTTTCTCCTACTGGTTCAATAAACCTTGGTTTCACAACTGAGGGAAGACTTGCTGTTGTGCTCATCATACCTTCCTCTTGGGGTTCCCAACGGGGTGTTATCTATACGCCATCAAGCAATTTTTCTGGCGCCATTGCCGGGGAGAAAGAAGATTTATGCAAGGGGAGTCTCTCACGCTCAATCTTTTACTTTGTTTTTGTTTTGCTTTATTTTATTTATGCTTGCATCGTTTTATCAAAAATACAAAAAAATAGTTCCTTTGATAGTTTGCATTCAGTTAATTTTACTTTTAGTTCATTATATTGTTCCCTAAGTATGCTTTGGAGGACCTTACAATAGGTAGTGGTTCTATAATTGGGAAAGGCAACATCGAGGAGTTCTTTAATCATGTTAGTATGCATAAAGATGTTGAGGATAGATCTTTGGCTAAGCTTGCTCCTAGTTATGAAGTTGCTGCTGCTTATTTAGTTCACATGTTGGAGGCTAGGTTTGTTAACCTTAATCCTTTTATGCAACAAATGTTTCTTAAGCTTCATGATATCGAAGACTCCAAAAAGAAAGACTTTATTTTGGAGACTTTGCGTAGAGAATTTAGAGATGTTGCTATTGAAGCTAGGAAAGTTTTTGAGCATTTTAATATGCTTGGTGCGCCTATTAGTGTTGTTGGTACAACCATAGAAGACATCAAAGTACCAATTCCTTGCAAACTTGTACGATTGCATGAAGCTTTGGAAAAGAATTTCGATTGGATTTGTCCTGAAAACCCTTTTGATGAAAGTAGTGAACCAAAGAGTGTTCACAAGGGATCTTCAAAAACTCATTTGGATACAATTCAATTCATTGTTGAGAAGACTTCTGCAATTGATCTTAATGCCTCATTTGATAATACTTGATTTGCCCTTTCTGCGCCTAGCTCAAAGGCGTAAAGAAAAGCACTCTTGGGAGATAACCCAATGTTTTCTTTTCAGTACTTTTTCTTTTATTTGAGTCTTGGAAGTTATTACTACTGTAATGACCTCTCCTTATCATTTTTATTTCGTTGTTGTGCCAAGAAAAACCTCTAATTTGAGGGAGGTAAGATTTGGGGAAGTTGCTGTCCCGAAACAGATTTCTGCATTGCACCGTAAAAATTCGTGAAAATTATCAGAATACTTTTTGATCTGAAATTTCTTGAGCATATGACCCAGGTTATATCCAAACTTTCATTAGTTTTGCACTTTTCAATTTGAGCAACAGAAGGTCCTCGAAAAAATCGACCTTTGTCAGCTGTTCTGTTTTGACAGATTTCTGCCACTATTTATGTTTGCCTCTCGATCGCTTTCTTTTTTAGTTCTTTTGATCACGGAACTTTTGAGGAAGTTGCTACAGTAGTATATGCTTTATATGTGGTGTTTTTGAGTTTGAAACCGAACCAAAAGGGTTGATTTACTATTATGCTTATGCTAACGTTGCTAATAGAATTGTGTGAAGTTTAATATGAAGGAAGTTTTCAAGTGTAGGGAATGGAGAGTGATGAGATGAGATGAAGTATAGACAAAAGCTCAAGCTTGGGGATGCCCATGTCACCCCAAGAAATATCCAAGAGGTACAAGCGTCAAAGCTTGGGGATGCCCCCGAGGCACCCCTTCTTCATCGGTAAAAATCAGGTCATCTTTCAACACACTTTATTTTTATTGCTTCATATTCTATGCGTTTTTATTGGAGCGTCTTTACTTTTGCTTTCAGTTTTCTTTTGTTTTGTTTGCTGCAATAAATGGTTGGACCCCAACAAATTTCTTTTGGAGGAGATGTACTTCGTTTTTCATTTGCCAAAAACACTCTATTTTTCACTCATATCGTTCAACGAGTGTTCTCTTTTTCTAGAACTACGTTTAGCTTTCGTTTTTCGCCTTGATTTTTGTTCAGATCTTGTTATATCTTTGCATCAAGGTGTATTTATACTACTGGTCTATGTTGGTTTTCATCAAAAGAGTTGTTTCAAAAAGGTTTGAATGGTGTTGGAAAAGAGAAAAAGTTTCATGCAAAAAAGTGGTACAAAAAGGAGCTTGTTTAGACTGCGGCTTAGACTTTTGCATGCCATGCTTGATGTCATTTTGATAGTATGATTAGTAGTCTTTGCTGTGGCATGAATTATCTCAAATGACTGAGATTGCGTAATGAGCCTTTGAAAAAAATCATGCGTTGTTTTTATTATATGGAAGCATTTATTTGGTTTTCTCCTTGATGCTTTATTTGGGTTGACTTGGCGCATGCTTACAACATGTTTGACTCTTACAAACTCGCCATAAGCCTCTATGATCATTTGGTTTTTGACTTGTGATGCCATTTTATGCTTCTTTTAATGATGTTTTGTCGCTATGCATGATTATGGTCGTTATTGCTCTCTTAGTTGGTCGCTCCCAGTCTTTTGCTAGCCTTCGTTTCGTACTGAGTATGAGCTCTACTCATGCATCCAACTCCCAAAAACCAAGTTATTCCTATGTGTCCACCATACATACCTATTAGAAATTTGCTATTCCAAGTACATTTGACTTGCTTTTATCTATCCTTCAAATTAAACTCTTTTTTGGTGTTATGTGAAAATTAGTCAGTAAAGCTCTCACGAACCTGACGGCACACTTTACTTTTCTCGCTTTTAAAATTTTGACATTGTGGCTCTCTTATGTTGATGTTATGATTGCAAGTTGTAAGTTGGAAATTAGCCCAGCCATGCCGTCATGGGGCAAGCTTTCAACATTGCACTTTCTCTCATTTGAGTTGATATCGTGATCTTTTGTTTATGGATACTCGCGATGTGAAATAAATTGGGATCTTGCGGGATCATGGAGTTTGTATATGTGTTAGAGAAATTCCTGGGCCGCTAATCTAAGCCATGCATCATTCATGGTGGAAATTTACAGCATGCCCATAGTGGACATTCGACGATGCATCTCATAATAAAAAGCTATACCAATGGTAAATAAAAGAGATGCCGATGTGTTCATTGTCTGTTTGTCCTATCATTTTGATGTGGGCTTGTTCCATGTCATCGGGCAGGAGGTACCCCGTTGGCGGTTCATGATACGTGTATACTTACAATGACAAGAGCTTGCTTGGGACCTAAGTCGAGTAGCATGAGGTTTGGGTATTCGTACTTCACGGGACACGAGGTTTTCAACTTATGATTTGTTAAGCATATGCTTCATAATTGTACTCGCATTAACTTTAACCATTCAAGATGCCTATGATGGGGGCAATGAGAGCTCAAAGCTAGTAATTACCATAATTTTTGAAGGTTTATAAAACTTGCAATCACTGCTTCCCTCTGTGAAGGGCCTTTCTTTTACTTTTATGTTGAGTCTCCACCTTCTACCTTTATGCACCGTCTAAGAGAGCATAGTTGCCATTCTGAGTTTAATGTGCATAGTCCCAAAGTTTATCATTGATTGATTCATGATTATGGTTTCACTTGTTCTTAAATTATTTGTATCTTGTCACCCTCTTAAACTTGAAGGTGTCCTATGCATTTATGTTTTGCTATTCCATGAAGAACAAGCTGAAAACCACTTTTATATGTTTTTCTATATGATTTGAACACACACTTGACTTTCAATGTTTCATTGTTCATGATCTTTCTTTTGTGTTTCTTTTCATGCTATAACATGGTTGCTAAGTTTTTATTGTCAAGATTATGTCTCTTATGCCCATATTTTAAGTTCTTTGATCCCAACACTCAATGCTTTACATAGATGATCAAGATTGTGATGGTGCATGTCACCTCAAAAATTATTCTTTTGTTATCACTTACCTACTCGAGGACGAGCAGGAGTTAAGCTTGGGGATGCTTCATACGTCTCAAACGTATCTATAATTTTTGATGCTCCATGCTTATTTATACACCATTTGCTTTGTGTTTTGTTACACTTCGTGGCATTTTTATGCATTTTCTGGAACTAACCTACTAACAAGATGCCACAGTGCCAGTTCTCTATTTTTTTGCTGTTTTGTGTTTGAGAAAAGCTACACAGGAAATATTCTCGGAATTGGACGAAACAAAAGCCGAACCTCCTATTTTTACCAAAGCTTCGCGAAGACCGATGATGAGACGGAGGGGGGCCAGGGGCCAGCCACACCATGGGGTGGCATGGCCTAGCCCCTGGCCGCGCCACTAGGTGGTGAGGCCACCTGGCCCACCTCCTGAAGTTGCCCTTTCGCCTATAAATTCCCCTCGATGGGAAAAACCTAAAGGACAGATCGCTTTTCCTCGAAACATACTGCAAGCCGCCACCGTCGTCGAAGCGAGATCGGGAGGATCCAGGAGCTCTTCCTGGCACCCTGCCGGAGGCCTTCTCCACCACCATGGTCGCCTCCGAAGTGATGTGTGAGTAGTCTACCTTGGACTACGGGTCCATAGCAGTAGCTAGATGGTTGTCTCCTCCACCATGTGCTTCATGTTTAGATCTTGTGAGCTGCCCTACATGAACAAGATCATCTTTATGTAATTCTACATGTTGTGTTTGTTGGGATCCGATGAGTATTGGTACTATGTCAAGTTGATGTGCTGAATTATATATCTTATGTTATCTCTATGTTGTTTATGATCTTGCTTGCTCTCTATTGCTAGTAGATATCTTGGCCGAGTAGATGCTAGTGACTCCAAGAGGGAGTATTTATGCTCGATAGTTGGGTTCATGCCTCTAGTAATCTGGGGAAGTGACAGAAACCTCTAAGGTTGTAGATGTGTGGTTTCCACTAGGGAGAAAACAACATTCTTGTGTCCAAGGACATTTGCTTTGTTTACTTTACACACTTTGCTTAATGCAGTTATCCGTTGTTCGCAACTTAATACCCGATAGTTGCTTGGACGACATCCGGAGGGTGGATTATTAGTCATAGATGCAGTTGGATTACGGTCTATGTATTTTGTCGTAATGCCTAGAGTGAATCTCATAGTGATCCTCATGACATATGTATGTTATCTTTATTCTATCAATTGCCCAACTGTAATTTGTTTACCCAGCATGTTGTTATTTATCTTATGGAGAGACACCACTAGTGAACTGTGGACCCCAGTCCAATTTCCTTTACATTGCTATACCGTTTACTATTTTACTTGCTTATTTACATTCCCGCATACTATTACCTTTTACCACTCGATACGCTTAATCCTTTGTTTACAACAAACCGATGAGATTGACAACCTCATTGTAAGTTGGGGCAAAGTTCTTGGTTGTGTTGTGTGCAGGTTCCATGTTGCTGCTGGTGCAAAGCAAAGCCCTGGACGAGGCACCATATAAATTGTCCGAGCCATCACGAAGCTAGCAAGCATCAACTTTCTGAAGTTTGGCTTTCTCCTACTGGTTCGATAAACCTTGGTTTCACAACTGAGGGAAGACTTGCTGTTGTGCTCATCATACCTTCCTATTGGGGTTCCCAACGGGGTGTTATCTACACGCCATCAGCAACCATGCAGGATGCTAATAGTATCAAAAGCACTCATATCTACCAAAGAAATTTTTCTCGATAACTCTTCACACCCCAAAAATAAAGTAAGCTCATCATGTTGATTGGGAGTGATCTTGTCATCACAATACAAACTTGCATTACTCATTGGGTTAGAAAGGCTACTATCATGGCCTGAGCATTGAAAATTAAAATGACCCACTTTATAGCTAAGTTCACAAATAAAAGGATAGAGGGTACAAACCTTTTCACCAAGCTCATTTAGAGCCTTGTCCCATATTCTAGTTTCTTCATTCCTGTGGTGGATACAATATTCTTCTTTGATGTGATTCTTTTCACAAGGTCTAAGTGCTCCATAAAAATTAACATGCTTATAAGAAATAGTACTTTCAGAAGTTTGAGCATGTTTATTGCAATCATCAATAACAATTTCACTTTCCATGCAAGTGTCTTTAAAAGGTTCATGATACACGTCCCAATTCCCTTTAGGGACATTAATATGAGAAGCAAAGGCTCTATAGAAACCAACTGAAAGAGCATTTCCCTAATAAATGTATTTTGGTGTTTGTTAACAACATTTGGTGAATTAACCATGCTATTAAAGTTCTGCAGATTTTCTAGGTTGATTCAGGATCTTGTGGAGGTGCACCCCAAAAAGGAAGAAAAGATCGGAGCCCGTAGTCCAGTAGTGGAGTTAGGGCTTAGTTGTCTTGTAGGGTGCTTCGCGAAGGTGGAAATGGTGGAGAGGGGATCCACGAAGTGCTGCTATTGCTTCTTCTAGGGCGGAGACTCCGGCCCTGGTGGCCGGAGACTCCGGCCTAGGGGACTCGCCCAGGCAATCCTCAAAGTCGGACAGTTCAGATGCCCTCCCGGAATTGGGCCAGAGACTTTCTGTCTCTGGCCGGAGACTCCGGGTCGGCCGGAGACTCCGGTCCCCAGGGGCCGGAGACTCCGGTCTGTCTAGCAGGTCGAGGGTTGCAAACTGGCTCGGACGCTTCAGATGCCAGGCCGGAGTTGGGCCGGAGACTTTTGTCTCTGGCCGGAGACTCCGGCCCTGGAGTCACTTAGGGCGGAGACTCCGGCCCTCCAGGCCGGAGACTCCGGCCCTAGTCGTCCAGCAACGGCTACATTTCGTGGAGGACTATATAAAGCCTTCTTCTACCTCTAGAAGAGGCTGCGGCTTCCACTCTCTCTCCTCCATTGTTGCTAAGCTTCAAAGCACTAGATCTCTCTCCCTAGCCAATAGAACTCAAAGCCCTTTTGGGATTAGAGGGAGAAGACCTAGATCTACACCTCCACCAAGGCGATTTGATTTCCCCCCCTCGTTTTGTTGAGGGGCTTGTAACTCGTGTGTCCATCGGATTCCTAGCCGGAACAAGCCGTCCTCCAAGCTTAACTTTGTGTGTAAGAGCTTGGTGGGCCTATTGGGAGCCTCCAATTGAGTTGTGGAGCTCACCCCAATACTTTGTGTAAAGGTGTCGTGCCGCCTTCAAGGGCATCGCTTAATGGAGCGTGGACTCGCCTTTGTGGCTTGTTCACCGGAGAATAGGGTGAGCCTTTGTGGCGTTGGTGGCCTTTGTGGAACCACACCTCTCCAACGTAGACGTACTTCCCGTAACAAGGAAGGAACTACGGGAATACATCCTTGTGTCTTCGTGTCTCCATTGCGGTTACCTCTATCCTTTACTCGTACCTTTACTTATATTGTTATTGCTAGCCTGCTTGTCACTCTAGGTAAATTCACTTAGTAACACATCTAGAGAATTTACCTTCTTGTCTAGCCTTAACTTGAAAAGAAGTAAAAATTTGGGTAGCTCCTATTCACCCCCCCCCCTCTAGTCGCTCATACGATCCTTTCAATTGGTATCAGAGCGTGGTCTCTTATTCGGGCTTAACCGCCTAAGAGTATGGGCGAGACTATGGATGGGGATAAGAGTAAAGAAACTCCTCCTGAAGATACTCCTCCATCTATCTCTTCCTCTTCAATCTCATGTGAGGAGCATTTGGCGTCCTTGGACACAATGCAAGCCACTATGAGATTGGAGATGAAGGCTATGTTTGAGGAATATTTTGGAAGGAAACCCTCTGGGCCCACCGACCCAAACACCACACCTAATATGGAACTCTCCTTGGCTAAGGTGAAGCCACCTAACAATGGCTCCACCTCCACCGAAAATAAAGGTGCCCCTCCTAAGGAAAATGATGGTCCGGCAAAGGGTGCTTCCATTCCACCCCCTAACACTTACTCTCCTCCACCGGTCCATTATCCTATGCCACACATTAACAACATGGGATCTCCTCCTAAGCTTGATTCTCGCAATTTTATTAAATGGCAAGGACTAATGAAATCTCATATTTCTAGATCTTCTACTCATTTGTGGAGGGTCATACAAAATGGCTTTGCACCTCATGATCCTCACAACTTGACCGGAAGGGAAGAAGTTGATGAGCAACTTAATGCTACCGCCAAGCATCTCCGTCAACAAGCCGTGCCGGATACTCATGCGGCACACATCAACAACTTGAGCACCGCCAAGGAAGTATGGGACTATCTCACTATGCTCTTCATTGGGAATGAGAGTATTCGGTCCTCCAAGTTTGATGAGCTCAAGAGTGAAGAGAGGGATTTCATTATGCGTGACAATGAGACTCCCGATGAGATGTACCAAAGGATCTTGGCTCTTGCAATGGCCTTGACCGGGTTCGGGTGCAAAGACAATGATGATGACTATGTCAAGCGTATGTTCATTACCTCCATCAACCCAAGAGAACCCATGCGGTCCGAGATAATCCGTTCACGACCGGATTTTGGGAGTATGACCTCAAATGAAGTTCTTTGCGAGTTCACCGCCTTGTCGATCTTGAAGAAGAATGCGGAAGAAACTAGAGCTCGTGTTCTTGCCGGACAAGGAGTTCACAATCTTGCTCTCAAGGCCAAGATGGTGTCCAAGCAAGGTGAGGGAGAAGAAGAAATATATGAAGAAGAGTGTTGGTCTCCGGAAGATCTCAAGTTTGCACTCCATGAACACTTGGCTCTCAATGCAAATGCTTTTTGGGATGCCAACAAGCACAAGACGAAGGGATCCAAGTTCAAGTCTTTTCCAAGGAAGGGTGGTGACCCTAAAGTGAGGCATTGCTACAATTGTGGAGGAATCAAGCACTTCATCGCTGAATGTCCTTATGAGAACAAGGAGGACAATGAAGGCCGGCTCATCCCCAAGCGCCGATCATCAAAGTTCTACCCATCCAAGAAGCATGGGATCAAGGACAACAAGAAGAAAGGAGAAAGGGTGTTGGTGGTTCATGAGGAGTATGACTCCGGGTCCGATGATGATGACTCCGTTGATGAAGAGAATGGAGAAATGGCCGCCATTGCCATTGTCTCCACTCCACCTATATCCCTCTTCAACTCACAAAATGAGAACGCCATCATCACCACCCACAAGTGTCTTATGACCAAGGCCTCGGAGGTAACATCATCACCTACTCCTTCATCATCTCATTCCGATTCTACGTCTATGGATGATGTGAGTAGTCTTAAGATTAAGAAAGAACTAGTTTCTTGTGATGAATTTATTGCTAACATGAAGGGGCCAACCAAGATATACGTTGAGACACTAATGTGTGAAATAGGTGATGCCCATGACACTATCAAGAAGTTAGAGGAGTTGGAAAGATTAGCCGCCGATGATATTGGCTCTCTATCTATTGAGCTCAAAGAAGAGCAAAACTTGAGAGTCTCTTTAGAGGAGAAATTGTTGGGACTAGAAGAGTCTCATAATCTAATCTTGTCAAAACTCACTAAAGAACGTGACCATGCTCTTGCTATGGTCAAGTTGCTTAAAAAGGAGAAAGTTGAATTTGACGTTGGTCATAATGATCTTCGTGAGAAGTTTGAGAAGCTTGAAGAAGCCCACAAGGCTTTGGAAAGCAAATTCTCTCATCTCACCAAGATTCGTGAGCAACTTCAAATTCAACTAACTATTGAACAATCTAAAGTCCCACCAATGCAAGTTATTGTGCTAAGGGCCTTGCTACTTGCATTCAAGGAGAGAAGAATCTAAATGATCTCTTGAACAATCAAAGATTGTTCAAGGGTAAGGAGGGCCTCGGATTTGTTGTCGAGTCCTCAAAGAAAGGGGATCTTGGTTTGGTGGCCAATCCCTCAAAGAAGAAGAAGAAGAAGAATAAGAAGAAGAACAAGAAGAAGTCAAAGCCTGCTGCTGCTCCTGCTCCTCATGTCCCCTTTGATATTTGTTACACAGAGGAGGAGTGGGAGGAGCTGAATGGAAATAAGAAAACCGAGGAGTCTGGAGTCTCCGGGTCAAAGGGTCCGGAGTCTCCGGCTAGTTCATCTAGCTCGGAGTCTCCGCTCCCAAAGGCCGGAGTCTCCGGCCCTACTCACAATGATTTTGCAGGAAAATATAACCCTCATTATGTTCTTCTTAGGGATTATTATGGTGATGTCTATGCTAAATATGTTGGTCCCTATGATGGTTACATTGAATATGCTATTTGGGTACCTAAGATTCTTGTGACTAACAAAAGAGGACCCATCCAAAAATGGGGACCTAAAACCAAGAATTGATCTCTTGTAGGACATTGCTTCCGGAGGAGGAAAATGGATTATTGATAGTGGTGCCACAAGCCACATGACCGGAAGCAAAAATATTGTGGAAGATCTAAAGCCAAATACTTCAAATGTCACGGTCTCATATGGTGATAAGTCATCCTCTAAGGTACTTGGTTTCGGTAAGGTGGTGATCACTCCGGACGTGTCCCTAGTGAATGTCATGCTTGTCGAAACCATTGGTTATAATTTACTTTCCGTTCATCAACTTGCTACTATGGGCTATGCCACATATTTTGATGTTGATATTGTGGTCGTCATGTGGAGTAAGTCTCTCAAGGTTGCCTTTGTTGGGTATGTCGAAAATGGCTTGTATGTGGTGGACTTCTCGGAGAAACCCACTACGGCCGCGATATGCCTAATTGCTAAGGCCGACGTGGGATGGCTTTGGCATCACCGGTTAGCCCACATCAATATGAGAGCTTTGCAAAATCTCTACACCGGCGGCCACATACTCGGACTAAAGGATGTTTCTTTTGCCAAAGATCGTGTTTGTAGGGCATGTATTGAAGGGAAGATGCATGAAACAAGCCATCCGAGCAAGACTATTATCTCTTCCAAGAGGTGCTTGGAGCTCCTTCACATGGATCTCTTTGGACCTCCCACTTATGCAAGTCTTGGTGGCAAGAAGTATTGCTTGGTGATTGTCGATGACTATTCAAGATACACTTGGGTTTATTTCTTTGAGTTCAAGAGTGAGACCCAACAAACCGTCAAAGACTTTGCCACCGAAGTTGAGCATCAATTCAATACCACCATATTGACTATAAGAAGTGACAATGGCACCGAGTTCAAGAACTACTCCCTAAATGAGTTTCTTAGTGATGCGGGTATCAAACATCAATATTCCGCTGCATATACCCCGCAACAAAATGGAGTTGCCGAGAGGAAGAACCAGACTCTTATGGATGCGGCAAGAACTATGTTGGCGGAGTTCAAGTCTCCATACAACTTTTGGGCCGAAGCTATTAATACTGCATGCCATGCCACCAACCGGCTTTATCTCCGCAAGAACTTGAACAAGACTCCCTATGAAATTCTTACCGGGCAAAAGCCCAACATCATGTACTTCCGGGTATTTGGTTTTAAGTGTTTCTATCTCAAGAAAGGTGTTCATTTGTCAAAATTTGATTCTAAAGCTATAGAGGGTATCTTTGTTGGTTACTCCACGGAATCACATTCCTATAGGATCTATAGCAAGTCCACCGGGCATGTTATAGAGACTTGTAATGTGAGGTTCGATGAAGATAATGGTTCCTTTGTGGGACAAAGTGGTGTTCGTGATGTAGGTGACGAAATTCCTCCCCAAGCCATAAGAAGAATGGGTGTCGGATTCTTCCGGCCCATTGAGGGACACCTTTTGGCCGAAGGAGAAGGACAATGCTCTACACAAGTGGAGCCTTCACCTGCTGAACACCCACAGGACATTGACCAAAGACAAGCTCCGCACCCTCAACCTCAAGATCATCCCACCGAGCAATCTTGCCCGGACTCTCCGGCCTATACCGGAGTCTCCGGGTTTGGATACCGGAGTCTCCGGGGGTGATCAAGGCCTTGATGAAGATCCTTCGGAATTCCGTGGCTATGGGCCACTTGATGATCAAGGCAATCCAACTGGTCAAGGCGAGGACCAGAACAGCGATCATGAAGATGATCAAGTAGTCTCTCAAGAATCTCCTCTTGAGGCTTGCACTCGCCGTGAGAAGAAGCTTGAGTCCATTCTTCGACGAAGAAGCATATCCTTGGAAAATGTTGTTGGGAGTGTTCGTAAAGGTGTCTCCACAAGGAGGCAACTTTCTAACTTTAGCTCTCATCATGCTTTTGTCTCTTGTGTAGAACCCAAGAAAGTTTATGAGGCGCTTGAGGATCCGGATTGGCTTGATTCCATGCATGATGAACTCAACAACTTCGAGCGCAACAAAGTTTGGACTCTAGTAGAAAGGCCCAAAGATTGCCATAATGTCATTGGGACCAAGTGGATCTTCAAGAACAAGCAAGATGCAAATGGCATTGTCATTCGTAACAAGGCAAGATTGGTAGCTCAAGGTTTCTCCCAAGTTGAGGGTATTGACTTTGGTGAAACTTTCGCTCCCATTGCCCGTCTTGAATCCATTCGCATCTTACTTGCATATGTATCTCATCATAACTTTAAACTTCAACAAATGGATGTTAAAAGTGCATTTCTCAATGGTCCCTTAAATGAATTGGTTTTTGTGAAGCAACCCCCGGGCTTCGAAAACCCTAAGTTTCCTAACCACGTTTACAAACTTGATAAGGCACTCTATGGCCTCAAACAAGCCCCACGTGCGTGGTACGAGCACCTTAAAGAGTTGTTGGTTGATCGTGGTTTTGAAATTGGGGTGATCGATCCCACTCTTTTTACTAAGAAGGTCAATGGGGAGCTTTTCATTTGCCAATTATATGTTGATGATATTATATTTGGTTCTACTAACAAAGCTTTCAATGATGAGTTTGCTAAGCTCATGACCGACAAGTTTGAGATGTCTATGATGGGGGAGTTAGAGTTCTTCCTTGGATTTGAAGTCAAACAATTGAAGGGAGGGACTTTTGTGAACCAAGCCAAATATACCCAAGACATGCTCAAGAGGTTCGAGATGATAGGAGTCAAAGGTGCAAAGACTCCCATGCCAACAAAGGTTAATCTTGATCTCGATCCTAATGGTAAAGAAGTGGATCAAAAACTTTATAGATCTATGATTGGTTCCTTGCTTTACCTTTGTGCATCTAGACCGGACATTATGTTAAGTGTGGGAGTTTGTGCACGTTTTCAAGCCGCACCAAAAGAAAGCCACTTAGTGGCGGTCAAGAGAATCTTTCGATATTTAGTGAATACCCCTAACTTTGGTCTTTGGTATCCAAAGGGAGCAAGTTTTGATCTTGTAGGTTACTCGGATTCGGATTGGGCGGGAGACAAAGTGGAACGGAAATCAACCTCCGGGGCTTGCCAATTTCTTGGTAGGTCTTTGGTGTGTTGGTCATCTAAGAAACAAAATTGTGTGTCTCTCTCTACCAGCGAAGCCGAATATGTAGCCGCGGCAAGTTGTTGTGCACAACTCTTATGGATGAGGCAAACTTTGAAGGATTACGGTGTCATTTTTGACAAAGTGCCTCTGTTATGTGATAATGAAAATGCAATCAAGATCGCTCACAACCCGGTGCAACACAACAAGACGAAGCATATTGAGATTCGTCATCATTTCATTCGGGATCATGTCAACCGTGGAGATATTGATCTATCTTATGTTGGGACTAATGAGCAACTTGCCGATATATTCACGAAGCCTCTTGATGAAGCAAGATTCCGGGAATTGAGGCATGAACTAAATATCATTGATTCAAGTAATGTGGCTTGAGCTAGGTGCATTTACTCCCATACTCTAACTTGTGTGTTGTTCTAGATGTGGGCATGGAAATAGGGGGAGTGCGGTCCTAATTGATTGGACTATCCCTCCCCCCATAATGCCAATAGTAAGCGTATTGTTCTATCTTGTCATTTGTGACAATTTTGAGCTTAATCGATGAGTCTAGGTTTTGGGCCCAAGATATATCTTCGCGGTGCCATACCTATATACTCATACATGGTGGCCCTTGGTCACCGACCTCCTTAGTGGAGGAGTTTCCCATTTGATTTTATTGTCTAATTCTTTTTCTATGGGAACATGCTCATGTTTGGACTTATTTGATTTTATTTGCATGTTTGCAAACATGAGCATTTTGTACCACACAGTGACATTGTGTCCATCCCAAGCTTATCTCATCCTCAAACATACTGAAACTCTAAATGACATGTCCTTTTACACCATAAATGCTGATCTTGTCAAGGGGGCCGGAGACTCCGGGGTTTACAGCCCAGAGACTCCGGTGGGCCGGAGACTCCGGGGTAAGTACCAGAGACTCCGGCCGGGCAGTTTTGAATCAAATAACTAGGGCACGGGGTGGGGAAGAACGGTTCATTCTTCCCCATCCACCCCCGTGCCCCTGCTCTCCCTCTGCCGCCCCCCTTGCCATAGATCGCCCCCCGGAGCCTCTCCAAGCTCTGGGATCTGTCGTGCCACCGGCAAATCAAGTTCTTGGAGGTGTGGGATCATTCCCACTGGTTTTTTTCACGCCATGGACTCCAGTAAACTTGCCCTCCATCTCCTCCATCTAGTTCTCCCTAGATCTATGAGATGTTCTTGTTTCCCTTAGTTTGCTATGGTGCACTACCTTCTTGTGGCTATCTTTCATCATCTTAGCAACTTTATTGTGATCATTTGCCCTCGATTTGATCCATGGGGTCTCCTAGGCTCGGGCTCCTGGGTCCAACCGGAGACTCCGGCCCTTGTGGCCGGAGACTCCGGCCTGGACACGAAGTCTCTGGCTTCGGCCGGAGACTCCGGTCCGAGCCCCCAGAGACTCCGGCTAGATCTGCTCTAAGTGCACTAGTCACAGCATAGTTGCTTACTTTTTGACTCAAGGACATGTCACCTCAACCTTTCTATGTTCCTCACTCATCCACAGGTGCAGGTGGTTCTCGGAAACCGGCCGCTCACAACAAGGACAAGTTGGTTGTCAATCCCGCCACAGGGGCTCTTGCTCAGAAGTCTGTTATTGCTTAGCAAGCTAGGGATGCCAAGAAACTCAAGACTAGGATGGCTGAGGAGGAACGTGCTGAGGCAGCTAAGAAGGTCAAGTTCGATAGCCTTGTGACTTTGGAAGGGTTGTCATCCTCAGAATATGTTGAGATGAGGAAGAGGAACATGTATGCTCTCCCGCGCAACTCTCGTGACCGTTGTTTTGTCCGTAAAGAACAAGAGCAGATCATGAAGGAGTTCTATGCTTCTCTCAAGAAGTATCCGGTTTGTCCTCAGATGGTCATGGACTTCTCCCATTTTGCCAAGTATAGTGCATATTTCGCAGAGGCCGTGTGGATCACTCGCAAGCTTGGGCTCCATACACTCATGAAGATTCAAGAGCCGTACAACATCACCTTGGTCCATCAGTTCTTTGCTACTTTGGTATTTGGGGATGGTGAGGAGATCCCCATGACTTGGATGACCGGAGAAGAGGTTTGTCACTCCAACTTCATGGACTTTGCCGCTCTCCTTGGTTATGAGTTTCGTGGTGCTACTACTCCTAGTGGCATGAGGCTGCATGTGGACGGTGAGTACTATGAGAAGAAGAAGCTTGCTCCTCTTTACACCGGGGATGATAAGAATATTGTCATTGGAGGCACCCTTGGGCTATCTAAACGGTCCAACATCTTGCTCCGCATATTCCGGGCCTCCATTGGCCCTCAAGTCTTAGTGAACCTCTTGGCCTACTCACATGAAGTCTATTGCAAAGGGGAGACCGCACATGTTGAGCCCTGATGTCTACGCACTTCTATTCTTGTAGACACTTGTTGGGCCTCCAAGTGCAGAGGTTTGTAGAACAGCAGCAAGTTTCCCTTAAGTGGATCACCCAAGGTTTATCGAACTCAGGGAGGTTAGAGGTCAAAGCTATCCCTCTCAAGCAACCCTGCAATTACGATACAGAAAGTCTCTTGTGTCCCCAACACACCCAATACACTTGTCAGATGTATAGGTGCACTAGTTCGGCGAAGAGATAGTGAAATACAAGTAGTAGTGATGATTATAAGTAGCAAACGTGATGTGAAATAAATATCGCTGCGAGCAAACAAGTAACAAAATAGCAAGTAAACGGTGTGCAAAGCTTAGAAACAAGGCCTAGGGATCATACTTTCACTAGTGGACACACTCCCAACAATATAACATGAATGAACAAATAAATAACTTCTCTCCACTATGGTACTCTGAATTACTATCCTATTGAATAACACTAATCATTGTGTAGTGGCTACAGAAGCACCCCTTAAAGTTCATCAAGTACTTGACAAACACCACTCATAGAGATATCCAAATCAGATCACAATTCAAGATAGAAATCATTGCGACTTAGACCAAGTACTAACACGGTGCACACACTGTCAACTTTACACCATGAAAGGAGGAATAGATCACTCAATACTATCATAGTAATAATTACTCTCATAATCCACAAGATATCACAATCATAGCCTAAACCAAGTACCACCACGATGCACGCACTGTCACCGTTACACCATGGCAGGAGGAATAGATTACTTTAATAACATCACTAGAGTACACTATAATAATTAAGCATAGGAGTAGCATAATATCTGAATAATAACATCTACTTGTTCAACATGATACAAAGCTCACGATCACATAAAGATCACATCATGGGAGAGAGAGGTGAACCACATAGCTACCGGTAGAGCCCTCAGCCCCGGGGAAGAATTACTCCCTCCTCATCGTAGGAGACAGCAAGGTTGATGGAGATGGCGGTGAGGTCGATGGAGACGGCGGAGACGGCGATGGAGACCGATGGAGATGGCTCCGGGGGCACTTCCCCGTCCTGGCAGGGTGCCGGAACAGAGACTTCTGTCCCCCGAAATTCATCGGCGATGGCGGCGGAGCTACGGAACTATTCTGGAAATTTTGTCGACTCCTCTAGGGTTTTCTGTCCCGAGGCTTTATATAGGCGAAGGGGCGATGTCAGAGGGCTGCCAGGGCCTCCTCACATAGGGGCGGCGCGGCCAGGGCCTGGGCCGCGCCAGCCCTATGTGAGGGAGGCCTGTGGCCCCTCTCCTTCCTCTCTTCGGATGTCTGGATGCTCCCGGGAAAAATAAGACTTCAGGATGTGGTTTCGTCCAATTCCGAGAATATTTCCTGTGTATCACTCTAAAACACAAAAACAGCAGAAAACAGGGAACTGGCACTGTGGCACTTCGTTAATAGGTTAGTTCCGGAAAATGCATAAAAGTGCCACTAAGTGTAACGAAACAATATGCAAATGGTGTAAAAACAAGCATGGAGCATAAAAAATTATGGATACGTTGGAGACGTATCAAGCCCCTTGATGTGATGGATTATATTCACAAGGAAATCAACGACTGCATTGTTAACAAGAAGACTCCTCTTTATGCCCCATTTGTCATGAAGCTCATCCGTGCTCAAGGACTCAACTATCCTCTTCTCAAGGCAAACCTTGTAGATCACAAGGTTATGAAGCTTCAACGCAAGGAACCCACCGGTCACTCCAAGGAACTAGTTGCTCCGGTGAGAGGTGAAGATGATGATGCCTTTGCCGAAGGGGTTTCAACTAGAAGGGGCCCAAGGATGAAGCATGCTAGCAATGCCGGCTCTAGCTCCAACAATGAGTTTGGGCAAGAATTCAAGAAGCTCAATTTGTTTCAAAGGAATGTGCTATGCATGAATGTGGACATCCGTCACAAGCAATATGAGAGCTACATCGCTCAAAAGCACCTGAATGACAATCAACATGCTCTTCACAAGGCATTTCGGGCTTCTCAACCGGGCTATGTGGAATCACCTCCTTCCTCTTCTTCATCCGGCACTCACTCCTATGGCAGGTGGAGCAAGGGTCTGACTGACTGGCAAGCCTTTGAGGAGGTCACCTCTGGCACCTCCAATGTGCGTCATGGCAAGAAGCCCATGGCTTCTGATGATATTGAAGAAGGGGATGAGGACTTCGATGTCGGTTCCGAGGACGAGCCCGAGGATGAAGACGATGAGTGATCTCATGGGTGTGTAGCATCGCTCTTTTCCCTTTTTGGTGTCTCGATGCCAAAGGGGGAGAAGTAGCTCTACTAGGTTGTCTTCGTGGGATTTGCCATGGGATGGGGTTTATTTGGATTTGCCTTTCATTTGCTTTGGTCGAGACACAACTTCATGGACTTCCATGTTGTGTCTCATCTATCTTAGTGTTGAACTCTCGTTTGTGTGGTACGGTATTATTGTGAGACTTAAGTTCCTCTATTGCTAGTAAGACTATTATTAGTGTGTGCTATCTTGTTAGTCTTACTTCTATGCTTGTGGTTAGTCTCTTATATTATTACTTGCTCTTGGTATAATTGTGAAATATATAGGGGGAGTGATGATCCTTACTTGTGTGAACTCTTGTTCAAATGTAAATGGTGTTGTGCACACAAGTAGGGGGAGCTTTGGCTATATATTTTATTTTATTGTGCTTGTATCTTGCAAATCCGTATGTTGTCATCAAACACCAAAAAGGGGGAGATTGAAAGAGCATTTCCCTAATAAATGTATTTTGGTGTTTGTTAACAACATTTGGTGAATTAACCATGCTATTAAAGTTCTGCAGATTTTCTAGGTTGATTCAGGATCTCGCGGAGGTGCACCCCAAAAAGGAAGAAAAGATCGGAGCCCGTAGTCCAGTAGTGGAGTTAGGGCTTAGTTGTCTTGTAGGGTGCTTCGCGAAGGTGGAAATGGTGGAGAGGGGATCCACGAAGTGCTGCTATTGCTTCTTCTAGGGCGGAGACTCCGGCCCTGGTGGCCGGAGAATCCGGCCTAGGGGACTCGCCCAGGCAATCCTCAAAGTCAGACAGTTCAGATGCCCTCCCGGAGTTGGGCCGGAGACTTTCTGTCTCTGGCCGGAGACTCCGGGTCGGCCGGAGACTCCGGTCCCCAGGGGCCGGAGACTCTGGTCTGCCTGGCAGGTCGAGGGTTGCAAACTGGCTCGGACGATTTAGATGCCAGGCCGGAGTTGGGCCGGAGACTTTTGTCTCTGGCCGGAGACTCCGGCCCTGGAGTCACTTAGGGCGGAGACTCCGGCCCTCCAGGCCGGAGACTCCGGCCCTAGTCATCCAGCAACGGCTACATTTCGTGGAGGACTATATAAAGCCTTCTTCTACCTCTAGAAGAGGCTGCTGCTTCCACTCTCTCTCCTCCATTGTTGCTAAGCTTCAAAGCACTAGATCTCTCTCCCTAGCCAATAGAACTCAAAGCCCTTTTGGGATTAGAGGGAGAAGACCTAGATCTACACCTCCACCAAGGCGATTTGATTTCCCCCCCCCTCGTTTTGTTGAGGGGCTTATAACTCGTGTGTTCATCGGATTCCTAGCCGGAAGAAGCCGTCCTCCAAGCTTAACTTTGTGTGTAAGAGCTTGGTGGGCCTATTGGGAGCCTCCAATTGAGTTGTGGAGCTCGCCCCAATACTTTGTGTAAAGGTGTCGTGCCGCCTTCAAGGGCATCGCTTAGTGGAGCGTGGACTCGCCTTTGTGGCTTGTTCACCGGAGAATAGGGTGAGCCTTTGTGGCGTTGGTGGCCTTTGTGGCACCACACCTCTCCAACGTAGACGTACTTCCCGTAACAAGGAAGGAACTATGGGAATACATCCTTGTGTCTTCGTGTCTCCATTGCGGTTACCTCTATCCTTTACTCGTACCTTTACTTATATTGTTATTGCTAGCCTGCTTGTCACTCTAGGTAAATTCACTTAGTAACACATCTAGAGAATTTACCTTCTTGTCTAGCCTTAACTTGAAAAGAAGTAAAAATTTGGGTAGCTCCTATTCACCCCCCCCTCTAGTCACTCATACGATCCTTTCACCAACCATAATTTGAGGATCAAGACCATATTTAGCACTAAGCTCTTGAAAATCAGCAGTTTCAGCGAAAGACTTAATGCAATCATACTCATAGTTTATACCTGATTCTTTACCTTTGTCACAATCCCAATCTTCAATATTGCTTTGAATCGTTTCAAGCAGATCCCACTTGGCTTGAACCTCCTTACTTGTGAAAGACCCCTCAAAACAGGCATCTAGATAGTCCTTGTAATGTCCTGAAAGCCTTACATAAAAATTATTAATAACAATATTATGGGGGAGCTCATGAATGGGACATTTGTGCATTAGTGACTTCAATCTTCCCCATGATTGGGCAATATTTTCTCCATCATGAGGATGAAAATTATAAATATAATTCCTATCTTTATGAATCTCACTAGAAGGATAGAATTTAGAATCAAAGAGAGGTACAATTTCCTCCCAGCCAATAGATCGGCCATCCTTCAGCGTTTTATACCATTCTGCAGCTCTGCCCTTTAGTGATAAAGAGAATAGCTTCCTCTTAACCTGACTTGTTGAAATACCTGTACACTTGAACGACTCGCATAATTCATGTATAAAGAGCAAATGATCACCTGGATGGATAGTTCCATCCCCTAAATAGCAGTTATTCATAGCATGTTCAACAATTTTTATAGGTATTTTAAAAGGATGAGGATCACAAACATCATTAGAATTATCACATATGGGAGATAAAATATCATCAGAGCAAAATTTCTCCACTAAAGCTGGAGAACTAAAAATATCATGCTTATCAAAACCAGCTTCCCCAAGCTTAGACTTTTCTATAGCATTAGCAATAACGGTGTTCAAAGAATTCATACAAATAACATTGCTATTAGCATGCGAATAAAGCTCCAAAGGTTTTTCAATTTTCTCTTTAAACACTTCACGTCCTAACTCAGGAAAAATGCTATAAAACTCTTTGTTTTCCATTAAGCCCAACTAGTGAAAATAAAAACAAGAAACAAAAAGATATAATTGCAGAATCTAAAGGAAATAACTTCAAGCACCCACACACGAGGATGTGAGTACCTTTTACCTTACCTCCCCGGCAACGCCGCCAGAAAAGAGCTTGATGTCTACGCACGCTTCTATCCTTGTAGACAGTGTTGGGCCTCCAAGTGTAGAGGTTTGTAGAACAACAGCAAATTTCCCTTAAGTGGATCACCCAAGGTTTATTGAACTTAGGGAGGAGGAAGTCAAAGCTATCCCTCTCAAGCAACCCTGCAATTACGATACAAGAAGTCTCTTGTATCCCCAACACACCCAATACACTTGTCAGATATATAGGTGCACTAGTTCGGCTAAGAGATAGTGAAATACAAGTAATATGGATGATTATAAGTAGTAAATGTAATTTGAAATAAATATCGTTGTGAGCAAACATGTAACAAAACTGAATGTAAACGGTGTTTCAATGCTTAGAAACAAGGCCTAGGGATCATACTTTCACTAGTGGACACTCTCAACAAAGATAACATAACTGAACACATAAATAACTATCTTCACTATGCAACTCTAAATTGTTCTCCAATAGATAACGAACACTAATCATGTGTAGGGCTACGAAGCACTCCTCAAAGTTCGCATTTCCCCAAACTAGATTGCTCCACACTATCACCTTGAGCGCACTAGATGGTTCCAACAAACACCAACAAATCATAGAGACACTAGCCAAAGAGACACACATAATGTGCACACTGTCATCCTTCACATCATGGTACAAGGTGTCTCCGGAGATTACAATAATAAAGCACTGGAGTAGCATAATATATAAAGAACAACATCTACCAATTCAACTAGATACAAAGCTCATGATCACATATAGATCACATCATGGGAGAGAGAGATGAACCACATAGCTACCGGTAGAGCCCTCAACCCCGGGGGAGAACTACTCCCTCCTCATCATGGGAGACAGCAACGTCGATGGAGATGGCGGTGGAGGCGATGGAGACGGCGGTGGAGGCGATGGAGTCGATGGAAATGGCTCCGGGGGCACTTCCCGTCCCGGCAGGGTGCCGGAATAGAGACTTCTGTCCCCCAAAATTCGTCGGTGGCGGCGATAGAGCTGCAGAACTCTTTCTCGAAAAACACTGATCGATTTAGGGTTCGGGCTTCGAACGGCTTAATATAGGCAGAGAGGCAGCGTCAGAGGTGGACCAGGGGGCCCACACCACCCCTGGCGTGGCCAGGAGGGAGGGCGCGCCACCCCCTGGTGTGGTGGGTCCCTGGCCCCCCTCCGGCTCTCTTTCGGTCTTTGTCTTTTGTCCGGGAAAAATAGGAGGTTCGGGCTTTGTTTCGTCCAATTCCGGGAATATTTCCTGTGTAACTTTTCTGAAACACAAAAACAGCAGAAAACAGGGAACTGGCACTATGGCATCTCGTCAATAGGTTAGTTCCAGAATACGCGTAAAAAACGCCACGAAGTGTAACAAAACACAAAGCAAATGGTGCATAAACAAGCATGGAGCATCAAAAAATTATAGATACGTTTGAGACGTATCAGCGTGGCATGGATTTTTCTAAAATTTGGAATACCTTTTCTAAAACAAAATTAAGAATACCTGGTGTAGGGGTTGTGTTGGACAATCATATGTCAAACTTGAAACCATGTTTTGGGGTTTTGGTTTAGTGCCGTTGATCGATCACCGCACATGCACCGCATGTATTTCTTAATAACTTGTTTTATTAATGCTGCATCGTCCCTCTAGCCGAAAGATCAAACTACAAGTAGAATCTGACAGATGAGGTTGAACCCACCTCTGTTCCTTTTTGGAAAATAAATAAAATATGCTCTCTCTGTGAGAGAATTGACCACACTTGGGCCTTTCTATTGCACTTGTATTTATACAAGAACTACAATCCTAATCATAAACGGGATATCACAACAATAAGGAATCTCCATGATTTAGAGGATTAGGGAGTTATGTCACATAATGTGACATATCTCTGGCAATCATGTCACATAATGTGACATATCTCTAACACTCCCCCGCGGTCGCAATGGGAGGAGTACGGATGTTGAGACTGGACCAAAAATCTGGAAACAATGGTGATGGAAGACCCTTCATCAAGATGTCGGCAAACTATCGAGACGAGGGAACATGCAACCATGGTTTTAAAGGCATCGCCTTAGCGTCGAGGCGCCCGAAAACATCAAGGCGTCGTGTCCACCTTTGGCTACTGTCAAAGGCGTCCAGTTTTTTCACCTAGGCATCTAGGGCGTCGGGTAGGCGTCCAGGTCGACGCTCTGGACGAGTTAGGACGCTATGGCGAACTCGAGCGGGAAAAGAGAGCAGCGGAGCAGGAAAGCCAAATTGAAGCAGGAATTACAGAAATTAGGCACGGGGAGTGAGGGGAATAGAGAGAGAAGAGAGAGAGAGAGAGAGAGAGAGAGAGAGAGAGAGAGAGAGAGAGAAGCCAGCCAGTCACTCCAATTGACTGATTGAGAGAGAGACGAGCTCTCTCCCTCAGGCTCTCCTCCGCCAGATCTGGGGTTCCTCCGCCAGCTTCCTCCTCTCCGGCCAGGGCTCCTCCTCTGGTCCAGGCGTGCAGCAGCTGCAGCCCTCTCCCAGCAGAGCAGCAAGGTATGGTTCCCTCTCTTTCCCATTATCTCTTTCTCTCTGCTCGTGGCTGCTTGTTGCTCGTGGCTACTTGCTGCTCTTGGCTGCTTGCTGCTTGGTGCTCTTTATGCTTGGTGCTGGCTGCTGGGTGCTCACATGACATGCTATGGCTCTATTATAGTACTGAGCAAGTTGGATGCTAGCTGGTAGACAAAGACAACTATTAGTGGGTACTAGTGGGGCTAGCTGCTGTCATTTGGATGCAAGCTTGTAGCTTTGTGAGATGATTAGCTCAGTAAAATATTTGTTGGTGGTCCTTCTTAGGTCATTAGAATACCAGCTTAGTGGATGCTCTTTATGCTAGCTTAATATTATAATAATGCTATGTTTAGATCTAATGTTGATGCACTGGTTGGTTGTTTGCAGTGTCACAATGGCTGACCAAGATGATGCAAATTACAATCCAATGAAAGATCCAACACGCAAGCCACGGAAGCCAACTGATCCGGGTTGGAAATATGGCTATATGGAGACACCTGGCATCAGCAATATTGTTAAATGCAATCTTTGTGGTAAAGTAACTCAGGGAGGGATCAAAAGGCATAAGGAACATCTTGTTGGCACCGGTGGGGATGCTACAGGCTGTCCAAAGGCTACCACAGAACTCAAGAGAGAGATGTGGGAGTATTTAGAGACGCACAAGAGAAACAAACCACTAGATGAGGATGTTGTGGAGGTAGATGCAGCAGGGACACCACCAATAGTTCAAGCCTCCACTACTAGACAAAGTTCTGGGATGAAGGACTTAGGATCGGGGAGATAGGGCGTCGGATGAACTCGAAGGTAAAGTTAGTCGAAATAGGCGTGTATCGAAAGTAAACTTGGGTATTCAACCTGGCTTTCTTTCAATCTCGCCTACACCGTCCCCTCCTGGCCCCTATATATAGGTGGCCAGGTCTCGATGATCGGGTAGGGTACGATACAGATTACAATATCGACATACGGTAAGAACTCGTATTCGACTATCATTACAATTGGGCCTAGCTTATTGGGCCTCAGGGGTACTCAACTAGCGGGCTCTATTAACTATACCCTTGTCAGCAGCCAAACAGAACAAGAGAGCCTTTGCTGTGAGAGTCAGCGGCAACAAGGTTCAATCTGTTGTAGCCAAGTCAGTTGCTTCAATGCTTAGGAGAAAACCTGAGGATATTGTTGATGAAAGACGCTCCGGGTGTTCTCAAAGCACCATGGAGTCAAGCACAAAAACAGAGGAAGAGAAGCACTATGTGAATTTGCAGTGGGCATTATTCTTCTATGAGTGTGGCATACCTTTCAATGTTGCAAGCTCTAGACAATTTCAAATTGCAATAGAAGCATCTTGTCAATATGGCTCAGGTTACAAGCCTCCTTCTCCTTATCAGCTGCGGGAGCCATTGCTTAGATATTGTGTCAAGGAAACAAAACTTTTGAGGGTGAAGCATGAGGCAGCATGGAGGCAATATGGCTGCACACTAATGTGTGATGGATGGTCGGATAGAAGGGGACGCCACTTAATCAACTTCCTTGTAAACAGCCCAGAGGGAACTTACTTCTTGGAGTCGGTTGATGCATCAATTGAATGCCAAGATGCTCGGATGATAGCAGATTTGCTTAAGAAGAGAATTGAAGATGTCGAAAAAGAGAATGTTGTCCAAGTTGTCACCGACAATGGTGCTAACTACAAGGCAGCGGGCAAGATTCTAATGGAGAGGATTCCTACACTATATTGGAGTCCATGTGCATGCCATTGCTTGGACCTAATGTTGGAAGATATAGGGTAGCTAAAAGAATTCAAGAAGCCAATTGCACGTGGTAGATGAGTCACTACTTTCATCTATAGGCATGGCAGACTTCTTGATTTAATGAGGAAGGCAACGGGCAACGAGGATCTTGTGAGACCCACAGCCACTCGCTTTGCCACATCATATCTTGCTCTTAAGAGTTTGGTCAAGCACAAGCAAGCTTTGAGGAGTCTATTTACAAGTAGGGGGTGGGTTGCAAGTAAATTGGCCAAAACTACAGCCGGTTTAAATGTGCAAGACATTGTGCTTTCAGCGGAGTGGTGGCATGCAGCTGAGGACTGCATTAGAGTTACTGGTCCACTACTTTGAGTGCTTAGGATAGCGGATGGTGATGAGCTTCCTGCCATGCCAGAAGTTTTTGCACTAATGAGGGCTGCAAAGGATAGGATCAGTCAAGGTTTTACTCAACAAAACAAGCAAGGTTTGCTCAAGAAGGTCATGGCCATTATTGAGAAACGTTGGGAGAATCAAATGGATCATCCATTGTATGGGGCTGCTTTGTTTTTAAACCTAGGAAAATACTTCCCTATTAAAGAGAGTGGTGATGATGAACTTGTTGGTGAGCTCGGAAGTTGTTTCAATGATGTCCTTGCAAGAATGGTATATGATGTACCCACTCACAACAAGATTGATGCACAAGTCGTTCTCTATGAGGACAAGCGACAAGGTTTTGCTAATGTGATGGCAATCGAAAACATGAGCAAAAGAAACCCTCGTAAGTGACAAGCAAGTTAAATTCAGCAACAAGCAAGTTAATTTCTGCATGTTATTCTATGTACAAACTCCTAGTCCTAATGCAAGTGTGTTTTTCCTATTGTAGTTGATTGGTGGAGTTCATATGGTGGTCGAGCCATTGACTTACAAAGGTTTGCAAAGAGGATTGTTAGTCTTTGTGCATCATCATCATCCGGTTGTGAGAGGAATTGGAGTGCATTTGAATTTGTGAGTAACTTATTTGTCTTTATTTGATCTAGAGCAAGTAATTGCAGCAACTTATTTATTCACTCATAATGATGCTCTATTTGCTATTTCTAGATCCATACCAAGAAAAGGAATCGGTTACAACACCGAATCTTGAATGACAATGTTTTTGTTTCATACAACCAGAAGAACATGGCCAGGTTTCAAAAGAGGCGTGAGAAGAACAATGATAAAAGCTATGATCCTCTAATCATTAATGATTTTGATTGGGGCAATGAGTGGGTTGACCCAACAATGCCTCCACCCCAAGGTGCTAGAGGGTGTCCCGATGACATTCCATGGGAGCTTGTTGATGAGGTTGTTGGTGCAAGTTCATCGCTGCAAGGCCGCAATCTTACTAGAGGTAGAACCATGAGGGGCCCCTCAAATGTCAACCTCCATTACGAAAGGCAGTGCAAAAGGCCTGCTCCAACACCATCATATGTTCAAGACCTAGATGAATTAGATGATCAAGAGGATGACCAAGAAAACTCGAGTATTCCCAATAGAGAGGATGGTGCTTCAGATGTTGAAGATGATGTGGATGTGACCGATGATGATGAAGACCCAACTAGTGCTGACCAAGATGGAGAGGACACAAATGCTACCATGGATGAGTTCGATGATGGCTTTTGAGACTTGAGATTGAGAGTGGCCAACCTTGATTATGATTTGATTGTGTTATGTGGAAGTGGAACCTATTCTATGTTGTTGTTGTGATTTGTGAACCTATTTTATGTTGTTGTGAACCTATTTGTCATGTAATATGTAATGCACTGCTGTTTGCCATCTATTTTTGCACTTAAGTCATTTATTCTCTTTTTTTTTACCAATGGTGGTATGTTTAAGCAAGTTCTAACCATAGATGCTCATGTTATATGCAGATTTCTGTTGTGGAAAGAAGAAATGGGGAAAAGGATGGGAAATATCACTGCTATGTGGCCAGAAAATCCCAGGTATGTTCATTTTCTCATCCTAGCTAGCTGCTGCATTTTTTCCAGCAAGGCAGCCTCAAAGGCGTCGCCTTGCAATGCGCCTTGAGCGCCTAGGCGTTGAGGCGCCCCCAGCGCCTTGGGACGCCTGGACGCCTTTAAAACCATGCATGCAACACATGAACCTGACCCATGGCAACACGATCACTAATGAAGTGAAGATCGATTTCGATGTGCTTAGTGCGCTAGTGCTAGACAGGGTTCATTGACATGTAGACGGCGCTGACATTGTCGCAGAACACAACCGTAGCTAGAGGAGATGGTCGATGAAGCTCATGGAGGAGTTGGCAAATCCAAGTAGCCTTGGCAACGGCGTTAGCCACAGCATGGTACTCAGCCTCAGTGCTAGAGAGAGAGACCGTGTGTTGTCGCTTCAAAGACCATGAGATGAGGTTGTCACCGAGGTAGACGCAGAAACCTGACGTGGAACATCGAGTATCGGGGCAGCCGACCCAGTCAACATCAGTGTAGGTGACCATGGAAGCCGGTGAAGATGAATGAAGCTGGAGTCCATGAGATAACGTGCCCTTGATGTAGCGCAAGATGTGCTTAATGGCCGCCAAGTGCTGCTCACGCGGATCGTGCATGTGAAGGCACACCTGCTGAATGGCGTAGGTGATGTCAGGGCGCATGAAGGTGAGGTACTGGAGAGCCCCGGCGAGACTCCAGTACTCAGTCGGGTCGGCCACGGGAGGGCCGGCGGAGAGGTTGGCAACGTGTCGACCAGTGTCGTGGCGGACTTGCAGGCAGTCATGCCGGCATAGTCCAGAATCTCCGCCGCGTACTTGGCCTGCGAGAGGTGCATTCCGGAGGAGTCGCGGGTTATCACGATGCCGAGGAAGTAGTGAAGGCTGCCCATGTCCGTCATGGTGAACTCGAAGCGGAGGGAGGCCGTGATCCGATCGAGAAGCTGAGTCGAGGAGGCGGTGAGGACGATGTCATCGATGTATAGCAAGAGGAAACTCGTACCCTCCGTGCACTGAAGAATGAACCGTGACATGTCAGAGCGTGAGCACTGAGCACGTGAAGCCGATCGAGGTGATGAAGGTCGTGAAGCGCTGGTATCACGCGCGAGGAGCCTGCTTGAGACCGTATAGAGAACGGTTCAGCCGACAGATGTGCTCAGGGCGAGTAGAGTCAATGAAGCCGGTGGGTTGGCGACTGTAGACGACCTCGACGAGCTTGCCGTGGAGGAAGGCGTTCTTGATGACGAGCTGGCGAGTCACCCATTTAAGGGAGAGCGCGATGGAGAGGACGACACGGACCGTGGCCGGTTTGACAACCAGACTAAATGTCTCATCGAAGTCAACACCTTGCTCCTGAGAGAAACCGCAAAGCACCCAGCGTGCTTTGTAGCGGTCGAGGGAGCCATCGGGCTTCAGCTTGTGTCCAAAACCCACTTGCCGGAGACGATGTTGGCGCTCCGAGGAGGAGGCACGAGATCCCAAGTGTCATTGCCGAGAAGAGCACAATACTCCTCGGTCATAGCCTCGAGCCAGTTGGGATCCTTGAGCGCCGCATGTGCGGAGGAGGGAACCAGCAAGTACCTGTTGACAATAGCATGCAGGTTATGCTGCTCACAGGGTGGGACATGTATGCCGAAGGTGCTACGCGTGCAATGCACAGGCAAGGGCACCGGCGAGGGCGCATGCGCCCGTGGAGGGGAGGGCGGTGCGGAGGGCGCCGGTGAGGGCGGCACCATAGGGGTATGCGGGGCAACCGGAGGAACGATGATAGAAGGAACATCGTCGAGAAACTCATAAGTGGCAGCAGAGGGAGGCTGCGACGAGGCAAAGGGAAAAGTAGACTCGTCAAAAATAACATGGTGAGAAATGAGGACGCGCTGAGTGGCAAGGTCCATGCAGCGATAGCCCTCATGATGAGGTGAATAACCAAGAAAAACACAAGCACTAGACCGGGGCGCGAGTTTATGAGACATAGTGGATGCGGTGTTGGGGTAGCAAAGACAACCAAAAACACAAAGAGACAAATAGTCAGGGTGCATGTGATGAAGAGTGAAGTATGGGGAGGGCGCGCTAATGGTTTTGGTGGGGAGGCGATTAAGGAGGTGAGTGGCGTGTTAAAGAGCTTCGACCCAAAAATGAGGCGGTAAACTAGCCTGAAATAAGAGAGGATGCACGATGTCAATGACTGTACGTATAACACGCTCAGCTTTACCGTTTTGTTGGGAGGTGTATGGGCACGAGAAGCGAATGTGTATGCCGTGTGCGGCAACGAGGGAGTGGAGTTTGACATTCTCGAACCCACGACCATTGTCACACTGTATGGATGCAAGAGGCAAATTAAACTATGTATGAGCAAACGTGCAAAAAGAGGTGAGCGCGGCATAGGCATCGGATTTTAGGCGAAGAGGGATGGTTCACAAAAAATGAGTAAAATCATCAAGAATGACTAAGAAATATTTGAAGCCAGAAGTACTCAAGACCGGAGATGTCCAAAGATTGCAGTGAATTAACTCAAAAGAACGAGTGGTTCTAGTGGTGGAAGAACAAAAAGGCAAACGTACATGGCTTCCAAGTTGACATGCATGACAAAGATTACTATGAGAGACTTGTTTATGAGAAGGCAAAGAAATATGCTGCAAAAGACGATGATATGCATCGTGATCGGGGTGACTGAGGCGACGATGCCAAATATCATGAGGGATGGTGGTTGTGGTGAGAGCACGGGGTGCCGGATGCTAGAAATAATAAAGCTCCCCCGTACTATTGCATCGAAGAAGTTCACGCCGAGAAAAAAGGTCCCTCACAGAAAAACCAAAAGGATCAAAATCGATGGAGCAATTATTATCAGTAGTGAACTAATGAACGGAGACAAGATTTTTAATAATGCGAGGTATAACAAGAACATCGCGAAGATGAAGAGGACGGTTAGATAAAAAAGAAGAAAGAGAGGCATGACCGGAGAGGGGGACGGGAACAGAGGAGCCATCTCCAATGGTAACATGACGATAAACAGGGTGTGGAGAAAGAGAGTGAAGGATACCTGCGTCCTTGGAGAGATGGGCGGTGGCGCCGCTGTCGAAGACCCACTCCGTGGGAGATGAGGGAGCCCATGTTTGCGCCGATGCCGGCGGCTCAACATAGAAGGCGGTGTGGCCAGCGTGAGGAAGAGCCGCGTTGGGGACAACATAGCTGGTGTAGGTAGGAGACACGTTGCAGGCGGTGTAGCCGGCGTGGAGAAGAGCTGCGTAGAGGGCGGTGTAGCCGGCGTGGGGAACCGCCATGATGGCACCAGGAGGAGCGTCGTACGAAGATGTGCCATAGGGGGCAGCACGGCCGGCGTGGGTAGGAGCCGCATTGGTGATGGCATAGCCGGGATGGGTAGGAGACGGGTTGCGAGCGGCGTAGCCGGCGTGGAGAAGAGCCGCGTAGGGGGCGGCATAGCCGGCATGGGGAACATCCGCGGTGGCGCCGTACGAAGACGCATCGTAGGGGACGGCATAGCCAGCGTGGGTAGGAGCCGCGTTGGGGACGGCGTAGCTGGCGTGGGGAAGAGCCGCGTAGGGGACGACGCTAGGAGGAGCATCGTACGAGGATGTGTCGTAGGGGGGGCGCCATGGCCGGCATGAGGAAGAGCAGTGCAGAGGACGACGCCAGGCGGAGTGCCTCATGAAGACGCGGCGTAGGGGGCAACATGGTCGAGGAAGAAGGACCGCTGCATAGGAAGAGTAGCCATGGTGGGTAAGGGTAGGGAGAGAAGATTAGGCGGCTGGGGTAGAGAGAGGCCGATGGCGGCTATGGTGGAGAGAGGGAGGAGCGGAAGCTATGTAAGATTGTTTATGCTGATACCATGTGAGAGAATTAATCACACTTGGGCCTTTCCATTACACGTGTATTTATACAAGAATTACAATTCTAATCATAAATGGGAGATCACAACAATAAAGACTCTCCACGATTTAGAGGATCAGAGAGTTATATCACATAATATGACATATCTCTGGCAATCATGTCATGACCTATCTCTAACACCCTCCATCTTAAAATAAGTCAGAAATTATTTTTTGAGTATGTAGGCAGTAGCCTCTATACGCGACCCAACAAATAAGTTGCCACGATAAATCCCATTTGGGCCGAACAACTTTTGGTTTTTACTTGAAAAATTGCCACCGTCGGAGTTTTGCATGGCCAACTACGAGTGGAGTATAAATAATTGACTTAATTTTATCTTGATATGGATGAATATGCACCCAAGGGTCGAATTGAATTTCTGGTGTCAACTGTGAAGACTTGACCATATATAACACCATCTCTTAACCTCTGTGTCCCCCCCGCTCCTCGTGTCGCCCCCTCCTGGCGACCGGGGGGGTGAAAACCCTAATCCTCCCGCCGCCACCTCTCTCTCCCCTGCCCCGCCCCTCCTCGTCGCCCCCCGAGGCCGCTGGGCTAAGCCGGGCGTCGCCCGTGATGGGGGTGGCGAGGATCTACTGCCTCTCGGTTCCCCAGCTCGGTGGTGAGGAGGAGGACCGCCGTGCTGGTGCCGGAGGTCGCCGTCCACGGCGCTGGCTGCTCCCGCTGCGCCTGCCTCCTCCTGTCTCGCGTCGGCTTCGGGTGCTGGTCCATCGGCGGGATCTATCCCGGCTGGGTCGGCAGTTCATGAGGAGGCGGTGCTCCGTCAGCGGGCATTTCGTGGCGGCCCTGCGGGGATGGTGCGGCAGCATGGCGCTATGGCGCGGTTCCTGTGGTGGTTCGGCCGGCTGCCGGCGCCCGCACGTGCAGGGCCCAATCTGGGCCGCCTGGGCCCGATCTGGGCCACCTGAGCCGCAGATGTTCGCTTGGTGCAGGCGGGCGGCGTAACTATGGAGGTGGATTGCGCACCTACGACATCCACGACATGGTGCTATGGTGGTTCCTTGGCATGTTTGTGCGGCCTTCAGGCTGGGTGGTTAGATGTGCAGCAGTTCGGACGAATGTCCTTCCTGACTTGTGTTGGTGCCGGCGACAACGGCGCCTTCGGGTGTCGTTTCCCTCCTTGGAGGTGTTGCTGTGAGGCTTTGGCATATCCCCCAACCTCGCGGTGTTGTCTCCGGGTGAAAACTTGATTCGGTGTGCCAAATCGGCGATGGCGGTGTCTCGACGTCGCATCTTTGTTGAAAACATCGTTGTGGAGACAAGACTAGTTCCAAGACGGCGCCTTCCTCAAGACCGATTGGCAAGGGTTAACTCGGCAAATGTCCAATATGAAGGACTTAGGATCGGGGGAATAGGGCGTCGGATGAACTCGAAGGTAAAATCAGTAAAACAAGGCATGTATCGAAAGTAAACGTGGTGGTGAACTTTGGCTTACTCTCAATCTGTCCCTCCCCGTCCTCTCCTAGCCCATATATATAGTTGGCCAGGTCTCAAGGTATGGGAGGGGTCCGACACAGATTACAATATCGATATACGACATGAACTCGTATTTCAACTAGGATTACACTTGGACCTAGTTTATTGGGCCTCAGGGGTACTTAACTAACGGGCTCTATTATCTATACCCTTGTCACCGGTCAAGTCCTACCATTCGTTTGCCGACTCTAGGCATTCAACGGCGGATGGTGCGTTGGCTCGGGTAGTCTTGTTGGAGTGGTCTTTCTTTGAACGTTGCCGATGTTGTTCGGCGCGGCCTTGGATTTTTTCCTGTAGTAGGTGTCGTTCATAGTGGGTGTGCTAGCTAATCTTTGGATTAGTGGTGGTAGCTGTAAGGCTTTGTAACCTTTCTTGGTGTTCTACTTTCAAACTTAATACAATGACGCGCAGCTCTCCTGTGTTGTTCTAAAAAAAGAACAAACTATGCCCCTCCTTGTGCACATATCGAAGCATCCTCAATAGATCAGTGGTCACTGCTATACAACCAACCACTGCAACTATCAGCATGAACACTTGTTTTGTCACTAGTTGCAGTTCTTCCATGCAAGCCAACGTCTCGGCCTCCTCTACACGCGAATAATTGCAAATAAAAGGCCAGCAGTATACCCTACCAATTTCTAACTACAATACCTTTTTTTCAATGAAATTAACAACTTGTTTGTTTGACGTTGTTGAGTTTATCGAATATTATGTACAAGTTGGATTATGGTAGGACTTGTGTTGTAACGTGGATAGGATACGAGTAGTACTAGAGTCGGACTCTTGTAGCCTAGTGATACGTCTCAAACGAATCTATAATTTTTGATGCTCCATGCTTGTTTTTACACCATTTGCCTTGTGTTTCGTTACACTTCGTGGCGTTTTTATGCGATTTCCGGAACTAACCTATTGACAAGATGCCATAGTGTCAGTTCCCTGTTTTCTGCTGTTTTTGTGTTTCAGAAAAGCTACACAGGAAATATTCTCGGAATTGGACGAAAAAAGTTCCAGAACTCCTATTTTTCCTGGACGAAGGACGAGGACCGAAAGAGAGCCAGAGGGGGGCCAGGGCCAGCCTCACAATGAGGGGGCGCGGCCCAGCCCCTGGCCGCGCCCCCTATGTGCGAGGGTGCCCTGGCAGCCCCCCGACGACGCCCCTTCGCCTATATAAAGCCTCGGGACGGAAAACCCTAGGAAAATCGGCGAAATTTCCAGAACAGTTCCGCAGCACCGCCGCCATTGAAGCCAAATTTCGCGGGATAGAAGTCTCTGTTCTGGCACCCTGCCGGGACAGGGAAGTGCCCCCGGAGCCATCTCCATCGGTCTCTATCGCTGTCTCCATCGACCTCACCGCCATCTCCATCAACCTTGCTGTCTCCTATGATGAGGAGGGAGTAGTTCTCCCCCGGGGCTGAGGGCTCTGCTGGTAGCTATGTGGTTCATCTCTCTCTCCCATGATGTGATCTTTATGTGATCGTGAGCTTTGTATCTAGTTGAATTGGTAGATGTTATTATTCAGATATTATGCTACTCCTATGCTTTATTATTATACTATCCGGAGATACCTCGTATCATGGTGTAAAGGTGACTAGTGTGTGCATCATGTGTATCTTTTTGGTTAATGTCTCTATGAAATGTTGGTGTTTGTTGGAACCATCTAGTGCGTTCAAGGTGATAGTGTGGGACAATCTAGTTTGGGTACATACGGACTTTGAGGAGTGCTTCGTAGCCCTACGCATGATTAGTGTTCGTTTTCCATTGGGGAATTGTTTTGAGTTGCATATTGATGATAATATCTATTGGTTCAATTATGTTATATTTGTTGGGAGTGTGTCCACTAGTGAAAGTATGATCCCTAGGCCTTGTTTCCAAGCTTTGCACACCGTTTCCTTTCAGTTTTGTTACATGTTTGCTTGCAGCGATATTTATTTCAGATCACGTTTACTACTCATAATCATCACTACTACTTGTGTTTCACTATCTCTTCATCGAACTAGTGCACCTATACATCTGACAAGTGTATTGGGTGTGTTGGGGACACAAGAGACTTTCTGTATCGTAATTGCAGGGTTGCTTGAGAGGGATAGCTTTGACCTCTTCCACCCTGAGTTCGATAAACCTTGGGTGATCCACTTAAGGGAAACTTGCTGCTGTTCTACAAACCTCTGCACTTGGAGGCCCAACACTGTCTACAAGAACAGACGCGTGCGTAGACATCAAGCTCTTTTCTGGCGCCGTTGCCGAGGAGGTAAGGTAAAAGGTACTCGCATCCTCCTGTGTGAGTGCTCGGAGTTATTTCCTTTAGATTATGCAATTATATCTTTTTGTTTCTTGTTTTTATTTTCACTAGTTAGGCTTAATGGAAAATAAAGAGTTCTTTAGTCTTTTTTCTGAGTTTAGATTTGAAGAGAAAATTGAAAAACCTTTGGAGCTTATTTCGCATAGCAATGTTATTAGTACGAATGCTTTGAATCCCGTTATTGCTAATGCTATGGAAAAGTCTAAGCTTGGGGAAGCTGGTTTTGTTAAGCATGATATTTTTAGTTCCCCAGCTTTAGTGGAGAAAGTTTGCTCTGATGATATTTTATCTCCCATATGTGATGTTTCTAATGATGCTTGTGCTCCTCATCCTTTTGAAATACCTATGAAGATTGTTGAACGTGTTATGAATAACTGCTATTTAGGAGATGGAACTGTCCATCCTGGTGATCATTTGCTTTTTATACATGAATTATGCGAGTTGTTCCAGTGTGCAGGTATTTCAATGAACCAAGTTAAGAAGAAGCTATTCTCTTTATCACTGAAAGGCAGAGCTGAGGAATGGTATAAAACACTGAAGGATGGTCGATCTATTGACTGGGAGGAAATTGTACCTCTCTTTTATTCTAAATTCTATCCTTCTAGTCAGGTTTATAAAGATAGGAATTACATTTATAATTTTCATCCGCATGAGGGAGAAAGCATTGCCCAAGCGTGGGGAAGATTGAAGTTACTAATGCACAAATGTCCTATTCATGATCTTCCCTGTAATATTGTTATTAATAATTTTTATGCAAGGCTTTCAGGATATTACAAGGACTATCTAGATGCATGCTTTGATGGGTCTTTCACAAGCAAGGATGTTGACACCAAGTGGGATCTTCTTGAAACAATTCAAAACAATATTGAAGGTTGGGATAGCGACAAAGGTAAAGGATCAGGTATGAATTATGAGTTTGATTGCGTTAAGTCTTTCGCTGAAACTGCTAATTTTCAAGAGCTTAGTGCTAAATATGGTCTTGATCCTCAAATTATGGTTGATTGATTTAAAGCCTTCGGTTCCCATATGAATGTTCCTAAAGGAAATGGGGACGTGTATCATGAACCTTTTAAGGACACTTGCATAGAAAGTGATATTGTTATTGATGATTGCAATAAACATGCTCAAACTTCTAAAAGTCCTATTTCTTATAAGCATGTTAATTTTTGTGGAATACATAGACCTTGTGAACAGAGTCACAACAAGAAAGATTATTGCATCACCCACGGGAATGAAGAAACCAATATGTGGCTCAGGGATCTAGATGAGCTTGGTGAAAAGGTTTGTGAACTTTATCCTTTTCTTTGTGAATTTTGCGGTAAAAAGGGTCACTTTAATTTTCAATGCCCAATTAATCAAGTGAGTACCGCAGATTTGTATTGTGATGATAAGATTACTTTCAATCAGTATGATGAGCTTACTTTGTTTTTGAATTGTGAAGAGATATCTAGAAAGATTTCTTTGGTTGATATGAGAGATGTTGATATTAATAGCATCCTTCGTGGTTGTCGTCTCTATTGTGCTAAAGATTGCCTCACAAATATTTACTTACAAGATCTTATAAAACATGATGTTTTGCCAAGCTATGACAGGACTAATAGATGTTTCGATCTTATTAATAGAGAGGAGGAATCCTCCAAAGTTTCTTCTGTTGTTCCTGTCAGCAAACCAGATTATGTGGAGAAGATGCCTTTCCCTCCTAAAGAATATGTGGAGAAGATGCCCTTCAAGTCTCTCCCTCCTAAAGGAGAGAGTAAGAAGAGTAAGAAGAAGAAGAAGAAGAAGAAGAAGAAGAAGAGGAGGAGTAAAAGGCGAGAGGACACGGTATCTTCCCCTAAGCGTTATGATCCTGCTATAGATTATGATAATTCTAATTGGGATGACGTTCTCATGCCTCTTACCTATGTTAGTGATCATGATTGGGAAAAGCACTCTACTTTTGATATTGAAAATCTTTTTGGTACAAATTCTAAGGTTAATAATTGTTGTACCATTAGTACTATCCATGTTCCTTCTTATGATGATATGTTTGATGAATATGCTTTGCAAAATAGCTGTTCTCTAGCTTGTGATGATACTAAACCTCTAGTCTATGATGATTATGATGATGGGTATAATATTTTCAGTTCACCTACTTTTGAGGAGAAAAATAGTTATGATTACAATATGCCTCCTGTTTTTGATGATTATGGTGACGAGAATAATTATTCTGTTGAATCTGCTCCTACTACGATTGTTCATGTGGGGAGTATTAATTCTTTTATGCATGTGGCTCATGATAGGGATGCTTTATGTGGTAGTTATATTGTTAGTTCTATTCATGATGCTACTGAAAGTTATTATGAGAGAGGGAAACATGGTTTGATGGATCTCAACAATATTGAGTTTCCCCTCTTTATGTTGCAATTCTTGAAGTTGTACTGGTTTTGCCTTCCTATGCTTTTTGCTTTGCGCTTTCATGACTTGTCTCTTTACAAGACTATTTTTCATAGGAAGTGGTTTAGATTTAAATGTTTTTCACATTTGCTTTTTGATGCTCTCTATTGCTTTAAGTTCCTATATGGCGCCTTTGCCTCAAGCTCTTATATGGCGCCTACATGAGCATCTTTGCAAATTACTGCGCCTAGCTCAAAGGCGTTAAAGAAAAGCACTCTTGGGAGATAACCCAATGTTTTTACTTTTAGTACTTTTTCTTTTATTTGAGTCTTGGAAGTTATTATTACTGTAATAACCTCTCCTTATCCTTACTATTTCGTTGTTGTGCCAAGAGAAGCCTCTAATTTGAGTGAGGTAAGATTTGGGGATGTTGCTGTCCTGAAACAGTTTTCGGTGCTGCACCGTAAAAATTCGTGAAAATTCTATATATATCTTTTGGACTTGAGATTTCTTGTGCATATGCCCCAGGTTATATCCAAACTTTCATTAGTTGAACACTTTTTGATTTGAGCAACAGAAAACCCTCTAAAAAACCGACCTTTATCAGCTATTCTGTTTTGACAGATTTCTGTCAATATTTGTGTTTGCCGCTTTATCGCTTTCTTTTTGAGTTCTTTTGATCACGGAAATTTTGGGGAAGTTGCTACAGTAGTATATGCTTTATATTTGGTGGTTTTAAGTTGAAATTGAAGCAAAAAGGGTTGATTCATTACTATGCTTACACTAATGTTGCTAATAGATTTGTGTTTAGTTTTGTATGAAGGAAGTTTTCAAGTGTAGGGATTGGAGAATGATGAGATGAGATGAAGAATGGACAAAAGCTCAAGCTTGGGGATGCCCATGTCACCCCAAGAAATATCCAAGAAGTACAAGTGTCAAAGCTTGGGGATGCCCCCGAGGCACCCCCTTCTTCATCAGCAAAAATCAGGTCACCTTTCAAAACACTATATTTTTATTGCTTCATGCACTATGCGTTTTTCTTGGAGCGTCAGTTGTTTTTGTTTTCAGTTTTCTTTTGTTTTTTTTGTTGCAATAAACGGTTTGATCACATCATGTTGTTTTGGAGGGAGATGAACTCCGTTTTTCATTGCCAAGAACACTCTAGTTTTCACTCTTTTCGTTCAACGAGTGTTCTCTTTTTCTGTTACTGCGTTTAGCTTTCGATTTTCACCTTGATTTGTGTTCAGATCTTGTTATATCTTTTCATCAAGGTGTATTTTGACCTCTGGTATATGTTGGCTTTTATCAAAAAAGTTGTCTCATAAAGGTTTTAATGGTGTTGGAAAAGAGAAAAAGTTTCATGCAAAAAAGTGGTACAAGAAGGAGCTTGTGTAGACTGCGGCCTAGGCTTTTGCATGTCATGCTGGATGTCTTTTTGATAGTATGCTTAGTGGTTTTTCTGTAGCATGACTTGTCTCAAATAACTGAGATTGCTTAATGAGCCTTTGAAAAAATCATGCGTTGTTTTAATTATTTGGAAGCATTATTTTGGTTTTCTCCTTTGATGCTTTATTTGGGTTGACTTGGCGCATGCTCACACATGTTTGACTCATACAAAGTCGCCATAGCCTCTATGATCATTTAGTTTTTGACTTTTGATGCCATCTTATGCTTCTTTTAATGTCGCTTTGTCGCTTTGCATGATTATGGCCGTTATTGCTCTCTTAGTTGGTCGCTCCCAGTCTTTTGCTAGCCTTCATATTGTACTGAGTATGAGCTCTACTCGTGCATCCAACTCCTAAAAACCAAGTTTTCCATTGTGTCCACCATACATACCTATTAGCAATTTGCTATTCCAAAGTACATTTGACTTGCTTTTATCTACTCTTCAAATTAAACTCTTACCAATGTTATGCGAAAATTGGTTAGTAAAGCTCTCACGAACCGGATGGCACACTTTATTTTTCTCGTTCTTAAAAAATTGACATTGTGGTCTCTTATGTTGAGTTGTTATGCTTGCAAGTTGTAAGTTGGGAATTAGCCCAGCCATGCCGTCATGGGGCAAGCTTTCAACATTGCACTTCTTATTTGAGTTGATATCGTAATCTTTTATTTATGGATACTCGCGGTGTGAAATGAATTGGGAATCTTGTGGGATCATGGAGTTTGTATATGTGTTAGAGAAACGCCTGGGCCGTCAATGTAAGCCATGCATAATTCGTGGTGGAAATTTGCAGCATGCCCATAGTGGACATTCGACGACGCATTTCAAAATAAAAAGCTATATAAATGATAAATAAAAGAGATGTCGAGGTATTCATTGTCTGCTTGTCCTGTCATTTTGATGTGGGCTTGTTCCATGTCATCGGTCACGGAGGTACCCCGTTGGCGGTTCTCGATGATACGTATATACTTACAATGACAAGAGCCTTGCTTGGGACTCTAAGTAAAGTAGCATGAGGTTTGGGTACTCGTATTCACGGGACACGAGGTTTTCAACTTATGATTTGTCAAGCATATGCAGCATAAGTGTTCTCGCATTAACTTTAACCATTCAAGATGCTTATGATGGGGGCAATGAGAGCTCAAAGCTGGTAAGTACCATAATTTTTGAAGGTTTATAAAACTTGCAATCACTGCTTCCCTCCGCGGAGGGCCTTTCTTTTACTTTTATGTTGAGTCACCACCTTCTATCTTTATGCACCATTAAGAGAGCATAGTTGTCATTCTTAGTATAATGTGCATTGTCCCAAAGTTTTCATTGATTGATTTATATTGTTGGTTTCACTTGTTCTTAAATTATTTGTTTTTAGTCGCCCTCTTAAACTTGAAGGTGTCCTATGCATTTATGTTTTGCTCTACATGAAGGACAAGCTAAAAACCATTTGTATGTTTTTCCTTATGATTTGAACACATGCTTGACTTTCATTGTTTCATTTTCAAGATCTTTTGTTTGTGTTCATTTTCATGTTATAACATAGTTGCTAAGTTTCTTCTATCAAGATTATGTCTTTCAGGCCCACGTTTTAAGTTCTTTGATCTCAGCACTCAATGCTTTATCTATATGATCAAGATTGTGATGGTGCATGTCACCTCAAAAATTATTTCTTTTGTTATCACTTACCTACTCGAGGACGAGCAGGAGTTAAGCTTGGGGATGCTGATACGTCTCAAACGAATCTATAATTTTTGATGCTCCATGCTTGTTTTTACACCATTTGCCTTGTGTTTCGTTACACTTCGTGGCGTTTTTATGCGATTTCCGGAACTAACCTATTGACAAGATGCCACAGTGCCAGTTCCCTGTTTTCTGCTGTTTTTGTGTTTCAGAAAAGCAACACAGGAAATATTCTCGGAATTGGACGAAACAAGTTCCAGAACTCCTATTTTTCCCGGACGAAGGACGAGGACCAAAAGAGAGCCAAAGGGGGGCCAGGGGCCAGCCTCACAATGAGGGGGCGTGGCCAGGGATTTCAGAAAAGCTACACAGGAAATATTCTCGGAATTGGACGAAACAAGTTCCAGAACTCCTATTTTTCTCGGATGAAGGACGAGGACCGAAAGAGAGCCGGAGGGGGGCCAGGGGCCAGCCTCACAATGAGGGGGCGCGGCCCAGCCCCTGGCCGCCCCCCCTATGTGTGAGGGTGCCCTTGCAGCACCCTGACGATGCCCCTTCGCCTATATAAAGCCTCGGGACGGAAAACCCTAGGAAAATCGGCGAAATTTCCAGAACAGTTCCGCAGCGCCGCCGCCGTTGAAGCCAAATTTTGGGGGACAGAAGTCTCTATTCCGGCACCCTCCCAGGACGGGGAAGTGCCCCCGGAGCCATCTCCATCGGTCTCCATCGCCGTCTCTGCCGTCTCCATCGACCTCACCGCCATCTCTATCAACCTTGCTGTCTCCTATGATGAGGAGGGAGTAGTTCTCTCCCGGGGCTGAGGGATCTACCGGTTCATCTCTCTCTCCCATGATGTGATCTTTATGTGATCGTGAGCTTTGTATCTAGTTGAATTGGTAGATGTTATTATTCAGATATTATGCTACTCCTATGCTTTATTATTATACTCTCCGGAGTTACCTCGTATCATGGTGTAAAGGTGACTAGTGTGTGCATCATGTGTATCTTTTTGGTTAATGTCTCTATGAAATGTTAGTGTTTGTTGGAACCATCTAGTGCGTTCAAGGTGATAGTGTGGGACAATCTAGTTTGGGTACATACGGACTTTGAGGAGTGCTTCATAGCCCTACGTATGATTAGTGTTCGTTTTCCATTGGGGAATTATTTTGAGTTGCATATTGATGATAGTATCTATTGGTTCAATTATGTTATATTTGTTGGGAGTGTGTCCACTAGTGAAAGTATGATCCCTAGGCCTTGTTTCCAAGCTTTGCACACCGTTTCCTTTCAGTTTTGTTACATGTTTGCTTGCAGCAATGTTTATTTCAGATCACGTTTACTACTCATAATCATCACTACTACTTGTGTTTCACTATCTCTTCGCCGAACTAGTGCACCTATACATCTGACAAGTGTATTGGGTGTGTTGGGGACACAAGAAACTTTCTGTATCGTAATTGCAGGGTTGCTTGAGAGGGATAGCTTTGACCTCTTCCACCCTGAGTTCGATAAACCTTGGGTGATCCACTTAAGGGAAACTTGCTGCTGTTCTACAAACCTTTGCACTTGGAGGCCCAACACTGTCTACAAGAACAGACGCGTGCATAGACATCACCTATGCCTCCCATATAATAAGGGGTGCCACACAATGTAACCTATGATGACTTGATAGCAATAGGAGCGCAAGGGGAGCCGGCGGCTTGTGCCGGCGACTAAGGTGGCCAGTGTTGCGGTATTATGGGGAGGAGCGCTTGTAGTCATGCCCCGCAGATGTAGGCGTTGATCCCTGAACTGCGTTACCAAATCTCGGTGTCGTTCATCATGCTGTGATTGCTTGTTCCTCGGTAGATCGACTACGCGCCTACGACGACAACAAGTGGTATCAGAGCGAGGTTCGAAGGCTGCGGATTGTTGATCTAGAGGAGATTAACTGAAAGAAATAAAGAAGTCGTGGAACGCAACGGATCGTCGTGGACGAGATCGGAAGGTTTTTCCGTCGGTCGCCGTGGAAGATCAAAGTTGAAGTGTGGCGATTTTAAGAATAATTCGGTTTGATCGAAGCAATACAACGTCCTTGTCGAGAGCGGATCGGATACAGCCTAGTAGAAAAAAGGGCTTCCATTCGCCCCCTTTAGTTTCCAAACAATTTGGTCCGTGACTAATATGAACATTAATCCCGGTTCAAATGAAAATGTGGGCCAGGAAGCATTAGTCCTGGTTCAAATGGAGGCTTTAGTCCCGGTTTGAGCCACCAACCGGAACTAAAGGTCAGGGACCTTTAGTTCCGGTTGGTGGCTCAAACCGGGACTAAAGGCCCGGCGCTCATTTTTCCTCTCATTCCTAGCCCCCCCTCCCGCGAAGAAAAAACGTCTAAAGCAAATAAACAAAAATGATAAAAACTTCAAATTTCAAAATCCTTTGACATGCATGTACCTCATGCAACCAACTTTTATGGAAAATTTAAAATTTTGAATTTTGGTATTTTTTGCAAAAAAAGGTTGTTCCAAATTAAAACGGCTATAACTTTTGCATACGGACTAAAAAAAAAATATAATCTATAAAAAATTATCTACACAAAATTTTACATCCGATTTCAACGGCCTACGACCATTCTTGTTTCTCAAAATTCCAAAGGGAAATATGAAAGTAGGAAGATTTTAGATTTTGTCAGAAAAAATGAGAAAAATGATTTTTCGGATTTTTTCATTTCTTTTGTTGTTTCTTCTACTTTTTTGTTATTTTGAAGTTTTTTTTATTAATTTTGGAATTTAGAATTTTTTAAGTTTTTTAATTTGTTTTGAATATTTTGAGTTTAAAAATTATTAATTAAATTATGCACAAAGATTATTTGGAATTTATTGATGCTTATTATTACTTAATCATTGTTGCTTATTTTGTGAATTATTTGGAATTCAAAAAAGTAAAATCATATGTTACCAAAGTGTATGGGTTAATAGAATTGATAGCATAGCATTATCAAGAAGTCGCGAGTGCAATCTTAGAAGCTAGTAGGAAAGGAATGGAGAAGTTAAGCGTGCTAAGGATGGAGCAATGTGAGGATGGGTGACCTTCTCGGGAAGTGAGGACCACAAATATGTAATTTGACATGAGAATAAATATGATTAGAGATTAGAGATTAAGTGGAGAGTGAAAACTGTTAAACAATTTAAATATTCAAAAATATGAAAATACAAAAAAAATTGAGCTTTTTTCAATAATTCTACCAGAAATTTTACCGGACCCCTTTAGTTCCGGTTGGAGCCACCAACCGAGACTAAAGGGTCCACCAGCCGTCTGCACACGACCCGAGCCACGTGGAGGACCTTTAGTCCCGGTTTGTAAGCAACCGAAACTAAAAATGGGTGCTTTAGTCCCACTTTGCTAGTCCCGGTTGGACACCGAGACTAAAGCTCCTTACCAACCGGGACTAAAGCCCTTTTTCTATCAGTGGACAGGAGCGCGTGGAGTGGCTTCGATGGAGATTGCATTGGTCTCGACGAGATCGTGGTGATCGGAGGCAACATAGGTTGCAGGGCGTGCGAACAGGGCCGGGTTGGATGCCGCATCGTGTCAGGAGGAGCTGGGTATGGAGCAGTACCAGGCAGCGATCGGAAGTCGGCGTCAGCCAGATCGTACAGACGTGATGGAAGCTATAGCGATCGGAAGCAGGAGAGATTTGTTTGGGAAAAAAAAAGGAACAAGGTCTTGGTGCGTGGCCACACTGTCAAGGAGCATTGGTTTGGATCAGATTAAAGATCCTTTATGCTAAGGGTACACGAAAGGCCACCAGGGACAGGTTCTATAAAAAGATTATTGCGTGTATACAAGAGAAGCTACTGGCAAACGGGAAACAAGAAAAAGAAATAGTGCAGCTTGCATGGAAGGTTTTTTCTGGTGGATCTAGTTTGTTGCGAGGGTTTGAATTGTGTGCAGCAAGGATGGGCGATGTGCGTATAAGACTCAGAGGAGTCTGGAGTGCGTCGTGGAGGATCATGTACCAAAAGGCGTCGAGCAATGCACATTGGTGATGGGCTGATACGGCGCGAGGTGGAGCATGGTTGCAGTCGGTTAAATTCGACTGGGTCGGACAGGACAGTCTGACGGGACAGAAGACGGTGAAGATCGGCGACAACGACGTAGGAGTGTGAGGGCTGATGGTGTCCGAATTTTGTAGCGTGGAAACATGTGGCGCATGCCTACGGGGTGTGCGGTTTGACATGGCGATGGCGTGGGGTTGATTCAAGATGGCACGTGCATGAGGCCTTGAAGTCAACGGGGCGCGGGTGGACTGATCATCCATGGAGTCATGTTGAAGATGGAGCTTGAATCCGAAGGAAGATTTAGCCCAGGCTGAGGAGGGGCTACGACGTAAGGATCCGGAGAGTCGAAGCCTATTCAGCGGGAAGGCGAGAAGCACGTAGGTCCGGGCTAGAGCTCATGGTCCGGAGGAGGCGTGGAACTCGGCATCGGTCGGGGTACGACTGATGGATCTGCAGTGGGGCCTGAGATGGTGTGGGTACGCGACCCAGGAGATCTTGGCCAAGATTGCGGATGCTCGGCGCGGTGATAGCGACGAGGCATGCGGTAAGCACGGGACACAGCGACAGAACAGGGCACTGGAGGTCGGACAGGTGGTCTGACGAGTGTGCAGGGGTGCTGAAGCACTGTTGGCGAGTATGAGGTTCAAGTTGGTGACTGGGTCTATCAGGATTGACGTCAGGTGATGGACAGGAGTTGACCATGAGGAATCCGAGAAAGTGGTGCGGAAAGTCTGGAATGTCAAAGGCTTAGAGAGCACATGGCCGTATATTCTGCGATGTTCAGTGCACATGGCAAAGTGCAGGTGACGGGATGCAGAAGGAGGCGGAGTGCTATAGTTGTGGGACATGTAGAAGACTATCCGAGAAGGATGAGATGACTGTAAATTTGACTCAGGGTGATTCAAGGGCAACAGTGCAATTTTTTTCAAGTTGGAAGCACTTTCACGTAGACCAGTGGTCGGTGTGTGATGGCGTTGAACAGGTAGAAGAGACTACAGTTGCAGGTGGAGGCACATGCATTCAGGAAGTAGCAGCGGAGCTCATGGAGACAACCAAGTCCGGAGTACATGGAGGTTCGACGCTTGGACGAATTCAAGGTGGCGGTGAATATTCGCCAAGGTGGAGTTTGTTGAGTTTGTATCGAATATTATGTACAAGTTGGGTTACGGTAGGACTTGTGTGGTAACGTGGATAGGATACGAGTAGTACTAGAGTCGGACTCTTGTAGCCTAGGCCTCCCATATAATGAGGGGGGTGCCACACAATGTAACCTATGACGACTTGATAGCAATAGGAGCGCAAGGAGAGTCGGCGGCTTGTGCCGGCGACCAAGGCGGCCAGTGTTGCAGTATCATGGGGAGGAGCGCCCGTAGTCATGCCCCGCAGATGTAGGCGTTGATCGCTAAACTGCGTTACCAAATCTCGGTGTCGTTCATCGTGCTGTGATTGCTTGTTCCTCGGTAGATCGACTACGCGCCTACGACGACAACAGACGTAACCCTCTCCTAAACCATAGTCGCTGACTCTTGCAACCGCCCATCTCCTTTCTATTCAGCCGACAGTAGACGGGTCACCATGTTCTTGGCTTGCTGCTCCAGCTGCAGGAGGGAGTGGGGACCTTACACGCACTTAACACTTTATCTAGGTTTTTGAAGTTAGGCTTTGGTCAGTTGACAGTGGAACTATGATGCTGTTGTGCGGAACAAGAACCAGGTTTGCCCTTCACCTTGCCCACCTCGTCGACGACGGTCTCATAGTTGGCCTTAAGGATGGCAAAAAATCGTCCGTTTGATGCTTCAGTAGGACAGCGTCGTTGTGCGTCTTAGCCCTCCGACTCCATTTTTGACAGACTATGGTTGTTTCGCCTTGTTGTGGAGCGTATGAAGTTTGTGTACCCCGGTTCCATCTGGCCAGACCTAGGGCGCCATCCTAGCCATTTATGACTTTTGCTTATCCGAGGCAATAATCTGTTTCACAAAGTCGCTCCAGCGACGTCTTTTGGTTTGCATAGGCGACTTCCCAACCGTTATGACAATGCTATCCTAGTTGTGTGGTGTTATGTAGGTCTAGGAGGCACCGAGCTCGACCCGATGGATGCAGGATGAAGTAACTGGATGCTATTTTCAAATTTTGTAAGAGTTTGTTTATTTAATATAAGACATTTGGTCTTTTTGCAATAATAGTGTTCAAAAACAAAACAAAATTGCTTCTTCCCTAAAGACAAACGAGTTTATTCATTGTCATTGATCCAACCCACCCCTTTTCATATTGAATTGTTACTTCAACTTTGATGTCCTAGGCGGTATATTTTTTTCACTTGAGACAAAGTTTCATCAATGGCGAGACGTATATGGTGTCTTCATCAATCATCAATCTTGGAGCTTTGGTTGTGGATTTTAGCGGGTGCAAAGCATTTAGGAGAAATGATGCAAGGGGAGTAGGTTTATGTAATGAACTTGTTATCCTTTCTTGTCAAACTTCTTAATTAATAGATTGATGCAAAGTTTTTGCCACATTCAAAAAAAAAACTTGAACCCCGCGATCCCGTTATTCAGTCTTCATTAGCCTGATGTGTGCGTCGTGGAGTGCAGGGTTTGTGAAGAATTGGTAGAAAAGCATTTTCTTGTCTCAGATGAATTTGGCAGCCTTCTTTCGTAATAAGTAACTTCAGACCATTCATCAATCTTTCGAACAGTTTTTCCTGAATCGAATTTTGAACAGTTTCTGTTAAATTGGAACGTGTGTGGGATTCCCGATTTACAAACGGGTCCTGAAACGCGGTCGTGGAATCCATCCTGACCGTTCACGCCTTGTGCGTGTCGACGGAACCAACGGTGTGATCCAACCGTCTACTTGTCCGAGAAAAAAAAAACTCAACACGCTCTCCCGATTCCGTCCTCCTCCCATCTCTCTCCGGCGAATCCAGAACCTTCGACCGGCGCGGCGCGGCGCGGTAGCCATGGCCGACGCGCACTGGAGGTACGGCGACCCGCGCCAGCAACAGCAGCAGCAGCAGATGCTTCCTCCCTCCGCTAGGGTCCCGAACGCGGCCGCGGCCGCCGCCGCCGCGGGGCAGCAGCAGCAGCTCCTCAAGCGCCCCCGCCCCGCCGACTACTCCGCCGGTTCGCTCTCTTTCTCTCCCGCAACTCCCCCGGTTTGATCCGTTCGTCGTCTCGCGCCGTCGGATTCGGTCCCGGCGCGGATGTTTAGGGTTTTAGCGCCGCGTCTGGTCAATTCGCTTAGGCCTGCCCTACGCCCAAGCTGACGTCACCCGGGAGTAGGTGTCATGTTCGCTGCCTTTACTGCTAACTGTCACTGATGCAGTCAAGATCTTTTAGGCCTTCTTTGATTCGTAGGATCTCAAAATGTAGGAATAGGAATAGGAATTTGGTAGGAATGCAAGTGAAAATCTGCAAAGGAAAACTTCCTTCGAAGGAAAGAAAAAATGAGGTCAGACTGAATTGTTTCCTTGGGGTGTTTTGCATAGGAATCTGGTAGCAAAGGAAAATTTCCTACAGCTTTCCTTCCATGTAATCATGTGAATCAAACGCTGCTACAGTGCAAATTCCTATAGGAACAAGAATCCTACACTTTCCCTACAAATTCCTATGAATCAAAGGAGGCCTTATGTGGAGAATATGCACCTGGGCGCGGCATTTAGGCCTTCAACCTTCATAGCGGTAGAATCGAAGTGGATTCGGGTAGCAGAACTGCATGATCGCTTAGTTTAGATGTGCTGAAATCTTTAACATTGAAGTGGATTCACGTGGTAAAGTTCATCAATTTAGAGGCACCGCTGGATGACAGCGTGAGGGCGACACACCTGGTTTCATTTTAGGACGAAACCTATCAGTAGTTCTGTACTTCTGTTTAACTAGTTAACTGATGTAGGATGCGTCAAACGATTTGAGTTACCTATGCCATACTGGTTTCAATGTATCTCAACCAATATCTAAATCCGGTTCATAAATAGACAGCTTGAGACTCTCAGGGAGCGCTGTCTCTAATTATGTTGTTGCTTATAAATTTGCAAATGCTTTGGAAAAGCTCTGCAACAATATTATCTTGAAGCATATATTTACTGCTAGCTTTCCCCCCTTCGTAGATGTACCTGGGGCTCCCGAGATGGCTGGCTATTACCCTCGTGATGAAGAAAGGGCAGGATATGCTGCCGTGAGGGAGACACAGGCTCTTAATGCTTCCTATGAGCGTTTTCTACGTACTGGGGTACTTATCATCCGTTTCTTTCATAATCATTTACTAGACAACACTCAGCTAACAATCTTGTAAACTTCAGCAAATTCAGTCCTATGGTGCTGGACCTGCCGGTGGATCTATTAGGCCTGCTGTGCGAGCCAATGCTGGCTACCAAGCTGACGATCGTCCAGTGATTGCTGCTGGGGGTATGGATGGCAGGAATGTTGGTTTTGGTGGTGGAACATCAGAACCTCCCCTTCCCCCAGATGCCTCAAACACCTTATTCATTGAAGGCATCCCTACTGATTGTGAACGCCGAGAAGTTTCTCGTATCCTTAAACACTAATATAGGACTATACCTTTTTTGCAACTCTCTTCTAAAGCTTTGTGTTCCTAAACTGCATTTATTGTCCTTCGTACCTTCATCTTTTAGCTGTTGGTCCTTCATTTTTCCACCCAGATATCTTTCGACCATTTGTTGGTTTTCAGGAGGTGAGGCTCGTAACCAAAGACCCAAGACATGTAAGTGAACTATTGGGTGTTTGTTAGGCCTTGTCTTACATTTGATGTTCATTCATTCTTCTAACTCTTTGCTTCTGACAGCCTGGTGGTGATCCAATCGTGCTATGCTTTGTTGATTTTGCTAATGCTGCTCAAGCAGCTGTTGCCATGGAGGCTTTGCAAGGTAAGATATATTTTGTTGACACTAACCATTTGGCAATATTTATTCCCGAGCTACTTCTGGTTGCATTAAGTAGCAACTCCGTGTCCTCAAGTTGATAGCTGTGACTGCACGATTTGCTGACCGTGGTCTCATCAGCAACAATTAGCCATGAATTTCTTGTGTCTTATATTGTTTTGTTCTTAACTAGTGTGCTTAATTTTCTTTTCCTCGTAGTGCTAGTTGTCCGATAATTCTACTACAAGCATAAACTTGAATCATTCATGTCTCAGTATCCATATGGCTGTTTGTGAGTAATGGTGGTAGTTCGAAGCCTTTGGGCAACGTATTCTTGAATAGCTACTTGTCTGCCAATTTGTCAACCATTATAGCAAAGCTATGGATGGCATGCAATCATTCAGTGCACACATTTTTCTAGCTCAGTGGAAGTAATCAAGACAGCTAACGTGTAAAATATTTCTCGTGGCAACTTAGGGCAACTTTGTCCAGGGACTGTCCGTTTGGCCCCAAACCGAGCCAAATTTTGGGGCCAAATAGACAGGGCGGACACTGTCCCACTGTCCGCCTGGTGTCTGGTCTGGCCCACAATCAGCCTAAACCCACGGAATTCATTCTCTCTCCTCCCACTAACCCCTCTCTCTCCTCTGTCTCAACCACCGCTGCCGCTTCTTTCTGCCACCTCCTTCACCAGTCAATGGACTGGTTGGTGGTCAGCAACTCAGACTGGCCGCAGCAGAGCAGGGGCAGAGCACAACGATTCACCGGCGGGACTGGTGTGTTGGCCCCCAGTGGAATAGTGGGGTTGGCAGGGGAGCTGGCAGCCTGGCAGCAGCCGGCGGGAGGACATAGCAGCCTGCGGCGGTGCGTGGTGGAGAAGGCAAGATGCAGTCCGTTAGATGGAAAAGGCCAGAACGAGACCTTGGTACAGCGGTGAGGCGGCGTGGTGCTCCGTGGAGCAGCTGAAGCATACATCACACAGAGGATGAGCATGATATGCATCAGCTGTAAAATGGGCTAGCTCTCGGTAGTGCTCTACTTTTTTTTTTTTGGAGCTGGTAGAGCTATACAAGTTAGTAGCAGTAGGTATACGACGATGCAAAACTTGCGATGGATCAGTGCAAATTTTGGTTACAATTGTTTGTGATATATTGATTTGAGAGAAGAAATTAGAGTGCATGACATGTGGGTCTGATTTGTAATTGTATGGACAAAGCGGAGATGTCCTTGTCCGTTTGGGAGGTGCTGTTGGGTCCACCAGGCGGACAGAAATAGACATCGGGGTGAGATGGGACCGCTGTCGGAGTTGCCTTACGGTTGCATTAAGTCTTGTAGCAACGTCCGTGGTCCTCAGGTTGACAGCTGTGACCATATGACGTGTTGGCATTGGTGTCATCAGCACTAATTTGCCATGAATTTCTTGTGTTATATCTTGTTTTGTTCTTAACTATTATGTTTCCTTTTCTTTTCTCAGGATTGCTAGTTATCCCATAATTATACTACAAGCATAAACTTGAAATATTTGTCTCAATGCTCATATAGGTGTTTTCTGAGTAATGGTGGTAGTTCGAAGCCTTTGGGCAAAGTATTCTTGAATAGCTACTTGTCTGCTACTTTGTTAAGCATTGTAGCATAGCTATGGATCCATATAACCATTCAGTGCATACATTTTGTAGCAGTCTAACGTGTAAAATATTCTGGTAATCTTGAAATATGTGCATGCAATAGTTTGTTATGGCATCTCATGGTAGTTCTGGAGGCATTTTCTGAATGGATGGCTATACAAACTTATTTTGGAAATGCTATTCGGCAAATCTAGTCGCCATTATGAGAGAAGGTTCTGCTGTCTGTCGTGCACCGGCTTGGAACTGCTTATGCATATCTTTAACTGAGTTGTATCATGTTTGCGGTGCTATCTGTTAATCTGTTGCTGTTTAGATGCTAATGTTTGCAAGAAGCGTTGTAACATTATGAATCATAAACGTCCTTGGATGATTTTGCAGGTTATAAGTTTGATGAACACGACCGCAATTCACCTCATTTGCGTCTGCAGTATGCTCGTTTTACGGGTCCGAGGGGGCAATCAGGACCTGGTGGTGGTGGTCGTGTTAGGCGTTAAGTTGTTGGCCACAAGTCATTTGTGAATCTGCTTGGTCCAGTCGTTTGTTGACCTAGCTGGAGGTTTTTGGCGCGACAACGTCAGCTAATTTATTTCTAATCACCTTGTCTTGACCACATTCTGTGTCGATGTGAGATGATGTTTGTTGTACACCACAAATATTTCTCATAGTAATAGTGTTGATAGTTTGTATACCTTTTTCTGTGTTTCAACTTTGTTACCCTGATCTTGAAAGATGTTTTTTTTTCTGAATGAACTGGGTAAGCATTGAGCTATGTCTGAATCATGTGGAATGTATGTACATACAGTTTTTCTGGATTAAATCGTTTTGGGGTCTGAGAATGTGGCCTGCTCCATAATCTGCTCTTCCATGTTGCCTTATTATCCATCTAGCTGTGAAATATCCTTGTCACGGCGACCACAGTTTCGTCTTTTGGTCCTTATAGCTTCTCAGCTTTGCATTATGCAATCTGTGTATCGATCATTTTGGCAATATTGACCCATCACATTTTGGAATCAAAGAGTTGGAAAATATAATTGAATGAATGTGTACTGTTTCTAATGTGTGTAATTTTGTATATATGAGATGAGACTGGAATCTATAACGAACGCCGTGTGACACCAACGATAGCCGTCGGCATAGCTTGCGCTAGGCCGACGGTGGTGTGGTGCCGACGGTGGCCGTTGGCATAGCCTTCTCTACGGCAATTGTATCTTGATGTTGACGGCTTGTTTTTGGCCGTAGACGTTTAGAAGCTACGCTAACGGCCACCGCCAGCATTGCTACGGCCGTCAGCATCATCTGGCGTTCCCGTAGTGATATGCTTCTTGCAGTTCCGTAGGTTACCTATTCGTCAATTGTCATGTCATTTTGCCCTAAGGATTCTTTCCGATGGACAGTTTAGAAAACGCATAATCATAGTATATAGCATATGTTTGGTGTTCGAAATGAGAACAAATACTCTCTCCAACCCATATTACTTTTCACAAATACGAATGTATTTAAACACATTCTAATATAGATTGGAGGGAGTATAGATATTTCATATGGAAGGAACGATATAGTACCTAAATAGCGTCTTTAACCATAGAAGCGCATGGATATATATGAACTAAAGAGTGCGGAAACTTAATTAATTAACTACTACTACCTCCGTTCCGCCAACAAATTGCTCATGTGGCGGCATCTTCCTCTTCTTCTCGAAAAGATCCAACACGGCAGAGGGGCAGCCTGTCTTGAGCTTCTCATAACCGTCGGGCGACGCCAAGACCACATCCAGGTTATCGGGAGAAGAGAGGAACCGCATGCACGCCTCCCTCAGCCCCGGGCAGCGATGCCGCTCCGCGAGCACCAGCGTGGAAGCCACGGAGCTCGTGTCGATGTTCTTGCACAGCGCCTCCTCGCAGACCAGCTTCAGCTTCCCCAGCTCATACCTGTCCGCCGCGACGACGAGCCGCTCCGCCATCGTTGCCGCCGCCTCCCCGAGCTGCGGTGGCGGTGAGTCGGTGTACATGAACTGGAGCAGCGCCTTGCACACGTCGGCGTCCATGTCGTCGACGCGTAGTTCAGCGATGGGGTCGTTGGAGATGAGAGCGAGATCCGCCTTGAAGACGGGTGATCGGGACTCGAGCACCCACCGGTGCGCGGCGAGGGACTGCCCGTCGCCGACCTCGATCCTCACGTCGGGTTCCTGCCTATACCAGATGGCTTCCGCGAGCCCATGCAAGGGGAACGGCGGCGGCGCCGATTTGAGTTCCTCCGCCGCAGCGACCTCGTCGGTGTAGTCGTCGACGCGCATCCCGATCGAGGTCGACGGTGACGTCGCAGAGAACGGAGAGGCAGTCGTCCTCGAGGTGCTTCTCCTTGTCCAGATCTTCTAGTTTCATAAATTTCTCCCAGCCCCAGCCACCGCCCTTAAAATGGTGGGTCGCGATTTCAGTGCGCGACGGCTTCCACGACTTGTCGAGTATGCTCAGATTGAGCTTCGCCGTGGCGTCGCCCGTCTTGTCGTGGCTGGCCTGCCTGAGGTAGAGGGAGATGTAGCCCTGGTTCTTTTCCTTGTCGCCGTTGGGGTAGCACTTGATACGCCAGTCATGGCCGCCGACGGCGAACGTGCCTGACATGACCGACTCGCCATTGTATTACTCTGGTGCAAAGGCACGCATATATATAGTATAATGGGAGGCCTCCATACACTCAATACAAAATAGAGGAGGGGCCTAATCACTAATGTACTATACACAAATATCTACTCTCAACACCCCCCCCCCCCCCGCAGTCGAAGCGTCGGCAGAGCGGACGCAAAGGCTGGACCGAAACTCCTCGAAGGACGCCGTAGGCAATCCTTTAGTCATGATATCCGCGAACTGCTGGGAGGTGGGTACGTGTAGAACACGTATACGACCAAGAGCCACCTGTTCGCGAACAAAGTGAATGTCAAGCTCGATGTGTTTCGTCCGGCGGTGATGAACGGGGTTGGCGGAGAGATAGACAGCGGAGACGTTGTCGCAGTAGACAACGGTAGCCTTGTCGACAGGACAAGAGAGCTCCTGAAGAAGCTGTCGAAGCCATGAACACTCGGCGACAGCGTTAGCAACAGCCTGATACTCCGCCTCGGCGCTGGAGCGAGAGACCGTAGGCTATCGCTTGGACGACCACGAGATGAGCGATGGTCCAAGGTAAACGCAGTATCCCGAGGTAGAGCGCCGCGTGTCGAGGCAGCCGGCCCAGTCCGCGTCTGAGTAGGCGATGATGTCCGTGTCGGTGGAGGCGTGCAGCGAAAGACCAAGGTCCAGGGTGCCGCGAATGTAGCGGAGTATCCGCTTCACCGAGGTCCAATGAGCATCACGGGGAGCGTGCATATGGAGACACACCTGCTGAACGGCATACTGTAGCTCCGGTCTGAACGGCGCGTGCACGGGTGACTAGACCCGTGGGTGCAGGCGCGGCAGCACCCGAGTGGCCACTCGAGGGTGATGCGGTCGACGAAGCGGCGCCCGAGCTGGAGCTCGAGGGTGCGGCGGAGGATGGCGACGGGGCAGCACCCGAGCCGGAGCTTGAGGGTGCGGCGGAGGATGGCGATGGGGCAACGCCCGAGCTGGGGCTCGAGGGCGACGCGGGCGGGGTCGGCGGGTCGGCGCCCGAGCGTGTGCTCGAGGGCGACGACAGTGGGGTCGACGAGGAGGCGCCCGAGGTAGAGCTCGAGGGCGCGGTCGACGCAGCCGGCGCGGAGGCGCGACGCCGCGGGGTACCACCCGCGGAAGGAGGAGAAGACGCCACCTGTTCCTGTGCAAACGGAAAGCAACACTCATCAAAGTACACGTGCCGCGACGTGATGACCCGATGGGACACGGGATCATAGCAGCGATAGCCCTTGGTGTTAGCCGGGTAACCGAGAAAGACACACGGAATGGAACGCGGGGCGAGTTTGTGAGGGGCGGTGGCAGCGACACTGGGGTAACAACGACAACCGAAGATCCGAAGATCATCGTAAGAGGGAGGGGAACCAAAAAGAAGGTGGTGTGGCGTGTAGTTCCAGCGAGTACGACACGGACGGAGGTTGACGAGGAGGGTGGCGGTGGCGAGGGCGTCGGGCCAAAAGGAAGGTGGGACTTGACCGTGGAAGAGAAGGGTGCGGACGCAGTCGTTGAGGGTGCGGAGCACACGCTCGGCACGACCGTTTTGCTGCGAGGTATAGGGACAAGTTAGGCGGAAAATAGTGCCATGAGAGGACAAAAGATTACGGACGGCAATGTTATCGAATTCTTTTCCGTTGTCAGTTTGTAACGCATGAATAGGACGGCGAAACTGAGTAGTGACGTATGCGTAAAAGGCGATGAGAGTAGTGGCGACATCTAACTTTTTGCGTAGAGGAAACGTCCACACAAAGTGAGAGAAATCATCGAGAATGACAAGATAATAAACAAAGCCAGAATTACTCGGAATTGGAGAGGTCCATACATCACTATGAATTAATTCAAATGGAAAAGACGCAACTGTGGAGGAATTGCTAAACGGAAGACGAACATGTTTGCCGACACGACAGGCTTCACAGCTATATGCAGCCTTTTTATTACAGGAAAACGAGAAACCCCTCATTATTTGATGAAGCGTGTTGGCACTAGGATGTCCAAGACGAGCATGCCAAAGATCGACGCCAGCGGAGAAAGCACGAGGACCGGCGCCGGGGGTGGAGGACGCCTGGACTGGATACAGGTCGCCGGGACTCTCACATCGGTGGAGCACCATCCGGGTACGGGCGTCCTTAACAGAAAAACCTGAGGCGTCAAATTCAACAGTCACAGAATTGTCACGAGAAAGAGCTTTAACAGAAACTAAATTCTGAATGAGATGGGGAGAAACAATGACATTATTGAGAGACAAAGGTCGAGAGGAAGAAGGAAAACTAGTGGAGCCAATGTGAGAAATAGGAAGACCAGCGCCGTTACCGACAATGATGCGAGACTCGGTGGAGGTGGGAGAAGAATGTGAGAGGTTGCCCGGGTGAGCTGCCATGTGGGTGGATGCGCCTGAGTCCAGGAACCAGTCACCGCCACCGGCGTAGGCGCCTGGCGGAGGGGCCTGCTGAAGCGCGGCGTAGAGAGCCGGGTCCCAGGCGGGCTGCTGGGGCGCGTAGGCCGGTGCGCCGCCGTAGGCCGGAGCGTAGGGCGGTGGCGCGGCATTGTAGGCCGGGGCGTACTGCGGTGTCGCAGCGAAGAAAGCCTGGTGGTTCGGCGGGCGCGGGCCGAGGAGACCGGGGACGTGTAAGGGTCAATTGCCCCTAAGTGTGTTTTTGGTAATTAATGACAATCCCTATGGACTAATATTCTCATTGAGCTTTTTGTGAAGGAATTGTTCATAGGAATTGCTTGAAGTCCATGTGTTGGATTCAAGGCTTGGATGCCATGAAGATAACAATATATCTTAAGTATTGGCATCAAGATCATTGAACAAGAAGAGATTCGATAGAGCATGAGTAGATACAAGGTTGACCAAGATGAAGAGAGAATAGTGGAATCAAGTATCTTCCCATGGGCTTACATCAAAAGAAGGATTCAATATGGCCCATGGGAGAATGAAATCAAATGAAGCTTCTTCATCAAGATCAAGCGGGATGCTCAAGGCAAAGGTATGTCCTTGCTAGGTTTTCCTTTTACCGGTCTCAAGGTGTTTGTTGGGAGACCGGGTTATAGGATAGATAGCCGCACTATCAAGAGGGGCTTTCGGTTGGGTAACTTGATCTCATCGTCATAGGGAGCTCAATCCTTTGCATACTTTGCATCTTCCTAGTTTGTTGCTTCTTGGTGTTTCTCCATGTGAGGTTCTTGAGCTTGTTGCTAGCTTTCCAACAAGCCCAAGTTCATCGAAAACGGAATCCAAATGCATCGTCTATTGCGTTTTCGAGTTGAAGAGTTTTACCGGTTCTTCACTTTGGGAGGTTTCACACCTCTCCACATTTGGTATTTTTCCTCTTGACTTTTCTTAGTGTTTCTCTGCATAAGGTTGTAGTACTTTTTCTAAGCTTTTCAAAAAGTCCAAGTTTGCTAAAAACGGAGTTCGGATGCAAAAGTTATCGCGTTTTTCGTATGAGTGGTTTTGCTGTTTTGCAAATCCGGAGTGACGTCCGGAGCTGCTCCGGGCTGAGCAGTGGCCGGGTACTCGCTCCGGAGTATCGGCCGGAGCTGCTCCGGGTTCTGCTCCGGGCTGCTCCGGGCTGCTCCGGGCTGCTCCGGGATGACCGAAAAATCTCCCTAACGGGCAGTTTTCTTGCCCTATAAAAGGGGGCTTCTTCCCCAACGGTTTTCTAAGTGTTCTAGGGTGTTCTTGAGCCTTTCTCTCACCTCCATTGTTGCCCCTCTTGAGCTTGCTCCCTCTCTCTTCCCTCCAATGATTCTTGCATATTTTTGAGGGATTTGGAAGAGGAGATCTAGATCTACAATCTCCACCAACTCATTCCTCCTCTAAGTGAGGGGAACCTTTGGGATCTTGATCTTGGAGTCATTGGTTGACCTCCACCCTTGTTCTTCCTCTCTAGCTCCTCCATAGCATTTGTTGCTTTGGTGGGATTTGAGAGAGAAGGATTTGAGCACTTTCCCTTGTGTTCTTGCTTTGCATCCTTGCATAGTGTTGAGCTCTCCATTACGATTTGTTCGAGTGAGAGACCGTGAGCTTGTTACTCTTGGAGGGTGACCTCCTAGTTGGCTTGGCGGTTGGTGCCTCGGTGACCTCTTCGTGGAAGATTGTGAAGAGGCCCGGGATTCCCCTTCGTGGGAGTAGTGAAGTGGTTGTGGAGCTTGCCATCTCCGGAGTGGAGGAAAAGCTAACCATAAGAAGGGGTCCCTAGCTTCGTGGGGGACTCGGAGAAGAAGGTGAGCCTTCGTGGCGTTCGGGGGCCTTCGTGGTTACCCGCATCTCTCCAACGGTGATTAGCTTACTTTATGTAAGTGAACATCGGGATACATCTTCGTCTCTGCGTGCCTCGGTTATCTCTATACCCGAGTTTATTTCCTTGTGATAGCCATCGTGCTTGAAGTACTTATATCTTGTTTATCACTTGTGAATTATATCTTGTGCTATCTTGCTTATATCTAGTTGTTGTTGTTGCACTTAGTTGAGCCTAGCATATTTAGGTCTTGTGCTTGAAGAAAATAAACGTTAGTTTAATTTCGCATTCCTTCAAGCCAATTCCGTAATTGTTTTTTAAAACGCCTATTCACCCCCCCTCTAGGCGACACCTCGTCCTTTCAATTGGTATCAGAGCAAGGTCTCTCCTTGTTTAGGCTTCACCGCCTTGAGAGTAAAGATGTCGGCTAGTTATTTAGTGCACAATGACACAATTATTTTTGATGGCACAAATTATATGCTATGGAGAAATCGCATGCTTTCTAATCTTCGGACTTTGTGTCCAAATATAGAGCGATTTCTAGATGTAGGCTTTTCTCCTCCGATGGATCCTCAAAGTCTATCTATAGAGGATGAGAAAAAATTACATCTAGAAGCTCAGGTATTTAATGAAATTTTATTGTCTGTGAGCTCCATAGTTTATGTTTGCTTGATGGGTTCAAAGTGCAAGACATCTCATGAGATATGGACCAAGCTAGAAGAGTCATTTGGTGGGTCCATTTCTCTTGAGGTTGAAAGTGAACCCAAGGAGTTCTCTTCACCTTCACATCATGAAGAGCTCCAAGTTGCTTCCACATCGGGTCGTGATGATTGTTCAAGTTCTTCCACTTCACCAACATGTGACTTGTCACAAGGTAATGATACGGTGAGTGAAGAAATCATATGTGATGTTGGTAGTCTTGTTCTTTGCACCAATGATTCCATTTCTATAAATCCTAATGGTGTAGAGAGTTTGGACCTAAACACTTCTTGCAAGAAATTCTTTACTCATTCTTGTGTTAAAGGTCCTTGCATATCTCCTAAAATTTGCTTGATTAAATGTTGTGATGATATGCTTGTTTCTAGTTGTGACCATACTCAAAATGATTCTATTTCCTCTAGTTGTTGTATGACTAACCATGTAGAGGAAATTAAAGAAAAATTGGGTCACATAATTAAAGAAGAAATCAATAGAAGAACCAAGAAGGTTTCTATCAAGAGAAGGCAATGCTATGAATGCCACGAGTATGGACATCTCGCAAGAGCTTGTCCTACACTCGAAAATGAAGAATGTGCTTCTATTGAAGTTCCATCATCATCTACGCAAGTTCACATGTGCCTTATGGCAAGCGGTTCAAAGGTAACTCCTACTTTGAATCCCGACACATCTCCTTATGATGAGAGTGATGATGATGATGATAATGATGATGATAATGAAGCTTTCTTGCATGAGATGGGAATTGTGTATGCCTCTCTTCGTGGTAATAATGATGCTCGTGCTAAAGTCGAACACTTAATGGAAACCTTGTTTGACCACAAGGAGACCATTAAGGAATTGAACTCCCTTGTTAATGAGGGGAAACGGAGATTCAATCTCCTCAAGCAAGAGCTATCCGAAGAGAAGCATACTAATTCTTGCCTATCTCAATCTATTAAATCTTATGAGCTTACAAATGCTAAATCTATTAATGACGCTTGTGCTACTAACTCTATTTCTTGTGAAGCATCTATATTAAAGGAGAATGTTGAGCTAAGGGCTCAACTTGAGTTGCTAACAAGCAATTATAAGAAATTGGAGGAAAGCTATGAAAAGCTCTCGGGCTCTCATGGGGATCTCTTAATCTCTTATAATGGGCTAAAGTTAGCTCATGAGGCAAGTATCTCTAAGAAAACATCTTGTGAGCCTCATTTGGACATTAGCACTACTTTGAACCAAAATGCTATATTATCTTGTGCTAGTCCAAGTAATTTGTCTAGGCATAATATTGCTACATCTTGTGATGAATTACTTGCTATGCCTTGTTGCTCTAACAATGAAGCTTCTACCTCCTCTAGTACTTGTATTACTACTAACCTTGTAGAGGAAATCAAAGAGCTCAAGGCCCAAGTCACTAGTTTGGAAAAAGACTTGGATAAGCGTCATGAAGGGAAATCCACACTCGATAATATTTTGAGTGTGCAAAAATCCCCTAATGACAAGAGTGGACTTGGATTCAACTCCAATAACAAGAACAAGTCCAAGAGCAACAAGAAGAAGAAGGGCCAAGACCAAGTCAAGAATTTGGCCAAGATTGTTTGCTTCAAGTGCAAGATTGAAGGGCATCATGTGAGATCTTGCCCATTGAAGAAGAAGCACTTGAGTGAGAAGCAACAAGGGAAGCGGGCACAAGGTCAAGCTCAAGTTCGACCTCAAGTTGAAGATAGGCCACTTCCCAAGAAGAAACAAGATGAAGCTTCCCAAATCAAGAAATCAATGAAGAAGAGAAAGGGAAGCACTTGTTGCTATATTTGCCGTGAGAAGGGGCACTTTGCTTCTTCATGCTTAAGCGGTACCTTATCTAATCCTATCATTGTTGATGATGATTATTCTCTTAGGAAAGATAAGGATGGCAATGTGTTTGCCAAGTTTGTTGGAACTCAAAGTGGTGTCAAGAAAAGAACCATTTGGGTTGCCAAGCCTATTGTTACTAACCTCTTAGGACCCAACTTGGTTGGGGACCAACAAGCTAAAACTTGATCAATAGGTGTTTTTGGAGGGCATTGGAGACTTGGCTACCTCATGAAGAATTAAGGGATCTTCATTAATTTTATTTTCATCAAGCCAAGTCATTGACACTATCATTTTATATCCAATGTGCCTCTTTGCGGTAACTTGTACTTAACCTCTTTACATTGTAAGTTACTTGCCCCTTTGCATGTTTTGGTTTTGTACCAAGTATGTGTTTGTATATGTTGTTCCTTATACCTACTTATCTTGTGTATTCAAGTAGGTGTTGGGTGTTTGGCACATCATATACTTGTGTGTTTGCTTCGAGCCTCTAATGCATCTTGTTGGTATCTTATTTGGCTCTTATTGAGTGATTAATGGAACATCCCATTTTGGGGGAGTGATTTGCCATTGGCACCTCACAATCCTATAAATGTGTGCACATGTGTAATACCACTTAGTATTGATATTGCAAGATTATCTAGTCACTATGTGGTATGCCATGCTCATGAGAAATTCAAATTCTATATCTCCATTAATTATCTCTAGTTGGATTTTGTTTGCCTTTTGTTGAAAAGAATTTAATATCACATTATGGGGGAGTAATATGCCTTATGCATATCACAAGCCTAGGAAATGTGAACATTTGAGGTATTGCCACTTAGAGTTGATATTGTTAATTATCTTATTCCTAGGTGGCATGTTTGCTCAAATAAGCTCCGTTATTTCTTAAATGATTTTATTGATCATTTCTTTGCTCTTGGTTTGAGTAAGAATTCTTGGTGCGGTTTTACTCAAATATATTTCTCTATATCATAAGTAGGAAACCGTTTGCTTCTAGTTACTCTAATCATTGCTTTGCATGATTGTTTGACTATTTTTGGAGCTACCAAGAATCCTTTTTCGTGCATGGTGCTTAAATTGAATATTTAACCATATGCCTTTTATTGTGAAGTTGATCTTGAATATCGTTGCAATACACCACCAAAAAATAATTCCAATATGAACCTCGTGTCTCTGACAATTGGTATTCATATATATATATATATGTGGTAATTCTTCTAGATCATCTTCACCTTGAAATTTGCCTCTTATTGCCCTTATTTCTTTCCAAGAAATTATTTTGACTCCCATTGTCTTATTGCCTTCTTGAGGATCTTTTTGCTTGACTTTATCTCATCTCTTGATCCCCATCAAGTCTGTGTTGTTGTAAGACAAACCTTTTTTTTTCGGTACTTGTGCCATTGTGAAAAGTGTAGAGGGTTTGGTTTATTTGTTGGAACCTTGCTCTTTTGGGAGTTAGTTATCTCATTCCTTCTTCTATGATTTATTTGCTAGAATGAGATAAATCTTTGAGCATGCTTTTATTTATTTATTCTTTCATGCTCAATAAGTTGTTAAGTTCATTTGTTGAATTTGTTGAATAAATCATTTGTTGATTTGTTCCCTTGATGTCATTTGGACAAATAATGTGTTTTGCCACACCTTTTATACCTCCTTGTATTCTTGGTGTTTTTGTCTAAATCGTATCTTCTTTGGATCTTGAAAGATAGGTGCATGCATATTCTCTTTATGCTTATTTTTGTATCTTAGTTGCTTTCTTTGATCCAATATATATGTTATACTCCATCAAATCCTAAATGGCTAAGATGTGCATGAAATTCAAATTTCATCTTTAACTATGCACATATTTTTATGGAGTCTATCATATGTATTGTGGTTAGTCTAACCACTTTGGACCCAATAAGTTTGGGGACCAAGATGTACTTAAATGTTGTCTTAGGTACATTGGAGATGCAATGGATGCTTGTCTCATTTATAAGGAAGGTGTTGTCACCATATGATTATTGGAGCCAAGCTAGGATGATCGATCGGTGAACTCTTATCTACTACATCACACCATTGCTATCTCGGTAACAAGTATAACATTCATGCATACTTTTCTAGCATCCCAACTCTTGTAGGTTGGTTCTTGGCATGATAATATTTATTTGCAAATGTTGCGGTTCTTGCAAAGGTCTTATAAAGAAATATCTTTATTTCATATGTGAGCAAATTGAGATGATTGCATATGATGGGAAGTATATAAAATCATGTTTATGATTCACCAATCCCAAATATGCCATTTTAGCAATTTATTGCATATTAATTCCTCAACGCTCTCTCATGTGCAATATAGATAATGTTGCAAGCTGTACCCTTCTTTATTATGCTTGTTGCCTTTCAAAGCATCCCAACTATCTTTTGATCCCTTATTGCTAGTTGCGATAGCTTTGATGATTTTGTGTGGGGAGTTCATTAATATACCATAATGGAAAATGGAGCCTTGAGCTATATATGCTTTCTAGCAAAGTTATTTGGTATATTCTATGACTCTCTCTTGGATATCATGTCTCTCTTTTATTCAACTAACCTTTTGTGTATACATGTTTCTATGTGGATTGTTCATCATGATTTTTTGTCCACTTAGAAATGTATATGCATAAGAGTGTTAATTTCTTCCCTTGATATCCTCGTTCTTTGCCGACCATCTTTATTATTCATTTGGTTTTTGATGGTGTTGGTAAGAACTTGATTTATGAGTGCTTGTTTATTCTTTATTGCTTCTTCTCGCACTCATATCTCGTGAATCCTTTTGGACTAAAGTTCACTTTGATAAGCGTATTGATTCTTTGGTATTCTCTCATGCTCATGGTTGTTTTTTAAATGATATAGAGGAAGTGAGGATTCCATGTTTGTGCATATTGTATTCAAATGCAACAAAAATTCAAATTTATGCATGGACCTTGGGGAGCTTCCTTATTTTATTTAAATCACCTAGTTGCTCTTATTATCACATCTCCTTGTGTCCAATTGGTTCTTTGGGTCTCTTGATTGCTTGCTTGCTTCATTCGTTGAAGTTACCTTCACTATGTCATCTTTTTGCAATCTTTGATCCTCAATATGGTTTGACTTCCTCCAAATATTGTTAATTTGATAAGTGCATATGATTTCACTCATTTTTATGAGAAATGCACATCTTGGGGAGGAACTCATACTATATTGGCCTTCTAAATTCCTTCATCCATTTTGGCAATCGTTGCCAATGGGGGAGAAGTTTAGAGGGTTTAAGGGAAATGGTTTTTATACTTAAGTTTGGTTTGTGCTTAAGAGTTTTACCTTTCATGCATCTCTTCTTTGTTAGATGTTTTGCATGGTTGAATATATAGTGTAAACTCCATCAAAGGTTTATCTTGACAATGTATGCAATGAAATTCAAGTTCATCACACGTGCATATATTGTGGGGGAGTTTGCTCTATATATTTTGGTTGCACTCACATCAACCATATTTGTCGTAGTTTATGTGAGTACAATTGATTTTGATATGCGGTAGTAGCTTTGTGTTACTTGACCATATCAAATACAACCTCTTGTATGCAATTTATTCCCGGATAAGTTGCATATTAGTTTCTATCATTCATTATATAAACCCTCTTGTTGAGATTGTCATCAATTACCAAAATGGGGGAGATTGTAAGGGTCAATTGCCCCTAAGTGTGTTTTTGGTAATTAATGACAATCCCTATGGACTAATATTCTCATTGAGCTTTTTGTGAAGGAATTGTTCATAGGAATTGCTTGAAGTCCATGTGTTGGATTCAAGGCTTGGATGCCATGAAGATAACAATATATCTTAAGTATTGGCATCAAGATCATTGAACAAGAAGAGATTCGATAGGGCATGAGTAGATACAAGGTTGACCAAGATGAAGAGAGAATAGTGGAATCAAGTATCTTCCCATGGGCTTACATCAAAAGAAGGATTCAATATGGCCCATGGGAGAATGAAATCAAATGAAGCTTCTTCATCAAGATCAAGCGGGATGCTCAAGGCAAAGGTATGTCCTTGCTAGGTTTTCCTTTTACCGGTCTCAAGGTGTTTGTTGGGAGACCGGGTTATAGGATAGATAGCCGCACTATCAAGAGGGGCTTTCGGTTGGGTAACTTGATCTCATCGTCATAGGGAGCTCAATCCTTTGCATACTTTGCATCTTCCTAGTTTGTTGCTTCTTGGTGTTTCTCCATGTGAGGTTCTTGAGCTTGTTGCTAGCTTTCCAACAAGCCCAAGTTCATCGAAAACGGAATCCAAATGCATCGTCTATTGCGTTTTCGAGTTGAAGAGTTTTACCGGTTCTTCACTTTGGGAGGTTTCACACCTCTCCACATTTGGTATTTTTCCTCTTGACTTTTCTTAGTGTTTCTCTGCATAAGGTTGTAGTACTTTTTCTAAGCTTTTCAAAAAGTCCAAGTTTGCTAAAAACGGAGTTCGGATGCAAAAGTTATCGCGTTTTTCGTATGAGTGGTTTTGCTGTTTTGCAAATCCGGAGTGACGTCCGGAGCTGCTCCGGGCTGAGCAGTGGCCGGGTACTCGCTCCGGAGTATCGGCCGGAGCTGCTCCGGGTTCTGCTCCGGGCTGCTCCGGGCTGCTCCGGGCTGCTCCGGGCTGCTCCGGGATGACCGAAAAATCTCCCTAACGGGCAGTTTTCTTGCCCTATAAAAGGGGGCTTCTTCCCCAACGGTTTTCTAAGTGTTCTAGGGTGTTCTTGAGCCTTTCTCTCACCTCCATTGTTGCCCCTCTTGAGCTTGCTCCCTCTCTCTTCCCTCCAATGATTCTTGCATATTTTTGAGGGATTTGGAAGAGGAGATCTAGATCTACAATCTCCACCAACTCATTCCTCCTCTAAGTGAGGGGAACCTTTGGGATCTTGATCTTGGAGTCATTGGTTGACCTCCACCCTTGTTCTTCCTCTCTAGCTCCTCCATAGCATTTGTTGCTTTGGTGGGATTTGAGAGAGAAGGATTTGAGCACTTTCCCTTGTGTTCTTGCTTTGCATCCTTGCATAGTGTTGAGCTCTCCATTACGATTTGTTCGAGTGAGAGACCGTGAGCTTGTTACTCTTGGAGGGTGACCTCCTAGTTGGCTTGGCGGTTGGTGCCTCGGTGACCTCTTCGTGGAAGATTGTGAAGAGGCCCGGGATTCCCCTTCGTGGGAGTAGTGAAGTGGTTGTGGAGCTTGCCATCTCCGGAGTGGAGGAAAAGCTAACCATAAGAAGGGGTCCCTAGCTTCGTGGGGGACTCGGAGAAGAAGGTGAGCCTTCGTGGCGTTCGGGGGCCTTCGTGGTTACCCGCATCTCTCCAACGGTGATTAGCTTACTTTATGTAAGTGAACATCGGGATACATCTTCGTCTCCGCGTGCCTCGGTTATCTCTATACCCGAGTTTATTTCCTTGTGATAGCCATCGTGCTTGAAGTACTTATATCTTGTTTATCACTTGTGAATTATATCTTGTGCTATCTTGCTTATATCTAGTTGTTGTTGTTGCACTTAGTTGAGCCTAGCATATTTAGGTCTTGTGCTTGAAGAAAATAAACGTTAGTTTAATTCCGCATTCCTTCAAGCCAATTCCGTAATTGTTTTTTAAAATGCCTATTCACCCCCCCTCTAGGCGACACCTCGTCCTTTCAGGACGGGCGGGCGAGGCACCGGCATGGTGTAGGCATGAACGACCCCCGTCCACGGGTTGTGGCCACCGCCCCATGGGGGCGTCGGCTGCTGGTTGCCCCCGCCGATGTTGCCGCCGCCACCACCACCGTTCCCGCCGCCATTGCCACCGCCGTTACGGCCACCGCCGCCACGACGACGACGGCCACCGTTGCGCTGCTGCGGCTGCTGCTGGGGGCGGGGAAGGGCGCCGGTGGGCGCGGCGGCTGTTGGAAGGGCACAGGGGCCGGCGGGGCCGGAGCGCGGTACCCAGCGGCAAAGGCGGTGTGGACGGCGCGGGCGCGGAGGTTCTTCAAACGACGCTCCTCGAGCTGAAGATAGGCGACGGCGCGCTCGAAGGTTGGCTCGGCCATGAGGGTGAGGTTGGAGGCGGCGTTCCCGAGGTCCTCGTTGAGGCCGGCGGTGAGGGTGGAGAGGAGAAGCGCGTCGCCGATCGGGAAGCCGAGGTCCAGGAGCTCGTCGAAGATCGCCTTGAGACGCAGGCAGTAGGCGTCGAGGGTCTTGTCATGCTGCGGTGTGCCGAAAAATTCCTGCTGCAGGAATACGACCCGCTGGAGCTTGTTGTCGGTGAAGAGCCCGTTGATCTTTGTCCACACCGTACGAGCGTCGTCGCCCTCACGAACGACGGTCTTGAAGATGTCCGGCGAGATGGTGAGGAAGAGCCAGCAGATGATGGTGGCGTCGATGGCGAGCCAGTCGGCGTCGCGGTGATCGAGGAGGTCGACGGAGCCGTCAATGTGATCGCGCAGGTTGTACTCGCAGAAGAGGAGGTAGAAGTACGTCTTCCACGTGTAGTGGTTCTTCTCGGCAGCGGAGAGCTTGACGGGGACGTGGTCGGCGATTTGCACGGCGCGGATCACCGCCGGAGTCGGGGGAGCGGAGCCATCAAAGGAGTAGCCGAAGGGGTTGTCCGTGGAGATCGACGACATGGCGGCTAGGGTTTGGTGGGTGGGTGGCGCTGAAGAGGGAGAGGGCGGCGCGGTGAGGTGGGGAGAGGGCACGGCAAGGGAGCCGGCGGCGGCGGGAAGGGGCAGCGGCGGCAGCGCGCGGGGGAGGCGGCGCGGCGGCGGCGGCGGCTAAGGTAGGATCGTGGGGGAAACTGATACCATGTAGAGGAATAGAATAACACGATTTGTATTACTCTGGTGCAAAGGCACGCATATATATAGTACAATGGGAGACCTCCATACCCTCGATACAAAATAGAGGAGGGGTCTAATCATTAATATACTATACACAAATATCTACTCTCAACGGCCATCGGCGACCTTCTCCCTCACTTATGTGTAACCTGTGGATCCTGAAGACATGGGATCCGGTCGCCTGCGCCCTCGCGCCGAGGGTGGAGGCGGTGATGTGCTGCCGGCCGCCGACGCGTAGGGCGGACAAGAGCGCGGACGTCGACATGATGCGAATACCGGCGGCGGGTTGACGATCGCGGCTTTGCAGACGTTTACAGATGGTACGCATATATATGCACAGCAAATCTGGACACGCGTGTTGTACAGGGCTACTTCAACAGATCAGATCGTAATATCTCTGGCCTCTGGTACGTGTGCAACCCTAACAGAGTCATGACTTGAGCTACAATCCATCAGCAGACGTCAGATATCTTTTTTCTTCAAGCGCCATACTACATGAAAAAGATCTAACTGTCTCTCGAATCTCTTCTATTGGTAAATTCTAGATTTAGTCGGCGGCTGTGTGCATCTTGTTATGCAGAGGCCGGATGTAATACTACTTAAAATTCTTTATGTAATAAAAAGCCCACTTTTGAAAGAAAAAATCTCTAAATACAGTAACACACATGGTTGGATCTGAACATTTTTTGCATCAGACAAATTGTGACTCTTGAGTAGGGAAAAGACACAACACCGATGACATGGCGGAGGCTGTATACTTGTGGCAACAATGTCTACAAAGTATAAAACCATGAAATTAAGAAAAATAAATAAATATGAAGTCAATTACGTGGTGCCACTCCTAAAATAACTTGCCTTGGTTAATTTAGGCTTGTTTGGAAGCCTGTAACCGGTAAACAAAAAAAAAACAGCAATGTACTATAATCGACCCACTAAGCTTTATTGCTTAGATTGACAACATTTCAGCCATGTTATACATATTCAGTGAAACGAGATCTATTATCTCACTTATGCTCACTATTACTCCCTCCGTTTCAAAATATAAGATGTTTTAGGATTGTGAAGCAAATGTATCTAGACACCTTTTAGTGTGTATATTTGAGTGAACCTACATATTAAAAGATGTCTAGATATATTTGCTTCACAGAGCTAAAACATCTTATATTTTGAAACGGAGGGAGTATAACACAAGGTGTGCTCTACTCTTTAATGTATAACTTTTAACTATAATTCTCATTTTTAATATGTCCACAAAATTAGTACCAAAACATACAAAAAAGTATATCGCAAAAAATGATAACATTTTTAAATGTACAATCTACAAAATTTGGTTATAGTATTCCCTACATTTAATCTTAGTTGTCGCAAGTTGTACTAAATCAGCGACAAGAAATATGAAATGGAGGGAGTAATGGCTTAAGGGTCACTAAAGACCGTTCCAAGTCAAGCGCACCTTGGTAAAAATAGGATCTCCAAGGTGGTTACTCCTGCTGTCATTTTTGTTTAACATGCACATGCTGCCTTTTTGCTCCGGGGCATTCGTGACAAGTTGTCGAGAAGCATACTTCAAGCAATGGTTCAAAAACAAAAAAACCTGTACCACGCATTGTTGCCATTTTACACCCCAGTTGCAAGAATAAAAACGCCATTGAGGTTCTGTGCCCTACCATTTCACCCAAAAACAAGAGTGAAGTTGTCTGAATTTATTCAACTACATCTCTAAATCTGTCCACTTACAACTCCAACATGCAACAATTCTGCACAAGAATTTGCTACAACTCTCAGAAATCTAAGCACCAGTGGTTACAAGATGAATCAACACAAACACTTAGAAACTTGCAAGACAAGATATGCGACTGGACAACAATTGCCCATAAGGAACTTAACAAATCTTTCTAGTAGTGTACAGGATAATCATCATTACAGTTTTTCTCTTGTTTTGAAGTAGTGCAGAACAAATATGCCCTGGTCAGATCAATCATCTCCATGCTACACAGCTCAATCTGCAGAAAGTCAATTTCCATACTACACAAAGAGCTTGCAACTGGATGCAGAAATGCACAGCAGAAGAAGAGAGAAACAGAAACAACATCCACATTACAAATGTACATCAGAAATAGTTCATTTAGCTACTTGCGAAAAAAATACAGGTTGCCGTTGAAAACAATTAGCCGCAAATGTCCAGGAAGTAAATACAGATGGAAGTTTACTCAATGTGATAAGATACTACACCTTCACTACCTGGCTCCATAATAGAACCAAGTAAAAAAGCACAAATTTCACATTAGGCACAGAATGAATCTGAGAAAAATAACTGAAACTACAGAAGGAAGGATAAGCGGACAAATCTATAACCTAGTGTTCATGCTACCCAAGGGCCGTGCATTCCGCTGCAGAAAAACGCTAACAGTATTGACATTATGAATATATAAATCACATAATCATCCTTAGTGGATCAAAGGATCAAGTGTTCATATTAAATTAGATCAGCATAACAAGGATATAGAAAAACATTCTAGCTTCGCAAACTCAAAATCATGATATGTCAATCTTTTGAAAAAACAAGTACTAACACCTTAAATGTACTCTTTAAAAAAGCTAAATTATATGTGGCAGACAGCAGTACCAAACAACAACAATGTTACTACTGTGACCTCTATTTGTTAATGTTATTGTTTGGTAGGCTACATTCAGTACATCCTTTAGCACTATATATGGGCATTCCGAGGAGCCTGAGCTTCCAAATGGGAAGATCTATGGAGTGAATAACACTTTCATAAAGATGAAACTTTGGATCCAAGAATCTGAAATCCCGGTCACCTCTGACATCAGCACTCGATCCCAACTTGTACAAGTTATACATACATGTAACTTACATCCAGAATGCCACTGGACGCTTATATGGTTCATTAAGCTCATGGGCATCTGTCATCTCATAGGAGCGTGTCAGCCGCCTAGAAGTCCTTAGCTCTCCATCTTTATCATATTTCAGAGCAAACGTGGTCACATAATACACACGGCAGGCTGCATAATCCTCCCTGACCTGATCCTCGGGTGCTGCGCACTCGACCAGGCAGTACCTGCTGTTGCCCATGGAGAGGAGTGTGGCGCCTAGGTACCTCTCATGGTCTGTGTAGAACAGCTGGTCTTTGCCGAGCTTCCATGCCGGCATAGTCTGGCATTCGGCAGTGATGGGCACGGCGTCGCACGAGCAGACACGGCCGAAGCCACCCTCATGGATGCAGAGCCCAACCCAGGCATCCAGCTCCTCGTCGAAGTAGGCTTCGCCACTGAAAGGCATGGCCCAATTGCCTCGGCACGTCCACTCAAGGCTTCCGGTATCCAGCGAGAAGGTTCTCCCCTTGGCGGAGACGAAGAGTGTCCGCCCATCCGGGTGCACCGCCAAGGACTTGACATATGGAGCCTCGAACGGGAGGTGCTCAGGCATGAAGGTCCAGGCCCATGTCTTGTACTCGTCGCTGTTGGGCGGTGGCGGGGCGCCGAGCACGGCCAGAGAAGACTCCACTAGCATGTATAGCTTGTCGGCGACGGACGCCAACACCGGGGGCCGACGGACCTTATGGCCATCGGGGTGGGCGCAGAGTGTGATCCCCAGCGTCTCGGTGTCATAGACGGGGAAGTCGACGGTGCCATAGGCCGGCATGGCCAGGATCTTGGTGCCATGTGCACCGAAGAACCACAGACGACAGTGGTGGCCCTCGATTCGCACGGCCGGGGGCTCTGGGAGGGGCTCCGGCGCCGCCTCCTCGTTCAGGTTGCAATCACAGAAGGCGTCGACGTCTATCTTGCGGACGCTGTATCCTCTTTCCCAGTCATCCACTATTAGATACACATGCCGCCGCCGCCGCCGCGGCGGAGGCTGCTGGTCGTTGCGCCGCTTGGCCGTGTGGCCGTCTGGCTGACGCGTCAGCTGGCGCTTTGGCATCTCTTCCCGAGTTCCCTCAGGCCGGCGCGTCTGGTCTCTGACTGATCTCTTCCTCCTCCTGCGTGCTGGCCAACAGGTCCAATCCAATCCCCACTTATGATAAGAGGAACGAACCCGAGACAGATTAGGTTTGGTCCTTGCCTGAATTTGGGAAACTCGGATCAGAAATGCTTGCTCAATCGAATCGGACTTAGATCGAGATGGTGCGCACCCAAAAAATAATCTACGGGCAGTGGGATTTTGTTAACGAACAAATCCTCGGATGAAACGAACAAACCTCAAAACCTAATGGCCAGGGACCGCGGTTGGGGTGGGAGACAGTGGCGGACGAACGCGAAGACCCGCTGAGCAAGAACGGGATCGGCGGGTTCGGACCGGTCTAGGGGACACAGTAAATGTCGCCGCCGCCGCCGCCGCCGCCGAGGTGTTCTCTCCTCTTCTTTTTTTTTTTAGCAAAGCCGAGGTGTTCTCTCCTGACAGCGCTTCGGTGGGCATATACCGTATGGGCTTCGTAGCGGGCTAGCCACCGGCGGGCTGGACGGGCTGGCAGAGTAGCGGTACCGTACCAGGCTACCAGCCGCATACGGCCCAGCTAAGCATATTATCCCCCTAAAAAAAACTATGCATATTAGTCGCTTTGATCCATAATAAATGTTCCTGATTTACTACTCCCTCCCACCTGTATTACTATTCGCTAATGTGGATGTAACTACTATTAAAATGTGCATAGATATATCTATATTAGCGAAGAGTATTATGGGTCGGAGGGATTATAACTTTTAGTGCTCCCTCCGGGCCCCAAAAGGATGTCGGAGGGAGTATTGTATTTTTTAGATGGACTTTCACATAGCTAGCACACCTCCCCCTCCGCTCTTCCATCTAGCGAAGGGATTCACTCTTTTCATTGTTTTTGGTAGGTTGTATTTTTCTTTCCTTGTTTCTCCCTATAGACATATTGATATGTTCACGACAATTTGGCCAGTTGGGATAAGCTATCTTCGGCCTCTTGATACCTTTAACGACAATTAGGGTTTGTGTCGCCAAATTGGTTGTATCACTTTCGATCTATATAATTGGTGTGTCTATGAAGGAATTAAATTCGCGTAGTCGTTTTGACCTTTTTTGTTGTTGTGTTTAGCAGCAAGGTTCAATTTCTCGAACTCGACAGATTGGTGATGAAGGATTGCAAGCCTGTGCTGCGTAGGGTTGCCCCAACCGGTGTTCGTTCGTCGATTACTAGATACCGCTAGTTGTGACCAGTGATTGTCATGGTTTTCAAAGCCTTGTATGCAAGGAGCATTTTCTCTTATTGTATGTTTAGTGTATTGTTTTAACCTCCGAGGGACGGCTAGCAAGCAAAGAAAGAACACAAGCCATTAATACTAGGTGCAACTATTTGGCAATGATTGCACATGATTTAATGCAACACGAGTGCGGGTGGTGGTTTGGCAACCGGATATCATTTTGATGCACAAGCTATTCGTATTATTTACTCTTTAGTCTCTTTTTAGATGGTTGATAATTGTATCATCCTTATTGGCCCATGAGCTTTAATCTTGGGTGAACAAACTTTAGTAACGAAATAAAAGGCTATATACTTCAGTCGGTGCAAATGTCACGCTTCGCGTCATAAAAAGGGTATTTTAAAATTTTGGGTCAACATTTTGACCCTTTTTTAATTTAACTGTAGATGTCCATAAAAAATGATCATAAAGCTTTTTTCTGATCGTTACCGGGTCAGCACATGGTTCTTAACAGTAAAGCAATGTGGCCGATGATGTGGTGAACTTTTGTGTGGCATAACCTCCGGAGTCACCTGCTCGCGTACCAACTATTGTGGTAGTCATATTTACGCTTGTATCAGAGATTCATGTTGTGTACTTTAGATGATGCACTCTTTTCCTTATGGTCACAAGAAAACATATATACTCCCTCCGTCCCTGATTTAAACTGTGCGGGCTCAAGTCAACTGCAGTTTTACAAACAAAAATCCTTCCTAACTCAAAACGATACTAGTCAGTCCAAATTGAATCGTCTTCTTCCTCGCCTCCTAAGTCTAGACCAGAGCGCGCTGCCGCTCGTTAGCGAGGGCGTCCGATGCAGCAGTTCCCTCGCCACCAGTGCCGCTCGCTCTCCGCAGCTCCCTCTGCCACATCTCCGCCACCGCCCGCTGTCATATCGTTAAACACGTGAATGCCAACGCTCCTCTGTGCCGGCCGCACCTGTTACGCATCGCATAACTACAATGTCGCAGGTTATTTCAGGATGGAGAAAGTATATGTGCATACTAGTATTTTCTCCATCCCTTAATATAAGATATTATCACATCTTCATCTCATATCTGGCAAATAACAATGAACAGCATTAGCGGTGTCCACCGTGGACATGTATTACCGCCGTAGAGAGAGCCAAATGCCAGCACTTCACTTGCGCCGTACTGTAGCTAGCCATGCACATCTTGTCAGCGTGTGCCATGGCATTCAATGGAACACAAGGGGCACGCGTGCGCGTCCTACGTGGCGTCACACCTCGGCTCCACCCGGCGACCCCGTCGGCCCAGCTCCACGCCGACGCCGTGGCGTACGATCCACGCGATCCCGTCCGTCCGTGGGACGAGGGCCCCACGCGGCAGCGACGTGCGGAGCCCCAGTGCCCCACGCCACTGTGGTGGGAGCCCAACGGTAAGAAACGGACGGGCGTGTCACGTGAAGCGCACCTGACTGACACCGCGGGCCCACGTTGCCAGCCACCCCCACCACGCTCGCAACGGTCACATTGACCGAAAGCGAGGCAACGGTCACATCCCCAGCGCCGTCCGTTCCCCATCCGACGGCTGCGCTCGGCGCCTCGGGGTTCCCGCCGCCACACCCCACTGTCGAGACCGTTTCTTTTGCCCGGGCTTCTTCCCCCCCTCCCCCCTCGCACCATAGGTAGAGAGGAAGGTGAGATCATCAGAACAGAGCCACCACCCACCGTGAGAGAGAGGTAGGGTAGAGAGAGAGGATCTTCGATGGTGAGGTAAGAACAGTGGTAGCAGCTGTAGGATAGAGAGGGAGAAGAGCAAGAACCCATCCAATCCCATTCCCCTTAGAACATAGGATCATCCCCCATCTGCATCGCATATCCATGGTTGCATTTTAATCGTAGGATTTCTTCTTCTTCTTCTTTGGTTTCTTCTTGATCTTGACCAAAAACAATGGAGGTTTTGGCGTTTGCCTTGGCAGTGCGAGCTCTGCAGAGAGTGAGCAGCGTCTGATCCTCCTTCTTTGTAGATGTTTTAGGACATTCTTTCTCTCTGACGATTCGTTGATTCTTTTGTACTAAGCAGCATTCTGCAGAGTCCAAAACCACCACTAAAATTGCTTCCCAATTCTTTCCTGCATATACAGCAGCATCAGTAACCAACCACTATACACAAACATTACATTTTTTTTCAATTTCTTTTCTTCTCTCATTTTATTTGCCCCAAGGGAACTGACAAACTCTTTCCAAGAACCAAAATCCTCTGTTTTTTTGTTTTCTACATCAATCCATTCATACTCCACCTCACTGAACCTGTAGCCACATACCAGAGAGAGTGAGAGAGCAGAGTGTGATCAGCAGAGGAGGAAGAAGAAGAGAGAGGAGAGGAGGAACAAGGCTACACTGCTGCATTCGCTGGTGACGCCTGTCTCAGGGATGTTGGCAGGCTGCTCGTTCTCGTCCAGGCATCAGATGAGCACAGCGCAGCGACTACCATGCGGATTCTCCAAGCGGGGCGGCCGCGGCGACACTGGCGGCGCCGCCCCGCGCGTCGCGGGCGGGGACGCCCGAGGAGGCAATGGCACATGCTCTTTCCGGCCTCACCCGGCGCCGCCGGTCACCCAAGCGGTGTCCTGGGACGCCAAGCCGGAGCCCGGCGTCAGCGACGGCGGCTGGGAGACGAGGAGCAGAGCCGTTAAGCGCGCGCACGAGGAGGAGGGGGCGGTGGAGGAGTATGGCCCCGTCGTTCGCGCCAAGCGGACGAGGATGATGGGCGGCGACGGCGACGAGGTATGGTTCCATCAATCCATTGCAGGGACCTCGATGGTGCAAGCGGCCGCCGGAGAAGGGGGTGGAGGAGAGGAGGCGGAGGAGCAGAAGGCCTTTCTTGTGCCGAGCGCGGCGGCGTTCCCCCACGGCATGGCCGTCACGGGGACGTCGTCGCTGGCCCCGGCCAAGCAGGAGGAGTACAGCAAGTCGCCTTCGTCACATTCGTCATCTTCGTCGGGTACGGACGGTGGATCGTCGGCGATGCCGCCGGCTCCTGAGGCCGCCATCATGAGGAGCGTCGTGCCGGAGGCGGAGAGCGAGGCGCTGGAGCTAGTGGGCGCGCTCACGTCGTGCGCTGACTCCCTGGCCGTCTGCAACTACGAGGCCGCAAACTACTACCTGGCGCGGCTCGGCGAGACGGCCTCGCCGTCGGGGCCCACGCCGCTGCACCGCGTGGCCGCGTACTTCGCCGAGGCGCTGGCGCTCCGTGCGGCGCACATGTGGCCGCACGTGTTCGACGTCACCCCGCCGCGTGAGCTCACCGACGGCGCCTACCACGACGACGACGACGCCATGGCGCTGCGGGTGCTCAACAGCGTCACCCCCATCCCGAGGTTCCTCCACTTCACGCTGAACGAGCGTCTCCTCCGTGCCTTCGACGGCCACGACCGCGTCCACGTCATCGACTTCGACATCAAGCAGGGGCTCCAGTGGCCGAGCCTGCTGCAGAGCCTGGCGGCGAGGCATCCGGAACCACCGTCGCACGTCCGGATTACCGGCGTCGGCGCGTCGAGGCAGGAGCTGCAGGACACCGGAGCGCGGCTCGCACGCGTGGCCGCCGCGCTGGGGCTCGCATTCGAGTTCCACGCCGTGGTGGACCGGCTCGAGGACGTGCGCCTGTGGATGCTCTACGTGAAGAGCGGCGAGCGCGTGGCTGTCAACTGCATCCTCGCCGCGCACCGACTGCTCCGCGACGAGACCGGCGGCGCGATGTCCGACTTCCTCGGGCTCGTGCGCAGCACAGGCGCTGCCGTCCTCCTCCTCGGCGAGCACGAGGCAGCGGGGCTCAACGCCGGGCGATGGGAGGCGCGGTTCGCGCGCGCGCTGCGGCACTACGCCGCGGCGTTCGACGCTGTGGGCGCGGCCGGCCTGCCACCCGCCAGCGCGGCCAGGGCAAAGGCAGAGGAGATGTACGCGCGGGAGATCCGCAACGCGGTGGCGTTCGAGGGCCCCGACCGGTCCGAGCGGCACGAGAGCTTCGCCGTGTGGCGGCAGTGCATGGAGGACGGCGGTTTCCGGAACGCCGGCATCGGCGACAGGGAGGCGATGCAGGGGCGCATGATCGCGAGGATGTTCGCGCCGGGCAATTACAGCGTGCACCCGCAAGGCGACGGCGAGGGGCTCACGCTCCAGTGGCTCGGCAACCCGCTGTACACCGTGACGGCGTGGACACCGGCCGGCGACGGCACAGGAGAAGGCAGCACGACGGTGTCCGCGTCCACAACAGCGTCACATTCTCTGCAGAGCTGAACAGAAGGAGGTTAAGTGAAGTGAAGAAGCAAGAACTGATGTTTTTTCAGTGGTTCTTTTGCTGTTAATGATTCATTCAATTAGTCCATAATACAGTCTGACCATTCTTTTTATACATTCATCACCGGAAGAAGTAGCAAAGAAAATTGTAGTTTTTCTCTTTTGTTTTACAGAGATAGGAGGAAAAAAGATTCAATTGTTATTAGCTATGTAATAATTCTTTATTCTTTTGGCTGATGAGCTAAGATCCCTGCAGGAATCAGCTGCAGTGTAGAAGAAAGCAGGGTCATTTGACAGCATAATATATTACATTAAATTCCTTTCAGCCATTATATGTAATTTTTGTTTAGAGTCAGAAATGAAATGGAATCACAAGACTATTTCATCCATCTTTTATGTGTTGTATGATTTTTGCAGCATATGAAATGTGTGTGTTGGATGGGACGTCTGTTCTTGCCTGCATCCCATGTTTTCTGAATTGTCCAGTTAACGTTTTCATTTAGCAACCTAGTGTATCCCATAGAGTTGTAGCAAATTCGTGTGCATATGTGTCCAAAATTGATCTAGAATTCAGATATATAAATGGACAAATTCATTAGGGAGGTTGATAACTGAACAAATTCAGAAAATGGCAGCATGGTACAACTGTTTCTGAAGCTTCTAAACAATTTATCGGCAATACTCAAGAGCAAAATGACCGCAAGATTAGGTGCATATTCCCACCCTCTACAAGTAGTATGTTATCATAAAAATGCCAATTTGGTACATAAAGTTGTCTCGAGTGTGCACTTTGATCACGAACTTGCAAATCGTAAATTCTGAGTCACGAAGTTGCCCTGCGCGAGCTCTTTAGTCATTCTGTGAAGGCCACCGTTAGTTTGCTAACTGTTTTTTGAATACCACCCTAAAATGTTGTTTTTCACTTTTTTTGTTCCCTTTATCGATATCTTAGGCATTTCAAGGTGTTGTGCAACAACGGAAGAGGAGACCCAAAAGCGTCGGAGCGGGCGCTGCACGCGCCGGTGGAAGAGCCATAGGGTGTCTTTGGCCAACGCGTCCCCACATATTTGCGGCCACGCGAGCTCCACCGTGTGCGGCAAAAAAGGATCTCGCCTATGGACCAGAACGAATCTGTGCGGCCACGGGAGCTCCACCACTCTCCTCTTCATGAGACGAATGCCACGAGGATCTTGGGGCGGCGCCAGTGAGGCAACGAGGCAGGGCTACGTGTCTTTGAAGCCTAGAAAGGTGGGGCAGTGCGTCGTCGGACTTTTGGCAGGCGCGGGACTGCTCTACGACGACCACTTGAGAGATGGGCAGAGGGAGTTCGAGCCTAAAAAAAGATGATCAAGTCGGATCAAGGACCTAATAATAAGGAGAAATAAAAGTTTAGGAGTTATTTGCAAAAAAAAACTAACACCGTCATCACGGAATGACTAACCAGCTTGCACTTGGCAACTTTGTGACCCAGAATTCAGGATTTGCAAGTTCGTGACCAAACCGCACATTGTGGGCAAGTTATGTACCAAATTTGTGTTTTTCATATATCAACTTTAAAATCAATTTTTTACAGCAATACTCAAGAGCGAGCGAGGGAGGTAGGAGCGGTTGAGGTTAGGGCTTCTGCCCATTGTTGCCCGCGGGGAGCGAGCTAGGAGCACCGAACGGAAAGTTGTTTCGACACAGAATTGAGCATCATACTTGCTGGCTTGCTGCATCGATGATTTAACTAAAGATTTGGTCCCTGGCTCCTACTCTCTATACTTTGTAGCATCCATATTTATTTTTATTCACTGTATACTGTAAAAATTAAGAGACTCAACTTGGCCTCCCGGTGAAAATGAGCTGGCATTTCAGAGCAAACAGCAAATGATTATTTGCCCCGTCGTATACATGTGATCTGGCTGAGCAACTTAAAATTACACGCAGCTGACTAACGCAATGTTAGCCCCTCATGAGCTAGTACAACACACCATTCAGCTGCGTCATGCTTATTGCGTTGCTACTGCCAACATTTTGAGCATCGCTTACTCTATCTCTTTATATATATCTATACCATACGCACCTTATCTGCTGGTGTTCCTTCCGTTGGGTTATGGATGTAAACTTTCTACTAAAATTCTAATGTGTGCTTCCTTGCTGATGAGTTGAGATATTAGAAGAAACTGAAGGATAATGTGGACAATTGTCATGGCGACCTTCGTTCTGTGCGGACCGAGAAACCAGGAAAATTCAAGGAGAAAGTGTGTCCCGAACCTGTCCATAGAAATGCCTTCAGTGGGGTGATAAAGTGGCGCATAGTTTAGCGCAATTAGGCAAGCGTGAGTGTGGTGTATTAGACGTAGCGGTTCCACCCTGTGTGACCGTCTTTCTCGTCGAAGATTGTATGAACACTGTTTTACCTTGATAGCTCACCGGTTCCTCTAATAAGAAATCACTCTGTGTGACGGTCTTTCTCATCGAAGATTGTATGAACACTGTTTTGCCTTGGTAACTCACCGGTTCCTCTAAAAAGAAATACCCTCGATCGAAGTGTGTGCAGTGTGTTGCATTAACAAACCCTCTGTGTGTCATGTATAGTGTGAGCTACGTACTTCATCTGTTCACTAATATATGATAGGATTCATTCGGATTGTTCCGAGTAATTATAAGAGCATGTCTCGCTGGTAGTATGATACATCTTCCCTTTCCCAAGATAATGTTGAGAATATAACAATAGTGTCAGTCAACTACACAATTACTATTATATTATCAATTTACCAACTGAAAAAACTCAATAGATGTACATATCTATTTCTAGAGAAGATTTCATTGACCAGATAATGAGAAAGAATGCTCCGTACTTGACTGCTAAGTTAAGTGTGGCGACAGGAATCAAACCTGTGACCTCAAGGTTATAAGTCCCGTGAGCTACCAAACAGCTTTACTCCGATCGAGTACAAAAACTGGTGGTTAGTAAAGGTTCAATACAATCATTTACCATATCTAGACATAAGGAATACTCCTTTTGTAGAGAATGGAGTGGGTAGCGGAATCAAACCCGCATCTTTAGCTTAAAAGGCTAGAGGTTATTTTTAACGTCTCTAATTCAAAACTGGACATTAAATTTTGATTTCATTGGGCTCTTTTATAGATATTGCCACCGCTTAGCATACATGTCAGCTTTCCTATTTGAATAAAACCAAAGCTCTCTGCTTTCTAAATGATCCTTGTATGATTTTTTAGTACCCTCTCCGACCCATATTACTTATCGCTAATATGAATATATCTAGTTAAATTCAGTGTCTAGATATATTCATTTTAACAATCAGTCAATCAAGCTAACAACCAAAAGCCAACAATCCGTCGAAGAACAGAAACTGCTAAACCCAGCCAAACTGTGGCCAACAACTATTGTGGAAAGTATGACGTTGCATAAGTCCTACTGCACTTTCTTGTCATTTTCCTTTCTACTTTGTTTCACGAGTTTGTGTTGGCGTATCAGCACTTGTCAATTGTCATGACACAAATTAAGTTTTTCATTGTAAACTTCAACATAATGAGTAATCGGATAAACAATGTCTAGACAAAGAAAAACGACAAAACAATGTTCACTAAAAGAGATCCGTGATAGTCTGCATGTGCGCGTGGTAATCACAGTATGGTACAGTACAGACAAACTAAAAGAACTGAACTAACTCCACTCGTTACGAACCCAGCGAAATAACAAAGAGGAACACAGGAACCATCCACCTCAAGAATAACACCAGCCGATTGATTATAAAACAATAATAATACAGTAAAGAACCGAGATGAGGAATGTGTACATTACAAAGGAAATCGGGTTCTTCTACTTCAGCATCCGTGTGCGTGGGGCGCCTTCGTCTTCCAAGATTTCGATGGTCACTAATTTACACTGATGGAAACTGCCAAGCTTTTCAACAAATCGGTTTGCAAGATCATATACATCGCTAACCAAACTATCACTCAGGAACAAATATGAATCCATCAGGCTTTGCGCACAGCAAACCGAAAACTAATTTGAGAGCTGGAACCTTCCTGTCGGTTTCCTCTTTCGCCATCCCTGGACAAAGATTACGATTAAAATGAGCAAGCTCAACTTTTACAGAACTTGGTGGAAATTAGCTGAGTACTTCGAAACAAAGGACTTACAAAAATTGCATAGTAAAAGAGTGTGAGTATGGCAAGAGCAACAAAGCCGTACTGGAAAACATTGTACCTGCATGTTTGAATGTTCAATATCAGTATGTATTCAAAACTGAGGCTATTGTGTCTACAAGACTACAACGACATGGATTCAACTATGCAAGCAAGAAATACATGCTGATAATTCTACTGACTTCATGCTAGTTCAAGACTTACTTGTAGAGATACTTAATTCCACGCAGAGACTGCAGTGTGTGGCCAAAGATCTCCTGAGCTGCAGTTGCTTGTGCGTAGTATGCAAAAGCTGTTGCGCAGAACTGAATCACACTGCATAAAACACAAGCATGGAAATTCAATTGAGGACTTCTTAAAAACAACAAATAGTAAAACTAGGAATATAGTTGATGAACCGACAAAATTCATGTCCACGTAGAGGTCATTGTTCATCTAAAATAACAGAACGTGCGTGCTAAATGGCTGCTCTAGGGAGTAGGGGCCTGCATTCCAAATTTGACTATTACTGACTAATAACAGAAACTACTGCCCTGAAGTTTATGGAAACAACTTCTTTAGACCTGAGACATATAGTCATACATTTCACTGGACCTTACACTACAACGCACATCTAAAGAAGACGTCGGCAGCATACCTGATGGAGCAAAGTAGGATCAGTCCAACATTAAACAGGAATGAATTCATCAACGTCCCACCCCATCTGAAATAAGTTAATGGTTTTTAGTGAATACCAGAAAAAACAAACTGCAAAGAAAAGAGTGACATGGAATGAATCGACTACTTCATTGGGTGAATGGTGATGAAAACTAATTTCAGGCCAAGCATCATTTCCCCAGCAATCACTGCAATGAGGAGATAGAAGCAGAAGAATGCAAAGGCAGCAGTCCCAAGAAGACCTGGTATGGAAAACAAAAAAATATTCAGTTTATTTGGTTTATTTTCTTCTAAAGAGGATAAGTTTAAACAATGTCAAGGATCAGAAATGTACCCCAAACATCGTCCAGCTTTATGAAGATCTCATTCAGGAAAGAAGATAGAGGAGGATCAATCAACAAGTATATGACGATATGTGCAACCCAAGCGATCGATATAATTAACCTAAGAGCAAGCCACTGTCAGACAAATGCACTTGCAAGTATATTATGCTGAACACAAGTACAGTTCAAAAACATATTTACACTTACCCAACAACGCCGAATACAAGTTTTCCAATGTAAGCAAGAACTGTAAAAGCCCAGGTAGCCTCCGCCTGTACCATAATGGATGTCAAGAAAGAGCAACTGACAACCATGAAAAACAACAAATATGGTAATTCACGTGCAAATTACCTTTTCTCCTTGAGGGTACATCTCTTCTAGAGCATTCATATCATTTTCCAAAAGTAACAACTCCTGATGATTAAGACAGCAAATATATTAATTACAATAACCGAACAGAACATCACAGAAATATGTGTAACATATTTAAAAGGGAATGCTTCATGCAAATACATATATTATACATATGACGCATCGCATGCAAGTATGGGCAACAGTTCAATGGAAAAATCTCAGCCATGTAAAAATATCGCCCTACTCCACATGAATCATATAAGATAAGTTTGTTCACAGAATAAATACAGCTAAAGCTTCTAGGAATATCATGCCATTTGGAGGGCAGGCATACCTTCTCAACAGCCTTAACATTTTTGCGCCATTTTCTGCCCTTGTTCCCACTCCTTTCTTCTTGGTGAAGGGCTTCAGCTGCCTTCTTCAATTCCTTAGCCTTCTTACCCAACTCAGTTGCTTCCTGAAGGAAACATATTCAACATCAAGGTTGGCCCGGTATCCAAATCATAAAACAATTACATTGCAGCAGGAACTTTAGCTCTAGTAAGTAAAGGCAAAGAGTCTTCATGACTAAAATAAAGCATATGAGAACATACACACCTTTATATATTGCGAGCGTGTAATGACAGCTTTTGGACGCCGGACAAACGAAAATATAAGTCCCAGTGGAAGGCAAGCAATGCCGACACCACCAAATATCTATGAAATAAATAGAGTTGTTAACAGACACCAAGCCAGAACTCTACAGAAAGAGACCAGCATGACTGCACGCAGCAGTTGGATATTGGAAGAATGAATGGGTAAGGTCATTTGTCAGACGGCTTTGTCCAAGCATGCTAGTTCTACATAAACAAAGATAAAGCTAATTTGTGAAGGTTGAAGTAGTAGTAAAACTTACAGTAAAGAGTACAGATCCAACAATGGTAGCAAGGGCCACCACATATTCAGGGAATGTAGCACGCATTGTCCAAGTTGTTTGAGAATTAGCCGGTGCAGTATTAGCTGAACACTGAAGAGAACAAACATAGAACAGCTCAGTCGACAGATGAAAAAGTTTAGAAATGATGAGCTACATGAAGTGAAACACAGGAAAGCTCAATCCCGTCAATGGGTTAACCTGACGACTCAATGGAGCGATGCAAGGTTGGCTGCTTGAGAATCCATTGAACTGGCTTGGAAATGTCTGAACTGATGACGAGAGGTGCCTAACAGTGAAGTCCACTTTACCAATAAGTGCTGAAGCAACAAAGTGAAAGGTCCGTCAGGTGAAGTCAAGACATCACGGATTGTAAGAAGTTAAAATCACTGGAGGTATTATAATTCATCCCATGGAGGTATAACATGGAGTATGCCACGCATGCACAATGTGTCAACAAAACGAAATAAGACAACATAGTAGGTCTATCTGATGTAAGGAAGAAACATGGACGATGTGGCAAAATTGAGAAGGACAAAATGATATGTTGTTTTCTATGTTTCCTAGGTTGAAACTAACCAGTCCAAAAGTAGAAGGCACAACCAAGGACAAGAAAAACAAGTGGCGAAGTAGACAATTCAGAGGTCTAAATGGGCACAGGTAGATATATATGCACGTAAAAGATGAACCCAGAGAACAGTGACTATAAACTCGGTGCTTTCAGATCTGGCTATATCGTGCAAGCTTTGAAGCTTGAGGCTCCAATTTAGACCGGAACGCAAAGCAACAATTGCAGTGCACTCGACATTAAGGTGACCAGGGAACCTCTGGTCGCTTTAATAAATCAAAATTCCTCCTCGAAAGAGATTAGGGTTGAGCAGAACAAATGGGGGCAGGCAAAGGACAGGTGTTATCCGCACGCACCATACATGATACCGAGGACGAGGCCGCAGATAACTGCAGAGGCGACGACCCAGATGAGGGCGGTCTTGAGCCTCTTCCCGAGGGACCTGAAGACAGCAGCACAGAGGAACAGGGATCCAGATCAGCCAAAGCACATTTCCAGCAGGAGGATTTAGAGACGAAGCAGCCAGCAAGCAAGCAAGGAATCGGTGAGCGTACTTGTCCTGGTCGCCCTCGTAGAAGAACATGGCGAAGGGTATGACGAGGAAGACGAGCACGGCGTCGACGATGTAGACGACGAGCCATAGCGTCTTCATGGGGAGCGTGAGTGAGCAGGCCCCGTTGTAGACGGCCTTGCGGCAGGCCTGGCGGTTGGCGACGTCGGCGGGGAGCATGAGGATGGAGAGGACGGCGACGGTGATGCCGAGCACGACGACGAACTTGGGGAAGTAGGCCTGGTTGGCGTCGTCGGGGTGCTGGTAGTTGACGAGCAGGTAGACGCTGACGAGCAGCACGAGCACGCTGACCACCACCGCCACGATCACCAGCGCCAGGTTGAAGTCCCCCATCGCGGCCGCGGGGTCAGATCTCGGAGAGGTTCCGCCGGGAATGGAGGAGCTGGCTAGGGTTTGGGCGGGGGGGTGCTGGGTGCGGCGCCGGCGGCGGGGAGGCCACCGGCGGGCGGGATCTGCGCGGGGCGGGGTGGATTTGGGGGGCGGAGAGAGGGATTTGGTGGGGGGCGAGGCGGTGGGGCGGGTTGACGTCGCCGAGGAAGGGGAAAGGGAAAAGGGAGAAGGTGGGCCGTGGGCGGCGTGGCTGGACTAGGCTGGCACGGGCGGCCGGCTCGGGTCGGGTGGTTTGGCTTGGCTTGTTTGGGGTTTGAAAATTGTGACGTTTTCGCGTGGTATTGGGGGGCTGTTGTACAGCGGTGCGGGGGTCGCTCGCTGTCCTCCGTCTCGTCGTCGTCGCAAACCGATGGTTTTGTCTGCCTGATAGCTGATTGGGATTGGTTGAGGGGTCCGGCGTTTGGTGACTGGTAGTAGGATAACTTTCAGTTCAAGTCTTGGCGATTTCACCTCAAAAAAGATGCAAAGGAAAAAGGAAAATCATAGCAACATTGGATAGTAGGAATGGAAATTATCGGACGAAAACTATCAGACACGCTGTTTCCACTCTTGAAGACAACATTGTTTTATCAAATTATGTCGAATTCTTCTAAATTAGACAATACATTGGATATCAGCATTGTTGTCTGGACATAACATTAGACAAGTGCATTGTTTCTTTGGAGAAATTGGCCAGGGCACTGCCACCTTTTTAATAAGAAGAGGCAAATGAAATTCTGTAGAGGGTGCATGGTATTTTTTATTACTGCGGGCCTCTTATCCATTCCCGTTCGCTCGAGGGGGGGGGAGTAAGTAAAAAAAAACTCATTGGGTTTAGGGATAATCATGGCTCGAACTGATGACTTCCACCACATCAAGGTGACACTCTACCGCTGAGTTGTATCCCTTCCCCGTCCCATCGAGAAAAATAATTAACGAATCCTAAGGTAAAGGGGCGAGAAACAGTGAAAAAAGTTTTGTCGAAAACCGCGCGGCCTGCATCCGCGCTTTGCGGGCCGAAACCGCGCGGGACGGAACAGACCCCGCATCTACGACCCACAAAACAGCATATACCAGAATATGATGTTTTGCAGGCCGTGGATGCGGGGTCTGTTCTGCCCCGCGCGATTTCGGCCCGCAAACCTGGAACCGTAAAGATTCAAACGATGCAAGGCGAATGAATTAACACAACAATATGCAACAGTTTTGCATGCAATATGCAATAGTTTTGCATCAAAACACGCATTCATCACGCGATCATCATCTCCACGTCGCCGCATACAACTTCGCGACATAAAAAGGGGCCATCCTCACTGATTTTGATGCGAAGATCAAGCATCACCGCCGGCACCACCACCACCACCGGCTCCACACCACCACCACCGGCTCCACACCACCACCGGTAGTCGCCGCTGTAGAAGCACAACGAGCCGCCTACACCGAAGCTTCCCTCCTTCTTTGCAAGATCTCCATGCGTGATAAGTTCCACCATTCTTTTGTGAATTTATCCATCTTTGATGAATCCATCATCATTATCTTGTTCTCCTCGGTGATGAGCTCCGCCATGGCACGCTTTTCTTCGGCTCGTACTCTCCTCTCATCGATGTCGGCCTTTATATTCTCATCTTCTCGGAGTAACTCCCAACGCATTTGCTTCTCTTGACTCTTCTTATCCATCAACATCACTTTGGTTTCCAAAGTTTTGTTCACCAAGTGCTCTCGTGACTTCATCATATCGTCCAACTTGTCTCTAATGCTTGTCGACTCCGCTTGCTTCTTGAGCTTTTCTTTCTCCTTCTTGACACCATTCGGCCTCTTCTTGTTCTTGTTGGCATTGAGCTCGTCTTCCTCCTCTTCATCATCCAATTCTACCAATGCCCCTCTTGCCGGTGGTGCTTGATGATCCATAAGTATAGGGGGTGTATCGTAGTACTTTCGATAAATAAGAGTGTCAAACCCAACGAGGAGCAAAAGGTGTTGACAAGCAATTTTGATCAAGGAATCATTATAAATACTAGCAAACGGGTTTTCAGGGGTATTTGATAATGCAGATAAATAAAGTACAAGTAAATAAAAAACAGTAATAATAATTGTAGCAAGTGGCCCAATCCTTTCTAGAGCAAAGGACAAGCCGAATGTGTTACTTATGATTACCAAACGTTTCTGAGGACACACGGGAGTTTTATCAAGTGCTTTCGCTTCATACAGTTGATTAATTTTCATTGGTTTGATAGGTGTTATGGGGGTAAACCTATACTAATGCACTACCCCAACTTAGACTAATACACACTTGTGATTATACCCCTTGCAAGCATCCGCAACTACAAGAAAGTAATTAAGATAAATCTAGCCATGGCCTTAAACTCTGAGATCATACACTCCCTGGTGCACTGGTTTCCGAATGGGGGCTTAGGTTTCTATCACTCCGGCAACCCCACAATTAGTAGCCAAATACACAATGCATTCCACTAGGCCCATAAAGGTGAAGTATCATGTAGTCGACGTTCACATGACAGCACTAGTAGAATAGCACCACAATATAAATATCAAACCATTAAATATTACTCAACATAGTTCCACTACTAATATCTTGACTTCTCCCATGTCCTCAAGAACTAAACGAACTACTCACAAGACATCATATGGATCATGATCAGAGGTGAAATAATGATGAATAACAATCTGGACATAAACCTTAATTCAGCGGTTTCACTCAATAGCATCAACTACAAGTAGTAATCAACATCGGGAAAGTTTCCCCTATGAACTGGACAAGATTCACCCCAAGATGTTACAGCGGAACGGCGTGGTGATGATGGTGATGAAGGTGCTGGTGGCGATGGTGATGATGATGATGATCCCGATGAAGCCCAGCTCGATGATGGTGATGATGGCGATGGATTCCCCCCTCCGGGAAGTAATTTCCCTGACATATTTCTATCTGCCGGAGAGCTTTCTCTCTCTGTGTGTTTTCTGCCCCGCAGAGGCGGCGAAGTCTTTCTGCGATCCCCCCTAGTCTTAGGTTTTCAGGGAGACGATATACGTGAAGGGGCACTGACAGAGGTGGGCTAGGGCGGCCACACCACCTGGCGGCGCGGCCAGGGCTGGCCCGCACCAGGGGGTGGTGTGGGCCCCTGGTTGCTCACCTCGGCCTCTCCTTCTGGCTACTTCCATCTTCTGACGAAATAGGAACTTCTGGGTATTTTCCTAGAATTGCTAATCTTCAGAAATATTGTATCTTGACAGTCCTTTTTCCAGCAGAATCCTGACTTCGGCAGTGAATTCTCCAATAATCATCAAACATGCAAAATAGAGGAAATATCATAAGTATCATCTCTAAATATGAAATATATCAATGAATAATAGTAAATTATGATATAAAATAGTGATGCAAAATGGACAACTCCCCCCAAGCTTAGACCTCGCTTGTCCCCAAGCGAGAACTAAACTCAGTAAACACGACCACGGGTTTATGGAGTGAAGTGTCGATAAACAAAATACGGACAAGAAGCATCACACTTACCAATACACAGGTCATAATAGACAGCAACCTCCCTTTATATAATTTAACTTGCAATGAGCAAAAGGAGTCACAATAAAGGTGCATAAGGTAAATCATGATTGGTGATGGCAAACCTTTGTTCTTGGTCAGAGAACAATTAACAGATTGTACTTATATTTCGATCAGAGCCTTTATATCAGAGCTTATATTGCAGAAATGTAACATCCCAAGATTTTATCAAATTTTGGGGGGAATTTTTTTGCTTTTGTTTTGCTTGTGTTGATTGAAAATTCACAAGGATTTAAAACTTGTGAGTTTATTTAAAAACTTTATTAGAAAACTATTTCAAACTTTCTATTATTTCTTGAAGAAATTCTTTGAGAAAATGAAAGATTTCAAAATACTATTTTCTTCTTTTATTCAAACCTATGCAAGCTTGCTTGCATAAAAATAGTTTACAAAAATGTGATATTTGTTAAAGATTACTTTTCAAACTATGATTAGGAATAATTTCCAAAGTGTTATTTTATAAAAGTATTATCTCTTATTTTCAAAGGATTACTTTCCAAACCCTAATTCATATTTTATGTTATGCAAGCAAGCCATTTAGCTCAACTAAGATTTTATCTTTGAAAACATGTTTTAATTTTAAAAACATGTTTATTATTGGTTTAAAACATTGCTGTGTATTTTAGAAAAATTTAGGAATTTGTGAGAATTAATTTGAAACAATTATGCAAAAGATTATGAAATAAAACAGAAATCAGAAAAAGAAAAAGGAAAAGAAATAAAGAAAGGAGAAAAGGCCAAGGGGAACCATTCCGGCCCAGCCGCTAATCCAACCCACAGCCCACTCGGGTTGTTAACCGAAGCGGTACGCCGTTCTTTCCCCCAGCCGCCGACACCGGGCCCCACCTATCGAGATCATCCCCTAGCTCTAGGCAGAGCCCTGCCCACGCCTGACTCCTCCTTGGCCGTCCATCGCCTCGCCCAGCCCTAAACCCTAGCCTGTTCTCCAAGCCAAGGCCGCCTTTAAATACCCCACGGACACCTCCACTTCTCCTCTTTGCTTCCCCTCGAATCCATCGCAAGACTGCGGCAAATTTCCTCGACAGAGTCCACAGTACTTGCGAGCTTCCTCGCTCGATTCCAGCGCCATCGGTGAACATCGTCTCCCCTTCTCCCTACTACTCTCTTCTACTCTCTCCGGCGCACCTTCTCACGCCCCTGATTTGCTTTGTTCTGCAGCAAAACCGCGAGGACGACGCACACCCGACGCGCCTACGTCTCTCCAGCCGATCCCCTCTCCCTCTTCTGGAAACAATTGAGAACGCCGTCACCACCATCGGGACCCCCTCGTCGAGCTGAACGCCGTAGTGGCCTCGCCATCGCCCAGAAGTCACCGGAGCATCGCTGGAGCTTGATCCCTGCACGCCTCGCCGGAGTTTCTCGTCGGAAAACCTAACCCTAGGTACCCTCTCCCTCCTCTGTTTAATCTCGGTCATTAGATTCCGATCTAACGCATCAAAACACTTCACTTAAGTGAAGTGTACGGAGCAATCTCGTGCGTCCAATCTCCATAAGATCTAACGGCATACAACCCTAATCCAAATGAACCGGTACCGTCCAGTAATAACCAGCCACGTGTCGCGCCCGGGTCTGTTCTGATTTAAAATAGATTCAAATTAGAATTTCAAACCAGATTTCATCTAAATCTTGCATAAATCATATCTTTTGATTCATATGTCCAAAAATTGCAAATAATATACCATTGGAAAGCTTATAAACTGTAGAATCCATTAGTGCCATAATATTTCTTAGTTTCTGATGAGGGTTAAACTCGACAAATGCCCTAGATGAAGGACTTAGGATCGGGGAGACAGGGCGTCGGATGAACTCGAAGGTAAACTCAGTCAAACAAGGTGGCTATGAAAGTAAACGTGGGTGTAGAACCTGGCTTGCTTTCAATCTGGCATACACTGTCCCCTCCTGGCCCCTATATATAGGTGGCCAGGTCTCGAGGATCGGGTAGGGTCCGATACAGATTATAATATCGACATACGGTAAGAACTTCGTATTTCGACTAATATTACAATTGGGCCTGGCTGTAATGGGCCTCAGGGGTACTCAACTATCGAGCTCTATTATCTATGCCCTTGTCAGTAGCCCCCGAGATTCTACCAGAATTGCAGATTCGGGTTGAATCTCAGATCTTCTATTCTTCGTCTTGATCAATTCTTCGACTTCTTCATGTCTTTAAATCTTTCGACTTGGTCTTATCGACTTATTCATTATAATACTTTGCAAGGGGTTTTGATGAACAAGCCTGACAACTCTGACGGATCAAGAGGTCAGTTAACTGCCGGAACAGACACTTGTCACCTACTTCAAATTCAATCTCCTTGGATTTGAATTCGGGAAACCGGTCAAACCCATTCTTTTGCCGCATTTAGGACTTACAAAGAATGAATCCCAGTGATTCTCAGGGTACCCAGTGCGTCCACCAGGATTTTTTTTCGCGTCGTAGACACAGATACATACCAGCAGAGCACATCCATGTGCGTATACCGGGCCACACAGGACGGATCCTGGGGTCTTACCTTCGCGATATATTTCAACCACGGCATTCAAGTTTTGTCGCAATAACGCAACTCGAGAATTATATTTCGCAGCCTTGTTTGAGTGAATCAATATACGCATCTTTTCGAGTTATCCTTAACTTTTTGTGAATACCTCCCGATGGGAGTAGTCAATGTTTTGCTGACGATGTAGCCAAAGTTCCTTTGCTACTCTCTTTTTGTCGACTTATTTCTATCGGGTGTGCGACAGCGCTCCCGATGGGAGTAGCCCCCGAGGCTATAGCCGAAATTTTCGGGTATAGGCTCAAGAGAATATTTAAATTTGCTCCATGCACTTCTTCTTGTATCATTAACTGGCTTTTCTCACTTTTTGAATGGATTTTCCTTCTGTGTTCGTTGCAAGCCCCTGAGTCGAAGACGAGGGAAGCCTGTTTGTTTTGACAGGATCTTGTGTTCCCTCTGATCCCTCTTTGCTTCTTCTCTCTCTTTTTATACGTTCCTGTTTTCTTGATACTGCAACCCCTCTGTGCTATTTGCACTGTAAAAGTTCCGGAAATTTACTTTGGGCCTTGCCACTTTAGGGGCCCATTAGCACATGCTTATAAATAAAGCACGTTTGGCCAGGGTGAAAACCATAATTCTTCCATCTTCCTTCGCCGCATCGTCTTCTCATCCCATCTAGGGTTTTACACCTCTGAAGCTTGTCCCTCATGGCCGATGCGAGTGATTCTCGGTTGAACATCGACGCCCCGGTGGTAAAGCGGGGTCGCGGCCGCCCGCGCGGTAGTAAAAATAAAACTACTATTGCAGCCATGGGGGCATCATCCTCTTCTCTGGTGAAGCGACGCCCCGGTCGTCCGGCTGGGAGCAAAAATAAGCCTAAGGTGCCCTCTGCCATACCAGGTCCAAGCGCTCCTTTCCCTGGTACTTCTTCTTCGTCGTCCAGGATCTACTCTTTCTTTTGTATCTGCAACGTGCAGTGCCGCGAGATTCAACGCCTGCCATCGAAATTCACGGATTTCATGGATGGGCGGGAACTGCGCAAAGCAGTTCTCCACGAACGCTCTGGTGGAGGAACTCCATATGAAGTGGAGGTGTGGTACGACGGCGTCGGCGAACAGTTCTTCAAGGGTGGCTGGTCGCGATTTGCGGAGGACCATGACCTCCATCAGGGGTTCTTCATGACCTTTGATTATCATGTTGGCATGTCGAAGTTCGACGTGAGAATCTACAACTGCATCCAGTGCCAGAAGGAGTATGAAGCCGAAGCGTAGTTTCACTAGATTTCTTTGCTATGTAATCCAGCTGTCGTGCTTATTTGTAACGAACAATCATATCTGAATTATGTGTTTTACCATGGGAACAAATCATGGTTCCGAGGTATGCATTTAATATTTTATCGGGTTCCTTTGAACCGTTTATTGTGCTGTCGAAAATATCGGGTTGCGATCAACCGTAGAGTATATCGTAGATAATTACAAATCTTGTTAATATTATTTCGTACGACTCGAGGGTCCTAGCCCCCGAGTGTAAGTAAGACATTTACACATATTGTCGACTTGACCCAATGAACCCGACCTATGGCCTCATGTTCTGGATCCAGAGGGCCATAACTCGAAAAACTCCTTGGTCTCCTTATTTCGCCTATGCGTAGAACCATCGTAGCTGCTCTGCATTCCATGGGTTACTCTCGTGTTGCCTCGTTTTCTTGTCTTGTAGTCGATAAGCTCCTCCTGGTATCACTTCTATCACGATGTAAGGTCCCACCCATGGGGACTCGAGTTTTCCATGGCTATCTTGCTTAAGTCGTAGAACTAGATCTCCTACCACGAAAGATCGTGGACGAACTCGACTGCTGTGGTAATTTCGCAAGTTTTGCTGATACTGAGTAGCTCTGGCGAGCGCTACGTCTCTTGCCTCATCGAGTGCGTCGACATCATCCTGCAGTGCTTTTGTGGAAGTTGCCTCATCGTATGCTGCGATCCTTGGAGCTTCATGAGTTATTTCAACTGGAAGCACAGCTTCTGCGCCATGGACCAGGAAAAAGGGTGTTTCTTGAGTAGCTGCGTTGGGTGTAGTTCGTAGACTCCAGAGCACGAAGGGTAGCTCATCTACCCAAGCATGCTTGGCTTTTTCAAGGGGTGCTAACAGCCGTTTCTTTATCCTGTTGCATATTAAGCCATTGGCTTTTTCGACTTGTCCATTTGTCTTCGGATGTGCTACAGATACAAATTTCAGTTTGATTCCCAGTCCTTCGCAATAGTCCTTGAACTCCTTCGATGTGAAATTCGTACCATTGTCTGTGATTATGCTGTGTGGTACTCTGAAGCGAAAGACTATAGATTTGATGAAATTTATTGCGGCTTTAGAGTCTTGGGTTGTCACTGGGGCTGCTTCTACCCACTTGGTGAATTTGTCGACTGCCACCAGCATATAAACGTGCCCTCCTGGCCAAGACTTGTGCAATTTTCCTACCATGTCGAGACCCCACTGCGCAAAGGGCCAGGATAATGCTATTGGTTGTAACTCTGCCGCTGGCGCATGTGGCCGAGATGCGAACCTTTGGCATGCTTCACACTTTCGAACTATATCTTTTGCGTCTTCGATGGCTATTAACCAATAGAATCCTGCTCGAAAAGCCTTGGCTGCGATAGCTCTGCTACTCGCGTGATGTCCACATACTCCTGCATGAATATCCTTTAAGATTTCTTGTCCTTCTTGAGGAGTGATGCATCGTTGCAGGACGCCCGATATACTTTTCTTGTATAACTTTCCTTGTAATACAACGAAAGCCTTGGATCGTCGTATTATTATTTTTGCTTCTACCGTGTCTTTGGGTAGTGTCTTGTTTATCATGTATGCCAGATATGGCTGCATCCAAGTTTCTTCTATCATCATGACTTCTTCTGGTTCCGCTACACTTGTTTTTCCAGCCCCCGAGCCTGTCGGTTGCCCCTCCATAGTTGAGGTTTTGCGGTTCTTTATTAATCGCTCTATGATTTCCTCCCAGAAGACTCCTTGTGGTACGGGTAAGCATTGGGACCCGATGTTTGCTAAATTGTCGGCTTCCTCGTTGCTGGCTCTGCTGACGTGCGATACTTCGCATCCATCGAATGTTCCTTTGAGATAGTAGTATAGGTTTCTGTATGCTGTCATGTTGTCGCTGATGGCATCGCATTTGTTCATTACTTGTTGAACGACGAGGTTCGAGTCTCCAAATATTTTAAGTCGAGTTTCTCCACAAGCTTTTGCCATTTTCATTCCGTGGAGCAACGCCTCGTATTCGGCTTCATTGTTAGAAGCTTGGGGAAAACTCATCCGTAACACATATTTCAGTTTGTCGCCTTGTGGTGAAATCTGGACTACGCCTGCTCCTGCGCCTTGGATTCTTTTTGAGCCATCGAAATACATCGTCCAAACACTCGATAAATCTAGAGGACCTGTACTTTGTAATTCCAGCCACTCTGCTGTGAAATCTGGCAAAATTTGTGACTTGATTGCTTTTCGCTTTTCGTATGTGATGTCCAGGGATGATAATTCAATTCCCCATAAAGAGACACGTCATGTTGCCGAAGGGTTGTTCAATATATTGGAGAGTGGTGCTTCATTGACCACTATGATTGGGTGCACCGCAAAGTATTGCCGTAGTTTCCGAGCTGTTGTGAAAACACTGTATGCGAGCTTTTGGTAGTGCGGGTACCTTTGCTTTGTTGGAGAGAGTACTTCACTGATGAAATAGACTGGCCTCTGAACGCCGTGAGCTTTTCCTTCTTCACTTCTTTCGACTACTAGTACTGTACTTACCACTTGATGTGTTGCTGCAATGTATAATAGTAGTGGTTCTTTTTCCGTTGGTGCGACCAACACCGGAGGTGTGGAGAGCACTTTTTTCAACTGCGCGAAGGCTACGTCCGCTTCTTCCGTCCACTCGAATTTATCATCTGATTTTTCATGAGCGCATAGAAAGGTAGTGCTTTCTCTCCTAGTCGAGCCACAAATTGACTTAGCGCCGCAACGCGCCCTGCGAGTTTCTGTACGTCGTGTAGCTTTGTTGGTTTTCCCATTGTTAATATTGCTTGGATCTTTTCTGGGTTTGCCTCTATTCCTCTTGCTGATACTAGGAACCCCAAAAGTTACCCTGCCGATACACCGAAGGAGCATTTTGTCGGGTTGAGCTTGAGCTTATACTTGTTCAGGTTGTCGAAGGTTTCCGCCAGGTCGCTGATAAGAGACTCTTCCTTTCTCATGGTGATGACCACGTCATCGATATAAACTTGGATGTTTCGCCCTATTTGACTTCCGAGGCAGTTTTGCATCATCCTCTGGTAGGTTGCTCCTGCGTTTTTTAGGCCGAAAGGCATGACTTGGTAACAGAACACACCATAAGGTGTTATGAAAGCTGTTTTTTCCTCGTCTTCTTTCTTCAACTTGATCTGGTTGTAGCCGGAATATGCATCCAGGAAGGAAAGCCTTTTGCACCCTGCTGTTGAGTCAATTATCTGATCAATGCGAGGTAGTGGGAAGGGATCCTTTGGGCAGTGCTTGTTGAGAGACGTATAGTCGGCACACACTCTTTGCACATCCGTGTTTTTCTTAGGGACTATAACTGGATTAGATACCCAAGTCGACGATTTGATTTCCCGGATGAACCCTGCATTTTCTAGCCTGTGCAGTTCCGATGCTATTGCCTTCCTTTTGGGTTCATCGAATCTTCTCAATGGTTGCTTGACTGGTTTCGCTTTAGGATCGACGTTTAATGCGTGCTCGACGAGTTCCCTGGGAACCCCTGGCATGTCTGAAGGACACCAGGCGAAGATTTCCCAGCGCTCATGGAGGAACTCGACGAGCGCGCTTTCCTATGCGGGATCCAAGTTTACTGCTATAGAGGTAGTTTTGCTTGGGTTTGTAGGGTGGACCTGGATTTTCTTCGAGTCATGAGTTGCATCGAAAGCCTGATCTGGCAGGGATCGCCCGACGTCGGGTAGTACGTTGTGGTCGGTTTCGCCTTTTAGTCTCGCATATTCTGCTGTCATGCCAAAGGTTTGTGCTAGTCTGTTGAATTCTTTGTCACAGGTGTTTGAGACTTCAAAGCTGCCCTACACCATGATTGTTCCTTTGGGTCCTGGGATCTTGAGTGTAAGATACGCGTAATGAGGTACTGCCATAAATTTTGTAAATGCTGGGCGACCCAGGATTGCGTGATACTGTGAAGGCCAATCCATAACTTCGAATTCCAGTTTTTCTCTGCGATAATTGCTGATGTCGCCGAAACAGACGTCGAGTTCTATTTTGCCCAAGGGATAATTTGCGGCTCCTGGTACTATTCCATGGAAAGAACAATCTGTTGGCTTTAAATTTTCCAATGATATGCACATTGCTTTCAACGTTCTGGCGTATATCAGGTTTATACCACTTCCTGCATCCATGAATACTCTTCCGACATCATATCCTCCTATTTGAGCTTTGAGCACCATTGGTGAGTGACCTGGTCTGGGGACTTTCCTCGGGTGGTCTGCTCTGCTGAACCTAACTGGTTGATCGGACCACTTTAGATACTCCGTAGTAGCTGGTGGTGATGTTATTGTCAGGTTGACTTGTCTTGATATGCTCTTCCTTTCTTTCTTCGACTTTGGTACTGGTTGGATCATTGCTGATATATATACTTTTGACTCCAGCTGTTTTGCGAGTCGCTGCATTTGATATCCTTGATTTATACTTTTTCCTCCCTGTCGTGCCCCTTGGCTTGAATCCATGGAGTTTTGCAACCTTAGGAAGGTTCTGCAATCCTTCATCTGGTGGTTGGATACTCTATTCCCGTCTAGGTAAGCATAATGGATGCGACAAGGACCATATAACATATCTTCTGCCGAAGGACCCGAGTACCTTGGCTTCTCCTTTCTCCTGCTGTCTCTCGTAGGAAATTCGATATTTTCATAACCTTCTTCATTCCTTTCGTCATATCCTGCGGCTATCTGATTTCTCCTTCCGTGGTTGTCGCCATTGCGGTATCTTTGCCTTTGCCTGCTTGTTTTGTCGACTTCCGGTGATCGACCCCTTTTGTTATTGTACGCGTCTTCTCCATCGGCGAATCTGTTGGCTGTTTCCATTAGCTCTGATATTGTTTTTGGCCTTGCTCTTCCTATCTCTTCCACTAGGTCTGTACGACGAAGGCCGCTCGAAAAAGCATCTATCGCTCTTTCGTCAGAGACATCTTCTGCTGAGTTTTTGATTACGCTCCAGCGTTGTATATAAGAACGTAGTGATTCGCCTTTCTGTTGTACGCATGACTTGATTTCTTCTAGCGATGCTGGGCGCTTATATGTTGAGCGAAAGTTTCTCGCGAATTGACTCTCTAATTCTCCCCAACTTCCAATGGAATCATTGGGTAGGGTATTTAACCAGGACCGTGTTGCGCCGGTGAGGTGTAACTGCAAACTTTGCATGGTTGTTGCTCTTATTCCTCCTAGTATTTGTACTGCTTATAGGTAATCTGACAACCATAGGGTTGGCTCTTGCGATCCATCGTACTTCTCTTGGTCATGCAGCAACTTAAAACCTTTGGGTACCCGCATTTTGCGAACCCTTCGGGTAAAGCATAGCGCGCCCATCTCTTTTTCATCGTCCTCGTAGTTTTCTTCCCTCCATGCGTAACGTGAGTTATTTACCCTTGCTTGTGCTATTATGTTCCTTGCATCCTCCTTCATCTTTTGGCTTTTCTCGTCTTCTGAGGATTCGTTAGTTTCATTCCGCGAAGACTTGCGCTTGACCTCTTCTTTTTTCCTTTTACTGTGGTGAGTCGACTTTTTCTCCGAAAAATTTTCTTTTAGCTTTTCTTCGACTAGCACAAGGCTCTGTATCGCGACTTGATGCATTTGCTCCCGTGGGTCACTAGGTTTTGGCTGCGTAGTTAGTAGGTATGCTTGTGCTGCTATCAATGCTGCCTCTGGTGTTTCTTGTATGAATTCTTCCTCCTCTTCTGGTTGTTTCGCGCTTGGGCTTCTCGTATAGCTTTCTTCTACTACACGTGATGTTGTCCTTCTACTGTGCTTCGGGTCTTTGTGCCTCTCCATGCTGGATTCTGATGAGTTGGCATATTCGCTCCAATATCCTTCACTTGGTGTGCTGTTGTAATCTGGACTTCTCATAATCATATCTCTTTCCTGCCTTAGCTTTTTCTTGCGCTGGTGCAGCACGTATTGGTACCCCATTAAAACTTCTCATCTTGAATCTGCGGGTACATCAGTCCCGTGGTTGACAGCTGTCATGATCATTCTCCATTCTCCAGCCGAAACATGTACTTTCTCCTTCTCTTTCTTGCTATTGCTCCTTATTTTGTCGACTTGCATGTCGACCTCCTTGTCGCCGGAGTGATTGTTTTCTTCTTCTGCTGCTTCAGTGATGATTACGCATAACTGATGTACGCTCCTCGAGGTGCTGCTGCTTCTGCTGGCGATATCCCTTGATTTGTCCACTGTTTCTTCCATGATGATCTTTTGCTCGATTTCTTTGGGTTCCTCTAATTTTCCCAGCAGATTTTCTATTGCTGCTAAGCAGACTAGCGAGTTTACCTCGCTAAAAGAGCCTACCGATGATCCAGATGCTGTTGTCCTCTCTGCTTTGCCCGCCGACAGAATTGGTTTCATCGGATCCGGAAGGCGGGTTGAACCCGAAGGTCCGATGTAGAAGCTTAGACTTCCGAACGTCAATTCCTTTTCTTGACTTTCGTCGACTTCTGGGTTGCTATTGGCTAAAAACGAAAAAGCCGTCGAATTCATGATTCCAACGCCCCGAGTCCCCACGGTCGGCGCCAATTGACGAGGGTTAAACTCGACAAATGTCCTAGATGAAGGACTTAGGATCGGGGAGACAGGGCGTCGGATGAACTCGAAGGTAAACTCAGTCAATCAAGGTGGCTATGAAAGTAAACGTGGGTGTAGAACCTGGCTTGCTTTCAATCTGGCCTACACCGTCCCCTCCTGGCCCCTATATATAGGTGGCCAGGTCTCGAGGATCGGGTAGGGTCCGATACAGATTACAATATCGACATACGGTAAGAACTTCGTATTTCGACTAATATTACAATTGGGCCTGGCTTTAACGGGCCTCAGGGGTACTCAACTATCGGGCTCTATTATCTATGCCCTTGTCAGTTTCAGTATTCAAATTGAATTCATTTTCAAATTGAATCAAACCTATCTATTACCTTGTTTAATTCATATCTTTTATTATGTCCATCCAAAAATTACAAATTTATAGTTTTTGGAATCCTCTAAGCATGTAGAACATCATAGAATCAAGAAACATCAAAGTTGATACGTGCACACACTTTATGCATTCAAATTTGTCCAAATCACTAATTTGACCATAATTTGAGTTCTAAAATTTATTTTAGAATGATTCCAATTGATTTAGCTTTGTTTTACTGCAAGCTATCTAGTAGCATCACTTCTAAATTTTCTTGAATCACTTCACAATTATTCAAATTCAAATATGAGGATTTGAGTATTTTTCCTTCATAGAACAATCTTGTTCTCTTCAGAATTGTTTTCTTCCACCATAGTAAATCCTATGATCATAGTTAGTTACCAAATAATCATTTTGACACTACCTTGACACATATCATATCTATCTAAATATTATTTGTCTAGTTCACATATATTCAAATTACAATTGTGTTATTTGAGTAACGTGTGACACACCTCAATCCTAGATTCTACTTTGCTATTGTGGTGTTGATCACCATAGCACATGATCAATGTTCCAAGTTATCCAACAAATTCTTGAGCCATGTTCTCAAATGTCATCCACTCATACCCCAATCCTTTGTCCACTTAATCCTGATTTCATGTATTGAACTATTCAATTAACAAATGAGTTAATTGAGTAATTCAATGCTTCATAAAATCTATACCCAAAGCCTAAGAGTAATGCATACTGTTTATGAGTAATTGTTGTCACACTTATTCAATAGTAATGCAATTACACTATTTGACTTCTATGAGATCTAATTCACATGATTCATTTCAAGTTCAATTCATGCTTTAGTAAAGCATAAAGACTACATCAATTTTATTTTGCTTAGTCCAATTCTCTCCAATCACTTTGACCTTTCCAACTAAGCTCTCAAATTCATATCATGCAATCCACAATTCTTGTGCTATATCTTCCTATCACAATACCCTAATAAATTTAAATTGTTAAACAAACATTTTTCAATTGTTTGTCTTGTTTGATTGTGTTTGTATGGTATGTTTATGTTATGCTATTTATGTGTTATAGTGGTGCGAAGAGCTACGTGCTTAGTTGAGAGAAATGAAAAGATCGTGATCTTCAAAAAGGCAAGTGACACACATATCTTCTACATACTTTTACTACTGCACTAGTGTTTTTCAGTAGTATGCATGATAGGTGGAATATTCAACTGTTTTACAAAATGCTATCCTAGTAGTGAGTAGCTGTCCATGATCCCCACCTGTAGGATGCTAAATACTTTAAAAAATATGATGCCATGCTATGATCACATAAAAAGTTGTTTTGTGAATAAATTAACTACTTCAACTAAAATGAACTACCTGGGTGGATTGGTTTGTTGTGGAGGTTAGAGAAGGTGGGTTCTGGGGCACATGCCTCGTAACAGGATGTGTACTCAGGATACTGCTCGGGATGGCCACTCAGGATTAAAGAGATTAATATGGCTTCTATGTTTAGATGTACTTCCAGTGCAGCTTTATGACATTATGGGCTCTGTCTTGATTGAGTAGGATTAAGGGTTTATCCATAGGGTACTGACAGCAGGTGGTAGCAAAATATAGGGGGTACGGTTAGATCCAGATGGTTGAATGCTTTTTCTGAAAGGTCTTGTATTATTTTATCGGGGTAAAATAATTCTTAAGGTGAAAGTGCACAACCCTTGCAAGGTGTTAAAATCTAAGCGTTTAGTCGTGTCCTCGGTTATGGACAATTGAGTCTCTAGTCATGGAATGTTCGGAAGAATCTCATCACCGTTTCTGAATGCTTTAAAATTTGACTAGAAACCCTTAGACAGGAGCTCAGGCCCATGCCCCTAAAAAGGTATGGTTGTCCAGGTGGTTCCAACTTTGTTGAGTTTCGCCCAGAAACTACATACCGACCAGTATGTAATGTATGGGGGTTATTTCAGCCCTTCATAAATAAAAATTTTATAAAAAGATTTTGAAAAGATTATAGGATAAAATTGGCTTTATGCAAATTAGCCTTTGAGATCCACCAAGCCAAATGTCATGTAGTATAGTCTTTTCACAAATGCCACCAAATATGTGTCATTTGCCAGTACATTGTTGTACTGACCCCTCTGGGGCTGCATATTCAAACGTGCAGGTTTTTATTCGGATAAGGAACGACCAGTAGGATCTCGAGCTTATATTCCAACATGTCTGCCTGTGGCACGTGATGAAGATGAAGGCTCATTGCAACTATGCTTTATGCTACGTACTCGTAATGTTGAAGACCTATATAACTGGATTTACGTTGTAATGTTGATGCTATTGCAATGATAACTATATTTTGTACTGTGATGCTATCTACTGATCCAGGGAATGGCACAGAAACACAGGAGTTCTGCCTTTAGGTAAAGGTAGGGCGTGAAAAGAAATCACATGCTCAATCATAACAATCTCCTTACGGTCATTGATAGCTTTCAAAGATATATTCATTCAGATAAAAGCATTGTACTAAACAAAGAAGGATAAAAGACATGATTGCAAAAATCAACATATGGACGGTTGGATCACAACAACTCAAATGCTTGCTTGAGATAGAGAAGAATAGGTTGACTCAACATAAAAGTAAAAAGATAGGCCCTTCGCAGAGGGAAGCATGGATTTATCATGTGCTAGAGCTTTTCATTTGTAAAGCAGAGATAAAAATGTTTTGAGAGGTGGTTGTTCCTGTCAACGAATGGCAATAGAGTTCTTGCTATCTTCCATACTAAGCAAGTTGAGAGCGGTTCCGAGATATTAATAAAGAGCATTTATATGCACTTTTTATAGTTTGGCACTCCTCCCAACCTTTCCTTTCACAAACCATGGCTAACCGAATCCTTTGGGTGCCTGCCAACAATCTCATACCATGGAGGAGTGCCTTTTTTTTCTTTTTGAAGTTATAATGGTCTGACCAGCTCGCTTGCAAAATTAGTGACGAGCAGATGAAGCATGCAAGTCGAGGGGTACTTAATTTAGTATGGAAGATAACAAACTCAACTACTACGTCCTCATGAGCTAAAAACAGTGTCACAAAATGAGAAGTATTTGAAGGTTTTGAAAGGTAGCACATGAAAATTTACTTGGAGTGGCTTGAAATGCCATGCATAGGAATTTATAATGGACTCTTTGGAGTAACTTGGTTTTTAGGAGTTGGATGCACGAGAAGTATTCCCTCTCAGTACAGTTTTTGGCTAGCAAGGCTGGATAGCAAGCATAAGAGTTGAGTGAAACAAACAAACATACATGTGATAGAAAAAATCATGCAATCTTCCTTGTAAGTACAAACGATCTTAACTTGAGAATACTAAGCTTATGAGCCAATCAAGAAAGAAAGATAATGGAATAATGTATCTACATGTATTTCTCTCTTTTCTACTCAAGCCTCAAAGTATTGTTGCTACTGACCATTGCTAAGTTTGCCAAAACCAACTAGATTTACTTATGCTCCCAAAGTGATACCAATATTAACAACAAGATTAATCATATAACAGAAATTGCAAACTAGAATAAAGTGTGCAGAAAGTAAATGATAAGACTTCTCATTAATATTTCATAACCGCAACTCACACCAAGGGATACATAGATAACCAACTAAAGGAGAGATACTTCCACACTGCAAACCATCCTATATGATAACTTCTCTACTCATGATATGACTCTACTGAAAGGTAAAAGGGTAAAAGGTAATGATGTGATACCGCGGCACTCCCCCAAGCTTGGAATAAGCCAAGGGGATGCCAATACCAATGACGAATTGAAAGGACACGGATGTCGCCTAGAGGGGGGGTGAATAGGCGATTTAAAACTTTTACGAGCGGCTTGACAAATGCGGAATAAAACTAACGTTTAATTTGCCAAGCATACAAAACCTAAATAAACTAGGTTCACCTATGTGCACCAACAACTTATGCTAAACAAGATGAGCAACTATGTGATAGCAAGATATATATAACTTCAAGCACGAAGGCTATCACAAAGTAAATTGCATAAGTAAAGGAGCTCGGGTATAGAAATAACTGAGGCACGCGGAGACAACGATGTATCCCGAAGTTCACACCCTTGCAGGTGCTAATCTCCGTTGGAGCGGTGTGGAGGCACAAGGCTCCCCAAACGCCACGGAGGCTCACCGTAATCTCCTCGAGCCCTCCCACCAAGATGGAAGACCCGATCCACTATGGGACCCTTGAGGGCGGTCACCGATCCCGCACAAAGCTTGGGGCTACTCCACAACTTAATTGGAGGCTCCCAAATCCACAAAGCCACTAAGATTGGGGCACACTCCACAACTCAATTGGAGGCTCCCAATAATCACCACGGAGGCACCACAAAGCTTGGGAAGATCTCCACAACTTAATTGGAGGTCCCCAAGAAATCCACTGAGCCGTCTAGGGTTCCAAGAACCCAAGAGGAAATAAGCTTCTTGCTTTCACCACCGAATCTCCGAGGCGAACTCAAACCGATGCACCAAATGCAATGGCAAGAACACACGAAGTGCTCAAATCCTTCTCTCCCAAATCCTACCAAAGCAACAAATGCTATGGAGGATATGAGAGGAAGAACAAAGAGGAAATCCACAAAGAACTCCAAGATCTAGATCCAATAGGTTCCCCTCACTTAGAGGAGAAAGTGATTGGTGGAAATGTAGATCTAGATCTCCTCTCTCTTTTCCCTTAGAAAGATGCAAGAAACATGGAGGGAAGTGAGGAGGGAGGGCAAGCTTTGAAGGTCAACAATGGAGGAGAGAGAAGCCCAAAAACGTTAATGGTTCAAGGAGGAAGAAGGGGTATTTATAGGTGGGGAAAATCTGGCCGTTGGAAGCAGCCCGCTGGCCAGTTCGGCCGTAAGTCCGGCGGCGCCGGGCTCTGGGCCGGACGGTCCGGCGGCCCGCCGGACGGATCCGGTGCCCCGCCGAAAGGCGGTTCAGAATAGCAGTCCGGCTGCTCCGCCGGACTGGCCCGGTCTGCCGCCGGAAGGTCCGGCCTGGAGCCCGGCCTGGCCGGACCAGGGGCCGAACTGGACAGCCCAAAAACCAAATAACTTTTGCAAGGAAACTCCGAATGAGATGAAACCAATTTTTGATGAGCTAGAGCTTGTCATGGAAATAACTACAAGCTCTAGAATCTCACATGGATAAAATCCAAATAAGAACCAAGAAGGATAATGCCAAGTATGCAAAGGTTTGAGCTCTCTCCGAACGATACAAATAAGTTACTCACTCGAGAGCCCCTCTTGATAGAACGGCTATCGATCCTAAACCCGGTCTCCCACACCATGAGACCGGTAAGAAAGAAACCCTATCAAGAACATACCTTTGCCTTGCGCATTCCACTTGAGCTAGATGGTGACGATCTTGATCTTCTCAAGTTGGACTACCTTTCTTGATTGCGCTTGCTCGGTGAAGTCTTGCGGATTGTTCCCCCATACTTCACTATGGGAGAGACACTAGTAGAAATATCTTCACATGTCCATTACCACCAAATGGACACCGAGCTTCAAGCAAATGATATCTTCTAGAAGCATATCTTGATCTTGCGCTTCGACTTGATCAACATTGCACTTCATCTTCTTCTTTCATAATGATGATGTCTTGAGAATGCACATGAGAGTTCACTCCATCTTATTCCTCAAGACACACTCTATAGGCTCAACTCCCTTATGACCAATCTTCGGATCACTCCTTGAATAACACCTTGATCATCACATAATCTTCTTTATATTCAACTTCTTACAACCTTGAACCCAACATATGGATCAAGCATTGTCTACGGACAAGTCCTACAAGTATGACTCAATGCAAATATTAGTCCATAGGGATTGTCATTAATTACCAAAACCACACATGGGGGCACATGCCCTTTCATGAATTACTCCTTCGGTGGTGGTGGTGAATCTTTAATAAGCTTCTCAATCAGCTATTTCAACTCATCAATCTTGTAGGTTGATACATCTCAAACGTATCTATAATTTTTGATGCTCCATGCTTGTTTATGCACCATTTGCTTTGTGTTTTGTTTATACTTTGTGGCATTTTTATGCATTTTTCGGAACTAACCTATTAACGAGATGCCACAGTGCCAGTTCCCTGTTTTCTACTGTTTTTGTGTTTCAGAAAAGTTACACATGAAATATTCTCGGAATTGGATGGAACAAAAGCTAAAGTCCCTAATTACCTGACATGAATACGGAGTCCAAAGGAGAGCAGGAGACGGACCAGGGACCGGCCACACCTGGTGGTGGCGCGGGCCACCCCTAGGCCGCGCCACCAGGGGGTGTGACCGCCTGGTCCACCTCCTGACATCGCCCTTCCTCCTATTTAATCCCCTCGATGGGAAAACCCTAAAGGCCTGAACTCTTTTCTAGGAAACATACTGCAAGCCGCCGCCATCGTCGACGCGAGATCGGGAGGGTCTAGAAGCTCTTCCTGGCACCCTGGCGGAGAGGGGAATCACCACCAGAGGCCTTCTTCATCACCATGCCTGCCTCCGGAGTGATGTGTGAGTAGTCTACCTTGGACTACGGATTCATAGCAGTAGCTAGATGGATGTCTTTTCCTCTGTGTGCTTCAAGTTTAGATCTTGTGAGCTGCCTATCATGATCAAGATCATCTTTATGTAATTCTACATGTTGTGTTTGTTGGGATCCGATGAATATTGAGTACTATGTTAAGTTGATTTGTGATTTATCATCTCTATGTTGTTTATGATCTTGCATGCTCTCTGTTGCTAGTAGATATTTTGGCCGAGTAGATGCTAGTGATTCCAAGAGGGAGTATTTATGCTCGATAGTGGGTTCATGCCTCTAGTAATCTGGGAGAGTGACAATAACTTCTAAGGTTGTAGATGTGTTGTTGCTACTAGGGAGAAAACAACAATCTTGTGTTCAAGTACATTTGTATTGTTTACATTACACCCTTTGCTTAAGGCGATAATCTGTTGCTTGCAACTTAATACCCAATGGTTGTTCGGATGATATCCGGCGGGTGGATTATTAGTCATAGATGCAATTGGATTACGGTCTATGTATTATGTTGTAATGCCCAAGTGAATCTCATAGTGATCCTCATGACATGTACGTGCATTGCTTACATTCTTTTTTTGTCAATTGCCCAACTATAATTTCTTTACCCAGCATGTTATTTATCTTTATGGAGAGACACCTCTAGTGAACTATGGACCCCGGTCCATTATTTTACATTCATATTACCGTTTACTTTCTATAGGCATTATTTACTTTCTTGCAAACAAATATCTTTTACCACGTGATACGTTTAATCTTTTCTACAGCAAACCGGTGAGATTGACAATCTCACTGCAAGTTGGGGCAAAGTACTTTGGTTGTGTTGTGTGCAGGTTCCACGTTGCTGCTGGTGCCAAAGCTACGCCCCAGATAGGCGCCATATATAAATTCTCTAGAGCAGACGCCAAAGCCAGCTAGCATCAACCTTCAAAAGTGGTTTCTTTCTCCTACTGGTTCGATTAAACCTTGGTTTCATACTGAGGGAAACTTGCCGTTGTGCCCATCATACCTTCCTCTTGGGGTTCCAAACTGGGCGGTTAGCACCGCTACCAATCATAGGTGAGATTACGAATCAACTCTGTATTGTGCTCAATACGGTTCATGAACCTGTCGGACTGCGAATCCCAGCTCTTGGAATTATTTCCCCACTCTTCTTCACGCTTAAAGCTTTCTTTCTCTGCACTGTTAGACCGATCTATATCCAAACTAGAGGGTAATTTTGCTTTAGGCACCCTTTGGAATTGATGCTCATGTATTAGAGTATGGAAGGGGTTGTTGCCTGAAAAAGATGTCCTTGGAGCTAAGAAGTGACGTGGAACATTCCCTCCAGTGCTTATCCGTGCACCCTTCTTGAACTTGTTAGGGTTTGCCACCATTCCAATGCTTGCAATGATGGCGCGAGGGCACTGACGCTGGTCTTCTTCTATTTCTTCTTCGGCTTCACTCTCGACATCCTCCTCCAGCTTGAGGTTTTGATGATCATCTTCTGAAGGCGTCTTCTCCTTGTCGTTGTTGGCGGAGGCCATGGTGCCTCTATAACTGAGAACAGCTCCTGACAGAAACAGATCGAATGTAACATCCCTAGATTTTAAAATTCAAAACCAGCATGCATTCATGAGCATCATTGCATATCTTGAAATAATCTTGCTTTATTTTTGATTCAAAGAAAGTTTTCAAATAAAATTTCTTTTCAAATAACTCATGTGAGTTATTTTTATTTCTTGTCCAAAGATAAGTTTTGTTTGTTCTTATTTGGTTCTACATTTTAATTGACCCAAAAACCTCTGGTCCTTTTTGAAATTTATTGCAAATTTGAAACTATTCAAATTTATATTATTCTATTTGCAAGCAAAACCATTTTTGAATTCAAAACAGAAAAAGAAAATTCGATTTCAAAAAAAAAATTAGAAAAGGGTCGGGGGCGCCATTTCAGCCCACGCGCTGAAGCCAGCCCAGGCCCAGCTAGCCCCCCGCGCCCGAATCGGTATGCGCCCGCGCCGCGCAGCCGCTGATAGGTGGGCCCCACCTATCAGTCTTCCTCTTCCTCTAGACGGAGTCCTCCCCGGACATGACGCCGCCGAGCCATCCGATTCCATCCCCATCTCCGAAACCCTAGCCCCTTTTCCACGCAAAACCCCTCCATAAATACCCCCTCCGCCCCCTCGTTCTACTCCGCCAAACCCTGCACCCTAATTTGCTCCAAGGACGATGAATCGGGACCTCGAACGCCGCAGGACCTAGGAGCTTCGGCGGAGCCCTAGCGCCGCCCCTGGAAGCGATCGTTGATGCCACCACCACCATCGTGTTTGCCTTGACGCGGCGAACCCTGTCGTCACCTTCGTCATCACTGGAGAGCCCTGCATCGTCGTCAACGTACTTGCCTGAGCCGGATCTCGTCGGAACCCTAATCCACGTCGGTGAGCTTCCCCCGATCTCGTCTCAACCGTCCGATCTAGATCCCGTGGCCTGGATTAGAACCCACCCCCGAACCGGTACGGGCCGATCTGGAGCGTCAGATCTAACTTAGATCTGACGGCCCACAGACCTAATCCGACCAAACCGGTATGCGCCAATCAGAGCACGCCATGCGTCACGCCCAGAGCAGCCCCGTTTCAAATTTGTTTTTAATTTGATTTAAACTGCTGAATCTTGCAAAATTCATAGAAAAAGTTCTACTGCTCCGTTTTTGATGAATTTTATATCTATGGAAAGCTTAGGATGTGTAGAATTTAATAGTGCAGTTTATTTTCAAAGTTTTGTAATCAAATCTGGATCTAATCTCAGATTGGATTAAACCCTAATTTGTGTTAATTATTTTATATCTTTATTTCTGCAAGTTCAAATCTTGTGTTTTTGTAGTCATTAGATTCCTCTGAACTTGTAGATTGTTTTAGAATCAAAATCCTCACTTTTTGAAAAATGCACAAACTTGGTGTAGTTAATTTGCCTTTGTGTCACTGCTTTTGCAATAATTAAAAATCTAAAAGTGCTATTTGAGTAATTCTTTTTGCATTGGTTTTGTTTTATCAAAAATCATCATCTGATAACCTTAATTGCAACATTTTCACACAACATAAGTTGTGTGAAATTAATTGGCCATGTGCATGCATGCATACATGTATATGAATTGCTTTTGTGAGCAATGTGTTTATGGTTGTGCTATTGTTTGTTTAGATTGTGAAGAGGATCTGAACTACCCCTGTGACTGTTGTGATTGTGTTGGGTGTTGCCAAGGAAAGTGACACACATATCTTCTACCCACTTTTACTACTGCATTAGTGTTTTTCAGTAGTATGCATGATAGGTGGAATATTCAACTGTTTTACAAAGTGCTTAGATCATAGTAGTGTGTAGCCAACCTCAAACCCCACTTGATAGGATGCTAAAAATACTTTGAATATTGATGTCATGCTATGTTCACCTTGTCAAAGTTGTTTTGTGAACAAATTAAGAACTTCAACTAAAATGAATCACCTGGGTGGATTGGTTTGATGAGAAGAGGCGAAGTAGGTGGGTTCTGGGGCACATGCCAATTGAGGATGTGTACTCAGGATACTGCTCGGGTTTGCCACTCGGGATTAAAGAGGTTACTATGTCTTCCATGTTTTAGAGTACTTCCAGTGCAGCCTTATGACACTATGGGCTCTGTCTTGATTGAGTAAGTTGTAAGGGTTCAACCATGAGTTCACACGAGGTGGTAGCAGAGTTATAGGGGGCACAGTCAGACTAGTTTGGTTGAATGCTTCTTCAGAAAGGTCTTGTCTCATTTTATTCTTTGGGTAAAATGAGTCTTAAGGTGAAAGTGCACAACCCCTACAGGGTGTCAAAATCTAAGTGTTTAGTCGTATCCTCGGTTATGGACAATTGAGTCTCTAGTCATGGATTGTATGGAAGAATCTCATCACCATTTCTGAATGCTTTAAAATTTGACTAGAAACCTATAGGCAGGAGCTCAGGGCCATACACTCCGAGGGGTGGTGGTTTCTGTTGTTCCAACTTTGTTGAGTTGCGCCCAGTGCTACATAATTTGCAACTATGTAGTATTTGGGGGTTATTTCGACCCTTATAAATTTAAATTTTGAGAAAAGGTTTTGCAAAGAAGTATAGGATAAAATTGGCTTTATGCAAACTAGCCTATGAGATCCACCAAGCCAAATGTCATGTAGCATAATTATTTCACAACTGCCACCAAATATGTGTCATTTGCCAGTATGTTGTTGTACTGACCCCTTTGGGGCTACATATTCAAACGTGTAGGTTATTCTGATGAGGAGTAAGTGGAGGATTCTTGAGCCTGCATTCTAACATGACTGCCTGTGGCACTTGCTGAAGATGATGGCTCATTGATGGCTTGTAAGTATAGCCTGTTGGGAACCCCAAGAGGAAGGTATAATGAGCACAGTAGCAGGTCTTCCCTCAGTTGTGAAACCAAGGTTTATCGAACCAGTAGGAGAAAGCCAAACTTCAAAAGGTGATGCTTGCTAGCTTCATGACACTCCGGACAATGGCGCTAGAAAACTTGTTAACGGCGTGTCTTCCGCCAACAGAAACGTGAAACCTGCACAACACAAACAAGTACTTTGCTCCCAACTTATGATGAGGTTGTCAATCTCACCGGTTTGCTGTAAACAAAGGAATGAGCGTATCGAGTGGTAATAGGATAATAGTATGCAAGAAAGTAAACATAGCGAGTAATAGTAGAACGGTAAAGCAATATAAAGGAAATTGGACCGGGGTCCATAGTTCATTAGTGGTGTCTCTCCATAAGATAAATAAAGCATGCTGGGTAAACAAATTACAGTTGGGCAATTGATAGAGTAAAGATAACGTACATACATCACAAGGATCACTATGAGGCTTACTCTGGGCATTACGACAAAATACATAGACCGCCATCCAACTGCATCTATGACTAAAAAACCACTCGCGGGGAATCATCCGAGGACCCCTTGAGTATTAAGTTGCGAACAACATATAATTGCATTAAGCAAAGTGCGTAATGTAAACAAAGCAAATGTCCTTGGACACAAGAATGTTGTTTTCTCCCTAGTGGCAACAGCACATCTATAACCTTAGAGATTTCTGTCACTTCCCCAGATTAAATAGAGGCATGACCCCAACTATCGAGCATAAATACTCCCTCTTGGAGTTACTAGCATCTACTCGGCCAAGATAGCTACTAGCAACGGAAAGCATGCAAGATCATAAACAACATAGAGATAACATAAGATATAATTCAACACATCAACTTGACATAGTACCAATACTCATCGGATCCCAACAAACACAACATGTATGATTACATAAATATGATCTTGATCATGTAGGGCAGCTCACAAGATCTAAACATGAAGCACATGGTGGAGAAGACAACCATCTAGCTACTGCTATGGACCCGTAGTCCAAAGTAGACTACTCACACATCACTACGGAGGCGACCATGGTGGTGTAGAAGGCCTCCGGCAGGGTGCCGGGAAGAGCTCCTGGATCATCCCGATCTCGATTCGACGATGTCGGTGGCTTGCAGTATGTTTCTGGGAAAAGTTATCCGTCCCTTAGGTTTTTCCCGTCGAGGGGACTTTATAGGTGAAGGGGCGTCGTCAGGAGGTGGACCAGGCGGGCTCACCATGGGTGGGCGCGGCCAGGGGCTGGGCCGCGCCCCCCCTATGGTGTGGCCAGCCTCTGGCCCCCTCCCTCTCATCTTTGGTCTTCACGAAGCTTCGGTAAAAATAGGAGGTTCGGCTTTTGTTTTGTCCAATTCTGAGAATATTTTCTGTGTAACTTTTCTGAAACACAAAAACAGCAGAAAACAGGGAACTGGCATTGTGGCATCTTGTTAATAGATTAGTTCCGGAAAATGCATAAAAACGCCACGAAGTGTAACAAAACACAAAGCAAATAGTGTAAGAACAAGCATGGATCATCAAAAATTATAGATACGTTTGAGACGTATCACTCATTGCTTTTATTTCCATTGTGTTATTTGTGTTGAACTCTGGTATTTGATAGTCCAAGTGACTAAACATTTTTGTAAGGTTTTAAAGACTCGTGAGTCTGGATCTGCATTGTAATAATTACACTATCTGCAATGAATACTATATTTTGTTCTGTGGTGCTATCAGTGATCCAGGGAATATCACTTACACAGTTGTGCTACCTTTAGTAAAAGGTAGGACGCTACATCGAAACAAAAACACGACGAGACAACGATATACGGACCTTGGGGAATTCGGGGGATTATATAGCCGAAAGTTTAACAACAAAATGAAGGCACAAGATGAAACCGGGTCGGAAACGAGCTCCGAGGTGACCACACCACATGGTGGCGTGGCCAGGAGGGGGCCCGCGCCACGAGGTGGTGTGGTGCCCTCGGGCACCGTTTCCTACCCGTTTCCGTCTCGTAATTTTCCATATTTAATAAAAACAACAAAAATATAAGCAGAAAAGTTTAACGCGAACTTTTTCTTACTAAAACTATTACCTATTCGAAAACGGACTCTACAGTTTCTTGGATTTGTTCTTTGATCAATTCTTCCGGAGTCACCACTTGAATAATATTGATATCTTCATTATAAGAATCTCCAAAAATATAATGTTTGAGTCTTTGCCCATTCACCACTTGCGTAGTGTGATTTTTTAGTGAAGCAATTTTAATTGCACCTGAACGATACACCTCTTCAATAACAAAGGGTCCTTCCCATTTCAAGAGTAATTTTCCTGCAAAAAATCTGAGATGAGACCTATACAATAGAACTTTCTCACCAACATGGAACTCTCTCTTAAGAATCCTCCTATCATGTCACTTTATAACTTTCTCTTTAAAGAGTCTAGCATTTTCATAAGCTTCACTTCTCCATTCATCTAAAGAACTCAAGTCAAGCAACCTTTTCTTACCAGCAAGTTTAAAATCTCTATTAAGCTCTTTCACTGCCCAGTAAGCTTTGTGTTCTAATTCTAAAGGCAAGTGACAAGCTTTTCTATAAACCATTTTGTAAGGGGACATACCCATGGGATTCTTATAAGCAGTTCTATAAGCCCATAAAGCATCATTTAACTTACTAGCCCAATTTTTCCGAAATCTATTAACAGTCTTTTGCAAGATAGAATTGATCTCTCTATTTGATAACTCTACTTGCCCACTTGTTTGGGGATGATAAGCTGAAGCAATTCTATGATTAACATCATAACTAGCAAGGGTCTTCCTAAAACCACCATGAATAAAATGAGAACCTCCATCAGTCATAAGATATCTAGGCACACCAAACCTAGGAAAAATAACATCCTTAAGCATTTTTAACGAGGTCTCACCATTAGCACTCTCTGTAGGTATAGCTTCTACCCACTTAGTAACATAATCAACATCAACAAGTATATGAGTATAACCTTCTGAAGGAGGAAAAGGACCCATAAAGTCAAATCCCCAACAATCAATTGGTTCAATAACAAGAGAATAATTCATAGGCATTTCATTGCGTCTAGAAATATTACTAACTCTTTGGCATTCATCACAAGATAAAATAAACTTTCTTGCATCTTTAAAAAGAGTAGGCCAATAAAAACCTAATTGTAGAACCTTTTGTGCAGTTCTATCTCCAGCATGATGTCCTCCATAAGCACTACCATGACATTTCCTCAATATCTCTCGTTGTTCATATTCCGGAACACATCTTCGCATAATACCATACACTCCTTCTTTATATAAATGTGGGTCATCCCAAAAATAATGTCTCAAGTCATAAAAGAATTTCCTTCTTTGCTGAGCTGTAAAGGTTGGAGGCAAATACTTGGAAACAATAAAGTTAGCATAATCAGCATACCAAGGACTCTCTCGCGAGGTTACTTTTATTGCAGCCAACTGTTCATTTGGAAAACTATCATTAACATGAATAGGATCATAAGAAATGTTTTCCAATCTAGACAAATTGTCAGCAACAGGATTATCAGCACCTTTCCTATCTACAATATGCAAATCAAACTCTTGTGAAAGCAACACCCATCTAACAAGCCTAGGCTTAGCATCTTTATTTTCCATAAGATACCTAATAGCAGAATGATCAGTATGAATAGTAACTTTTGAATCAACAATATAAGGTCTAAATTTATCACAAGCAAAGACGACAGCTAGGAACTCTTTTTCAGTAGTAGCATAATTCTTTTGAGCAGCATCAAGAGTCTTACTAGCATAATGAATAACATTCAACTTCTTATCTACTCACTGTCCAAGAACAACACCTACAGCAAAATCACTAGCACCACACATAATTTCAAAGGGTAAATTCCAATCAGGTGGTTAGACAATAGGAGCAGTAATTAAAGCCTTCTTAAGAATTTCGAAAGCTTCCTTTCAATCATCATCAAAAACAAAAGGTACATCTTTTTGAAGAAGATTAGTAAGAGGCTTTGACATTTTAGAGAAATCTTTAATAAACCTCCTATAGAAACCAGCATGACCAAGAATACTACGAATACCTTTAACATCCCTAGGACAGGGCATTTTCTCAATTGCTTCAACTTTTTCTCTCTCAACTTCAGTACCTCTTTCAGAAATTTTATGTCCAAGAACAATTCCTTCATTAACCATAAAGTGGCATTTCTCCCAATTAAGGACAAGATTAGTTTCCTCACATCTTTGCAAAACTTTATCAAGATTGTGCAAATAGTTATCAAAAGAAGTTCCATAGACGGAGAAATCGTCCATGAATACCTCCACAATTTCTTCACAAAAACCATGAAAGATAGCAGCCATGCATCTTTGAAACATAGCACGAGCATTACACAAACCAAAAGGCATACGTCTATAAGCATAAGTTCCATAAGGACAAATAAAAGTGGTTTTCTGTTGATCTTGCTTTTTAACAGCAATTTGAGAAAAACCAGAATAACCATCAAGAAAACAAAAATGAGTTTTCTTAGATAATCTCTCTAACATTTGATCTATAAAAGGTAAAAGATAATGATCTTTCTTAGTAACTTTGTTAACCTTTCTAAAATCGATGCACATCCTATAACCAACTACTACTCTTTGAGGAATCAGCTGATTATTTTCATTAGGCACAACAGTAATACCTCCTTTCTTAGGGACACAAATGCACAGGACTAACCCATCTACTATCAGCAATAGGATAAATAATACCAGCACCAAGGAGTTTCAATACCTCATTTCTTACCACTTCCTTCATCTTGGGAATTAAACGACGTTGATGTTCAACAACTGGTTTTGCATCAGGCTCCATATTAATAGCATGTTGACATATAGTAGGGGAAATCCCTTTTAAATCATCAAGAGTATATCCAATAGCTCCTCAGTGTTTCCTCAATATTTCCAATAACCTTTCTTCCTCCTTTCCTGAAAGTTTAGAACTAATAATAACAAGATATCTTTTCTTATCATCAATATAAGCATATTTAAGATCATCAGGTAAAGGTTTTAAATCGAAAACAAGATCCTCTTTGGGTGGTAATGTGGTACCCAAGTCTTCCACATGTAAATTGTGTCTAAGCATCTCTGGTTGACGAAGAAGAATCTCATCAATCTCATTTCTCTCTTCCATAAAGATCTCACTTTCATGGTCCTCCATATATTGCTGCAAAGCATTGTTAGGAGCAAGAGCAATAGAGGCAAGTTGTTCAACTCTAAAATCTTCATTAGGCAATTCAGTTTCATAAGGAGCTTTGGTAAACTTGGAAAAATTAAACTCATAAGATTCTCCATCAAATTTAGACAAAATTTTCTCTTTTTTACAATCTATAATGGCGCCACAAGTGTTCAAGAAAGGTCTATAAAAAATAATAGGACAAGTTTTACTAGCAGCTGAACCAAGTACTAGAAAATCAGCAGGATATTTAGTCTTACCGCATAAAACTTCCACATCTCTAACAATACCAAATGGAGAGATAGTTTCTCTATTAGCAAGCTGAATAACCACATCCATTTCTTCAAGTTTACAAGAACCAATTTCATGCATGATCTCTCTGTAAAGCTCATAAGGAATAGCACTTTTACTTGCACCAATAAAGCATAAACCATAATAGCAATGATCACCTATCCTGACAGAAAGCACAGGGACACTTGTTTTCCTAGATCTACTAGGATGTGAAACAATATTAGAAGCATCTTCACAAAAGATATTGTGTCCATCTTCTATATTTTTAGTAACAAGGTCCTTCACTATTGCTACTGGAGGTTTAACAGTTATTTGTTCATCAGGTTCTAAAGCTTTCTTTGTACTTTTGCTAATCACACTAGTTATCATAGAATGCTCCTTTACCTTAGCAGGGAAAGGTATTTCCTTAATATAAGGTTCAGGAAAAATACGATCAACAGTACAAACTTCAATATTTCTAGCAGGAACACAATTAACAATATCTTTATAAGGCGCATGGTACTTGTTCCATTCCTTTTTTGGAACATCAAGGTAAGAGGCAAAGGCCTTAAAACAGTTAGCAAGTATTTGAGAATCAAGACCATAAACAACACTAATATTATGGAAGTCATCAGTTCCCATAAAAGATTTAATGCATTCATAATTATAATTTATACCTGACTTTCTTCCTTTGTCATTCTCCCATCCTTCAATATTTTCCTGAATACGGTCAAGAGGATCCCATTTAGCTTCTTGTTTCATACGTATAAATGTTCCAGAACAAGAAGCATCCAATAAATCCTTATCATGAAGAGAAAGCCTTGCATAGAAGTTATTAATAACAATATTACTGGGGAGCTCATGAATGGGACATTTGAGCATTAGTGACTTCAGTCTCCCCCACGCTTGTGCGATACTCTCTCCATCATGAGGCCAAAAATTATATATTTGATTCTTATCTTTATGAATCTCACTAGGAGGATAGAATTTAGAATAAAAGAGAGGTACAATTTCCTCCCATCCAATAGATTGGCCATTCTTCAGCAGCTTATACCATTCCGCAGCTCTGTCCTTTAGTGATAAAGAGAATAGCTTCCTCTTAACTTGGCTTGCTGAAATACCTGCAGACTTGAACAACTCACATAATTCATGTATAAAGAGCAAATGATCACCAGGATGGACAGTTCCATCTCCTAAATAGCAGTTATTCATAACACATTTAACAATTTTCATAGGTATTTTAAAAGGATTCAATTGAGCAGGCGGTGGTTCATCTACTACCGTAACAGTGGTAGTAGTATTCCCAAATAGGGAACTAAATGGAGACTTCTCCATAATAAAATAAAATAACAGATGGAAATAAAAAACAGTACTTACAGTAAAAGTTTCCTTTACCAATTCCACTCTTCAATAGCGCTTCACTCCCCGACAACGGCACCAGAAAATAGTCTTGATGACCCACAAGTATAGGGGGTGTATCGTAGTACTTTTGATAAATAAGAGTGTCGAACCCAACAAGGAGCAGAAGGTGTTGACAAGCAGTTTTGATCAAGGAATCACTATAAATACTAGCAAACGGGTTTTCAGGGGTATTTGATAATGCAGATAAATAAAGTACGAGTAAATAAAAGATAGTAATAATAATTGCAGCGAGTGGCCCAATCCTTTCTAGAGCAAAGGACAAGCCGGATGTGTTACTTATGATTACCAAATGTTCCTGAGGACATACGGGAGTTTTGTCAAGTGCTTTCGCTTCATACAGTTGATTAATCTTCATTGGTTTGATAGGTGTTATGGGGGTGAACCTATGCTAATGCACTACCCCAACTTGGACTAATACACACTTGTGATTATACCCCTTGCAAGCATCCACAACTACAAGAAAGTAATTAAGATAAATCTAACCACAACCTTAAACTCTGAGATCCTACACTCCCTGGTGCACTGGTTTCCTAACAGGGGTTTAGGTTTCTGTCACTCTGGCAACCCAACAATTAGTAGCCAAATACACAATGCATTACACCTGGCCCATAAAGGTGAAGTATCATGTAGTCGACGTTCACATGACACCACTAGTAGAATAGCACCACAACATAAATATCAAACCATTAAATATTACTCAACATAGTTCCACTACTAACATCTTGACTTCTCCCATGTCCTCAAAAACTAAATGAACTACTCACAAGACATCATATGGATCATGATCAGAGGTGAAATAATGGTGAATAGCAATCTGGACATAAACCTTAATTCAACGGATTCACTCAATAGCATCAACTACAAGTAGTAATCAACACCGGGAAAGTTTTCCCTATGAACTGGACAAGATTCACCCCAAGATGTTACAATGGGACAGCGTGGTGATGATGGTGATGAAGGTGCTGGTGGCGATGGTGATGATGATGATGATGATTGATTGCTATAGATGGCACGGTGATGATGAAGTAAATGATTGGCCAGTTGGGAAACCCCAAGAGGAAGGTATGATGAATATAGCAGCAAGTTTATCCCTCAGTAAGAAACCAAGGTTTGTCGATCCAATAGGAAAAAGCCAAACTCAAGAATGTGATGCTTGCTAGCCTAGTGACACTCCAACAAGGGCGCCGTTAACGATTTCTTGTTAGCGCGTCTTCAACTAGTAGCAACGTGGAACCTGCACACAACACAACCAAATACTTTGTTCCCAACTTACGATGAGGTTGTCAATCTCACCGGTTTGCTTGAAACAAAGGGTATGAGTGTATCGAGTGGAAAGTGATTGACGAGGGGTTAACTCGACAAATGTCCTAGATGAAGGACTTAGGATCGGGGAGATAGGGCGTCGGATGAACTCGAAGGTAGATTCAGTCAAACGAGATGGCTATGAAAGTAAACATGTGTGTAAAAACTGGCTTGCTTTCAATCTGTCCCACACCGTCCCCTCCTGGCCCCTATATATAGATGGCCAGGTCTTGAGGATCAGGTGGGATCCGACACAGATTACAATATCGATATACGACATGAACTTGTATTTCGACTAAATTAGGGTACTTAACTGACGGGCTCTATTATCTATACCCTTGTCAGTAGCCCCCGAGATTCTACCAGAATTGCAGATTCGGGTTGAATCTCAGATCTTCAATTCTTCGACTTGATCAATACTTGACTTCTTCAAATCTTGAAATCTTCGACTTGGTCTTTCGACTTATTTTTTATTATAATATCTCGCAAGGGGCTTTGATGAACAAGCCTGACAACTCTGACGGATCAAGAGGTCAGTTAACTGCCGGAACAGATACTTGCCACCTACTTCAAATTCAATCCCCTTGGACTTGAATTCGGGAAACTGGTCAAACCCATTCTTTTGCCGCATTTAGGACTTACAAAGAATGAGTCCCAGTGGTTCTCAGGGTACCCAGTGCGTCCACCAGGATTTTTCTTCGCATCGTAGACACGGATACATACCAGCAGAGCGCATCCATGTGTGTATACCGGGCCACACAGGACGGATCCTGGGGTCTTACCTTCGTGATATATTTCAATCATGGCATTCGAGTTTTGTCGCGATGACGCAACTCGAGAATCATATGTCGCAGCCTTATTTGACAGTTCTAACGTGTCAAATATTCGGGTTATTCCACCTTAATTGATAAAACTCCCTCCCGATGGCAGTAGTGATATCTTCAAAGTCTCTTTTGCATCCTTTCCTCCATTGTTCATTATAAAACATCGTCGGGTGCGCGCCCAGTGCTCCCGATGGGAGTAGCTCCCGAGGCTATAGTCGAAAAAACTTATTTCGAGTATAGGCTCAAAGACAGTGTGCCTTCTTTCATGTCATGAGATCATAACGTGACTCAATAATATCGCCGGGTGCGCGCCCAGTGCTCCCGATGGTAGTAGCCCCCAAGGCTATAGCCGAATATTTTTGGGTATAGACTCAAAGAATGATTTCTCCTCTACCGAACTCAATTTTTCGTCGGCTTCCTTGATCTTCTCTTATACAAATTCGCCATATCGAACCATCTTCGGAATGTTCATCCTACTAGTGTCCACTGCTATCATAGTCTTCACTTCTCGTTACTCGCACATTTGTGATGTCATTAATACAATTAATCTGTTTGTAATTATCTCTTGATTTTGATCGTTACCCATGGGCAGTGCGGTAATTTCGCAATTTCTCTGCCCATTAGTGGGCTATCGTTTCCGCTCCTTGCGCCACGTCTCAGCCCATGTTCCGTTACCACGAAGCTATATAAGGGGAGAGTGGGGGAAAACCACTATTTACCAGTTCATTGCTTCCGCCGCCGCCGCCATTGTTGCAATCTTTGCGCACCTCTAATCTCCTGCATAGCCCCCGTGCGCAAATCGTAGATGCGCGTGAAGCATCTGGCGCAGAAGAACAAGATGACCAAGGGGAAAACTACGAATGCCGCGACCAGCTGGGTGCCTTCTGTTTTCACGCAGAAGGATCTGGAGAAGGCCCAAGCTGATGGCCTCATCCCCGATGACAATCAGGTCATCTTCCCGAGCACCGAACAGATCCCCAAACCCAAAAGCGGCTTTCGGGTGATGTTTTTTGCCTTTCTTTTGCGCGGTCTTTCCCTTCCTGCCCACGAGTTCCTTCGTGGGCTTCTTTTCGTTTATGGTGTGCAGCTTCATCAGCTCACACCAAATTCCATTCTGCATATTGCTTGCTTTATAACTCTTTGCGAGTCGTTCCTGGGGATCGATCCCCATTTTCTTCTCTGGTGATCCCTCTTTCGGCTCCGCCCCAGTGTCTCAGTATCGAAGAAACCTGAACTGGGTGGAGCTGTTATCTCTGTCTGTGCTGAATCACAGTATTTGGAATTTTCCATGGCTGCCTCGGTACAAGGTTGGAGGACTAAATGGTTTTATATCAAAGACCGAAAGGTCTCTTCTTCCGACGAATATGGCATTGCTCCATTTGATGCTTCCCAGGAATTGAAGAAATTGGCCTCGTGGGACTCGCCTCCCAACGATGCTGAGATGGAGGAAGTCAAGCCACTTCTAGCCCGCATCCAGGAGCTGAAGGGTGGTAGAGGAGGTGCATTGTCGGGTACTCAACTCATGGTGTTTTTTCTGCAACGCCGAATTCAACCCCTGCAGCATCGTCTCTCCAAATTATGGACATTTTCCGGCTTGGAAGATCCTTCTCGAGTATCCGAAGATCTTATGGAGAAGAAGGATCTCGACAAACATGTGAGAGCTCTTACTACTCTCACCAAGGATCATGAAGTTGCGGATTTAGCCGCTAGCTACTTCGACTCCGAGCATCCCTTGCCTGCGGTATGTTCTACTGTCTTTATTCGCCTTGTTTTTCTCTTATCATTGTTTGCCTTGTAACTCTCGGGTTGTTTTCTTTCCAGGATCATCGACTGCTTGTTTCTCACCCTCCTCTCCCAGAAGGAGGGGCCATTCCAAATGTGCCTGTTTCCGCGGCCTCCGAAGCCCCCGAGGCTGAGGATAGCCAAGATGGGGACGAAGGCAAAGATTCACTAGAAAGGACCAGCTCAACGACGTCACCTCCTCCTGCGCTTTCTGAAGATCTTGGCGTTGACAAGAAGAGGAAGCATGTCGAAGAGTTCGCTTCCTCGAGTGCCTCCGCTCATAAAACTGTGGCCGGGGAAACCTCCGCGCCGGAGGGCGACGTAGAGCTCTTCGACCTCATGGACTCGTGAGTGTCCTTCTGCTTGTTTTCATATACTATCTTTTTCCTGTCGACTTCGATGGATGACTTTATCTTTTGCTCCTTTTCTCAGTGACGAGGAGAACCCGAAGAGATTTGCTGCTGCCGCCCCTATCACTGATACTCCCATTGCGACGAGCCACCATCACAAGAGGTCGATCCAGCAGCGAAATCTCCAAAAGCTCCAAGGAAGCCTGTTAAGAAGGTAGTCGCTGTTCGTAGTTCTACGCGCGCGAAGAAATCGTCAGACGCCAGTGCTTCTCTTGAGGCCCATCGGTCCATGAGCTCCTCCGACGATGTGCGTGAATATAGTGGTATATTTGCTTCTATTTTTCACGTGTTGATACTCACGTACTGCTTCTAGACAGAACTTGATGAAGAGATTTGTCGCCTTGGGCAATGAATGTGTCGAGTACCTGAAGACTGCTAAGGCCTCCGAGGGTAAATTTCTTTTCCTATATTTGCTTGTCTTGTATGCCTTTCTTTGCTTCTTTGCTTGACTTTTCTTTCCTCTTTGGTGAACTGCAGATGCTCTAGCGACAGCCAATGCTCGCATTTCGTTGCTGGAAGCTGAACTCGAAGCTTCCAGGAGAGCTTTTGATGCCGCTACTGCTGCCAAGGTCAATGCTGAGAAGTCTACTAAATCAGCACTGGCTAAGGCGAAGAAAGCAGAAAAGGCCCTGTCTGATGCTAACAAGGAGCACCTCCAACGGGAACAGGTCGTGGCTGAGCGGCTGAATAAGATGTCTGCTGCTGCTAGAGGTACATACTATACCTTTCTTTTCTTTTGTTGACTTGCTCACTCTTTTATGCTTGCTGATGTATTCCTTTTCTGCTGTTTTTTGTTTCCTTGTCTTTGCAGAATATACCAAAGTGTCTATGTCAACCTTGCAACCAGACGACGATCCTCTCTTGGCCGCAGTTAGCTTGCTGGAAGCGAACTGGATATCTATCCAGGAGATCTTTGAGTTGGTTAACCGCGTGCTTACGCGGATCTTTGTCGGGTTGTGGCCCAAGAAAAAGGCGGAGGTGCCAGATTTGAAGAACCTTGCCAAGGCCTTCGACACCCTTGACGACCTCATACTTGTTATGAAGGGCCTCTCCTTGAAGCGAGGTGCCGAGGGGGCCATTGCGCTTTCGTATGCGCATGGTGAGGAGGTTAACTGGGAGAAGGTGAGCTCTTCCCATGGCCGTCCCCGTTTGGAGCTAAAGGCTTTCTTCGAGAAGGCGAAAAGGTATGCGCTAGGCATCGTGTCGATGATTTCTCCTTCGGCGGCTTCTGCGACCGCTACTATGCCGATTTCTTCGACTCCGGCGACAAGTGGATCTGCGCCTCCTCGCGACGCTGGTGCAGCTTCTGTTACGCCTACTTCTGCTGCGGATCGTGAGGCCGAGGTGGCGTAGACTTGGCCTCCTTTTGTAATTTTAGTTTTACTCTGATGTAGTAAACTCTTGGTCGCATGTAGCCCGAGAACTTTAGTAAGAGGGCTTGCACTTTTGTAAATATTTCCTCTTTTGCGAAATGTCGTGTTCGATTTAGCTTCTGAGATGCTTCTCTTTTATTTTCTTTTGGCTTCCAACCTATGCATGCTGGTGGATCGTCGGGTCGCGATCAGGCTCCCTCTCATGCCGATGTTTTCGACTCCGGAGCTTCGTCGCCTCCTCGTCCTCCTTGCCAATGTGCTGAGTATTCCTCAAGGATTTTAGACCTTGAGAGCCGCTTATCTTTGGCGAAGCACCAAGCGCAGATGGCTATGGATAAAGCCAGCAAATCTTGCGGTTTTATGAAACAGATATCCATACTCGAGGATAAAGTGTCGGGTCTGACAGCTAGAGTTGTACACCTGGAGGAGTGCGACTCTTTTCTCGTTGGTATCGTCGAATCTGCTTGTGAGCTGCTGCGATGTAAGGTTTCCTGCGACTTTCCTCTTTTTCCTTTTTACTCCGATACTACTAGCCAATGACTTTTATTGTTTGTAGGCACTTGCTTGGACTTCGTTGGTGAAACTCGCCGTGTTTCTGAACAGATCGCGGCTCTTGAGAGATCATCTGAGGAAGTCGAAAGTTTTTGGTCCGATCCCCGGCGCCGTCGTGCTATTGTGCTTTTCCAGGATCGTGCTCAGCACATTGGAGAGGCAGTTGATGGTTGTCGAAGGCTCTGACTACCATGCACTCCGTGATGCTTTCTCGTAACCCTCTTCCTGGAACTTTTCCGCAGCTACTCACTGCTTTTAGATCTACTTAGCGAATTCATCGACTGATATAGCTTAATTTAGTGGCTGGTGCCAATTTTGCACTTGGTTGGACACGGAAGTGGCACCTGATACTTCTCAAACGTATCTATAATTTTTGATGCTCCATGCTTGTTTTTACACCATTTGCCTACTGTTTCGTTACACTTCGTGGCATTTTTATGCGATTTTCGGAACTAACCTATTGACAAGATGCCACAGTGCCAGTTCCCTGTTTTCTGCTGTTTTTGTGTTTCAGAAAAGCTACACAGGAAATATTCTCGGAATTGGACGAAACAAGTTCCAGAAGTCTTATTTTTCCCGGAAGCTTCCCGAAGACCGAAAGAGAGCCGGAGGGGGGCCAGAGGCCGCCCTCACACATAGGTGGCGTGGCCCAGGCCCTGGCCGCACCACCCTGGTGTGAGGAGGCCCTGGCTGCCCCCTGACGACGCCCCTTCGCCTATAAGAAGCCTCGGGACGGAAAACCCTAAGAGAGTCGACGTTTTTCCCAGAACAGTTCCGCAGCTCCGCCGCCGTCGAAGACAAATTTTGGGGGACAGAAGTCTCTGTTCCGGCACCCTGCCGGGACGGGGAAGTGCCCCCGGAGCCATCTCCATCGGTCTCCATCGCCGTCTCTGCCGTCTCCATCGACCTCACCGCCATCTCCATCAACCTTGCTGTCTCCTATGATGAGGAGGGAGTAGTTCTCCCCCGGGGCTGAGGGCTCTACCGGTAGCTATGTGGTTCACCTCTCTCTCCCATGATGTGATCTTTATGTGATCGTGAGCTTTGTATCATGTTGAACAAGTAGATGTTATTATTCAGATATTATGTGTACTCTAGTGGTGTTATTAAAGTAATCTATTCCTCCTGCCATGGTGTAACAGTGACAGTGCGTGCATCATGGTGATACTTGGTCTAGGCTACGATTGTGATCTCTTATGGATTATGAGAATAATTATCGCTATGATAGTATTGAAGTGATCTTTTCCTCCTTTCATGGTGTAATGTTGACAGTGTGTGCACCGTGTTAGTACTTGGTCTAAGTTGCAATAATATCTATCTTGAGTTGTGATCTGATTTGGATATCTCTATGAGTGGTGTTTGTCAAGTACTTGATGAACTTTAAGGGGTGCTTCTGTAGCCACTACACAATGATTAGTGTTGTTCAATAGGAGAGTAATTCAGAGTACCTTAGTGAAGAGAAGTTATTTATTTGTTCAATCATGTTATATTTGTTGGGAGTGTGTCCACTAGTGAAAGTATGATCCCTAGGCCTTGTTTCCAAGCATTGCACACCGTTTACTTCCTGTTTTGTTACATGTTTGCTCGCAGCGATATTTACTTCAAGTCACATTTGCTACTTATAATCATCACTACCGCTTGTATTTCACTATCTCTTCGCCGAACTAGTGCACCTATACATCTGACAAGTGTATTGGGTGTGTTGGGGACACAAGAGACTTTCTGTATCGTAATTGCAGGGTTGCTTGAGAGGGATAGCTTTGACCTCTTCCTCCCTGAGTTCGATAAACCTTGGGTGATCCACTTAAGGGAAACTTGCTGCTGTTCTACAAACCTCTGCACTTGGAGGCCCAACACTGTCTACAAGAACAGACGCGTGCGTAGACATCAGCACCCAAGGCTTAATTTTATTTCCATGTCACTAGGTTTTCCTCCAGGGGGAGCTCTGCTGCGAGTTCATATGGATGCTACCCTTCAACCAGCGAGGAGGCTCATAGCTAGGTTGCTTCAGGAGGATGCCGCGTTTTTCCGCGAGCATCACTATTTAGATCCTTTGGGCATAGATGATTCTGATCAGCCACTGATGTAATATTTGTATGCATTTTTGCGTGTATAATACGAGAGTTTTTGTTTTCTAACTTTTTGTGTCAGAAATTTTGTCCTCAGAGCATTTTATTTTGTGTGTACATTGGTGCGCTTGCCGCAACTTTTTGAAGACGCGTAAACTCAAATAAGAGGAACTTTGGTCTTTGATTTATGCATATAATGTAAGATACATGGGATGACCCAAGAGATCCGGCCAATGACCTGTGTTCTGGATCTAGAGGGCATTGCCCTGGAATAACTCGTGGCTTTTAGAACCTTATTTTCCTACTCTACTTAGTTGTTTGTCTTGTCGCCTATGTCGCTTGAGTCTTCTCTTCTTCTCCTGTACACTTCTCTTGTTCTGGTAGCTATACCCGAGGTTTCTTTACTTCTGGTTCCTTGGAGTTTCCTTCGAGTTGCTGTGTGACTCCTGTAGTCGTGCTTTTTGTTTTGTAGTTAGGTTCCCCGTAACTTGCCATCATGCCGAAGTTTTGGGCCATCTTGTGAAATTCCTTGTCACATAGATCTGATAACTCGAAGCTTCCTTTGACTGTAATAATTACTTTGGGTCCTGGCATTTTTAGTACCAGGTAAGTGTAATGAGGTACTGCCATGAATCGCGAAAACGCGGGTCGCCCGAGGATTGCATGATATTGTGATGGCCAGTCCATGACTTCGAAGTCAAGTTTCTCCCTTCTATAGTTTTGCCGATTTCCGAAGCAGATGTTGAGTGCTATTCGACCAAGTGGATAGTTAGCACTCCCTAGGACTATTCCGTGAAAGAAGCAATCAGTTGGTTTCAGGAACTCCAATGAAATGTGCATTGCCCGTAGAGTTTTTGCGTAGATTAGGTTTATCCCACTTCCTGCATCCATGAATATTCTGTCGACATCGTACGTCCCTATTTGAGCTTTGAGTACCAAGGGCGCGTTTCCTGGCCGAGGTACTATTATTGGGTGGTCGTCTCTGCTGAATTCTATGGGTTGCTCTGACCAATGTAGATATTCCATTGTTGCTAGAGGTGAAGTTATTGCGAGGTTAACTTGTCGAGTTATGCTTTTCTCCTCTTTGTTCGACTTGGGCACTGGCTGTATCATTGCCGTAATGTGCCCTTTAGATGGAACATATCCTTCGTTGTCGTCTCGTCCCTGGTTTGATTGATCTTGGCTCTTGGGAGCTCCACTATTTCCTTGTTGGGTTGCAGGTGCGTTGCTTGTGTTTCCTTCATATCCCTGCCGTTTTGCCTCGGCTTGCTTGTTGAGTGTTGCTTCCTGTAATTTCAAGAACGTAGTGCAATCTTTCATTGCGTGTCTGGATACTCGTTTCCCATCGACAAACGCATAGTGAATATGACATGGTCCGTTGAGCATATCTTCTGGTGATGGGTTGTACTCTCTGGATTCCCTTGGCTGAAACTTTTTGTAATCTTCTTTGCCGTAGCTACGGTATCCCGAACTTTTACGGTAGTTGCCTTGGTAGCTATTATCTTTGTACCCTGCGGCTACTTGGCTGTGAGAGCCGTAGTTGTCGTAATTGCGGGATCTTCTCCTTTGACCTCCATATATGTTTCCTCTATCATCCTCTGGCGATCGCGTGCGCTTATTGTTGCACGCATCTTCTCCATCTGCAAATCTGTTTGCTACATCCATTAGATCTGATACTGTTTTCGGCTTGATTCTGCCCATCTCTTCGACTAGGTCTCCTCGCCGTAACCCGACTATGAATGCGTCTATTGCTCTTTCATCTGAGACTTTGACTGCAGAATTTTTGATTATACTCCACCTTTGGATATATGCTCTTAATGTCTCCCCACGTTGCTGCACGCAGGCTTTGACTTCTTCTATGGATGCTGGCCGCTTGTATGTTGACTTGAAGTTACTCATAAATTGTTTTGTGAGCTCCTCCCAGCTTCCAATTGTTTCCTTTCCTAGTTTGCTTAACCATGACCTTGCTGCACCGGTGAGGTGTAATTGCAAACTTTGCATTGCTGTTTCCCTGGTTCCTCCTAATAGTTTTACTGCTTGTAGGTAGTCTAAAAGCCATGACTATGGCTCCTGAGATCTGTCGTACTTTTGTTGGTCGTGGGGTAATTTGAAACCTTTGGGTACTGGCGTGATGCGAACCCTATGGGTAAAGCATGGCGCCCCCATCTCTTTTTCATCGTCTTTGTAGTCATATGTTCTGTTGGGAGTTCTGGATCGTCGGGTGATGTCTACGCACGCGTCTGTTCTTGTAGACAGTGTTGGGCCTCCAAGTGCAGAGGTTTGTAGAGCAGCAGCAAGTTTCCCTTAAGTGGATCACCCAAGGTTTATCGAACTCAGGGAGGAAGAGGTCAAAGCTATCCCTCTCAAACAACCCTGCAATTACGATACAGAAAGTCTCTTGTGTCCCCAACACACCCAATACACTTGTCAGATGTATAGGTGCACTAGTTCGGCGAAGAGATAGTGAAATACAAGCGGCAGTGATGATTATAAGTAGCAAATGTGAGCTGAAATAAATATCGCTGCGAGCAAACATGTAACAAAACAGTAAGTAAACGGTGTGCAATGCTTGGAAACAAGGCCTAGGGATCATACTTTCACTAGTGGACACACTCTCAACAAATATAACATAATTGAACCAATAGATACTATTATCAATATGCAACTCAAAACAATTCTCCAATGGAAAACGAACACTAATCATGCGTAGGGCTACGAAGCACTCCTCAAAGTCCGTATGTACCCAAACTAGATTGTCCCACACTATCACCGTGAACGCACTAGATGGTTCCAACAAACACCAACATTTCATAGAGACATTAACCAAAAAGATACACATGATGCACACACTAGTCACCTTTACACCATGATACGAGGTATCTCCGGAGAGTACAATAATAAAGCATAGGAGTAGCATAATATCTGAATAATAACATCTACCAATTCAACTAGATACAAAGCTCACGATCACATAAAGATCACATCATGAGAGAGAGAGGTGAACCACATAGCTACCAGTAGAGCCCTCAGGCCCGGGGGAGAACTACTCCCTCCTCATCATAGGAGACAACAAGGTTGATGGAGATGGCGGTGAGGTCGATGGAGACGGCGGAGACGGCGATGGAGACCGATGGAGATGGCTCCGGGGGCACTTCCCCGTCCTGGTAGGGTGCCAGAACAGAGACTTCTGTCCCCCGAAATTCATCGGTGGCGGCGGCGGAGCTGCGGAACTGTTTCTGGAAAATTGCCGACTCCCCTAGGGTTTTCCGTCCCGAGGCTTTATATAGGCGAAGGGGCGTCATCAGGGGGCTGCCAGGGCGCCCTCACACGTAGGGGGCATGGCCAGGGGCCAGGCCGCGCCGCCCTATTGTGTGGGGCCCTCGTGGCCCCACTCTGTCTCCTCTTCGGTTCTCTGGAAGCTTCGGTGAATTTCTGGACGTTCGGCTTTTGTTTCGTCCAATTCCGAGAATATTTCCTGTGTAACTTTTCCGAAACACAAAAACAGCAGAAAACAAGGAACTGGCACTGTGGCATCTTATCAATAGGTTAGTTCCGGAAATCGCATAAAAATGCCACGAAGTGCAACGAAACACAAGGCAAATGGTGTAAAAACAAGCATGGAGCATCAAGAATTATAGATACGTTTGAGACGTATCATCGGGTTCCTTTGTTCTTTGGACTGTTGTATCATCCTGGTGATGGCGTCCTAGATCGTCGACTTCCACTTCTATGCCGAGGACTGTTGTGACGGCGTGGTGATCTTGGTTTATGGGTTCTTTTGTTGCGATATACCTCCTCCTCTTTTGCTGATAATTTGTTGCCTACCATCTTCAATCCATTTACTGCTGCGCGGTGCATATGTTCCCTCGGGTCTCCTGGATTTGGTCGTGTTGTATGCAGGTATGCTTGAGCTGCCACCAGTGCTGCTTCAGGAGTTTTTGGTATAATGTTTCCTTGCTCGTCGACCGATAGGAAGGACGAGTCGAGGTTTTTGGAGATGCTTTGCCTTTCTGAGTACTCGAGATTTTCATATCTTGATCCATGTCGATGATGCCTTCTGTTTGTGTACGACGCGTCACTACGTGCTCTGCGAGCGGTGTCGCTTGCTGCAATGGCTGAGTCTTTCCTTTTCTGTATTTCAATCCTCTCCTTTGCTAATTGCTTCGCCTGTTGCCTTAGGGCGTAATGGTATCCCAAAAGCATGTTTTTGCTGGAATTTGTTGGTATCGGCGTGCCGTGCTCCTCGGCTGATTTGATTGTTCTCCACTCGTCGATTGATAGTCGAACTTTCTCCCTTGTTGCGAGGGAGTCTGTGGTTTCTCCTTCTGCTAAGTGATTCGCTCCTCTGTTTATGTTTGCTGGATTAAGCACTAGATTGTTGTTTTCGTCGAGTTCTTCTGAATTGTCTCCTGTGATGGCAAGTATCTGGTATCGATTGTCGAGTTTGATGTTGTAACTTGAGAGGATCGAATTGTCATCTTTAGAAAGTTCTAATCCTGTCTTCCAGGTGTCTGTTGATTGATCTGAGGTGTCGTCGTTGCAGATCATGAGATCTTCGAGTTACACTTCTAAGTCAAAATTCTCCATGGTTTCGTCGCCTCCTGCGATTTTTCCTTCTTCTGCTTCTGCCAAGCTGACCGGCGAGTTCACCTCGCTGGAAGAGCCTTCTGATGATTCCGACATTGCTACTGTCTCGGGCTCACTTGCCGACGGATCCGGTTTCATCGGATCTGAAAGGCGAATCGAACCTAGTGATCCGACGCGAAAGTTTAGACTTTCGATCGTCAAATCCATATCTTGATCTACGCTCCCGAATACTTGCGCGAAACTTGACTGGTGAGGTTGAAAATCGACGGTTTCGAAGGGTATCTGAATTTCGTCGACTTGCGGATTGCTGTTGGCTAAAGGCGAAAAAGCCGTCGAATTCATGATTCCAACGCCCTTCGTCCCCACGGTCGGCACCAATTGACGAGGGGTTAACTCGACAAATATCCTAGATGAAGGACTTAGGATCGGGGAGATAGGGCATCGGATGAACTCGAAGGTAGATTCAGTCAAACGAGGTGGCAATGAAAGTAAACGTGGGTGTAAAACCTGGCTTGCTTTCAATCTGTCCCACACCGTCCCCTCCTGGCCCCTATATATAGATGGCCAGGTCTCGAGGATCGGGTGGGATCCGACACAGATTACAATATTGATATACGACATGAACTCGTATTTCGACTAATATTACAATTGGGCCTAGCTTAACGGGCCTCAGAGGTACTTATCTGACGGGCTCTATTATCTATACCCTTGTCAGTGATAGTAGTATGCGAGTAAAGTAAACAGTGCGAGTAAAGTAAACAGGTGATAGCAATATAATGGAAATAGGACCAGGGTCCACAGTTCACTAGTGATGTCTCTCCATAAGATAAAATAACACATGCTGGGTAAACAAATTACTGTTGGGCAATTGATAGAATAAAGACAACGTGCATATGTCGAGAGGATCACTATGAGATTTACTCTGGGTATTACAATAAGATACATAGACCGCCATCCAACTGCATCTATGACTAATAATCCACTTGTGGCGAATCAATCCGAGAACTCCACAAGTATTAAGTTGCGAATAACAGATAACTGCATTAAGAAAAGTGTGTAATGTAAACAAAGCATATGCCCTTGAGCATATGAATGTTGTTTTCTCCCTAGCGGCAACATCACATCTACAACCTTAGAGGTTTCTGTCACTCCCCCAGATTAAATAGAGACATGAACCCAACTATCGAGCATAAATACCCCCTCTTGGAGTCACTAGTATCTACTCGGCCAAGATAGAGTACAAGATAGAATAAAGACAACATAGAGATAACATAAGATAATATTTAGCACATCAACTCAATCATAACACCAATATTCATCGGATCCCAACAAACACAACATGTAGAATTACATAACGGTGATCTCGATCATGTAAGGCAGCTCACGATATCTAAACATGAAGCGCATGGTGGAGAAGACAACCATCTAGCTACTGCTATGGACCCATAGTCCAAGGTAGACTACTCACTCATCGCGCCGGAGGCAAGCATGGCGATGAAGAAGACCTCCAGTGGCGATTCCCCTCTCCGGCAGGGTGCCGAGAAGAGCTTCTGGACCCTCCCGATCTCGGGTCGACGGCGGCGGCGGATCACGATGTATTCTGGAAAAGTGATCGGGTATTTAGGATTTTCCGGTCGGGGGGTCTTTATAGGCGAAGGGGCATCGTCAGAAGTGGACCAAGGCGCCCACACACATAGGGGGCGCGGCCTAGCCCTGGGCCGCACCGCCCTGTTGTGTGGGCCCCTCGTGGCCCCACTCCGTTTCCTCTTCAGTTCTCTGGAAGCTTCGGTGAATTTCTGGATGTTTGGCTTTTGTTTCGTCCAATTTCGAGAATATTTCCTGTGTAACTTTTCTTAAACACAAAAACAACAGAAAACAGGGAACTGGCACTGTGGCATCTCGTCAATAGGTTAGTTCCGGAAAATGCATAAAAATGCCACAAAGTGTAACGAAACACTAAGCAAATGGTGTAAAAACAAGCATGGAGCATCAAAAATTATAGATACGTTTGAGACGTATCAGCATACCCAAGCTTAAGTCCTGCTCATCCTCGAGTAGGTAAGTGATAACAAAACAAATAATATTTGAGGTGATATGCACCTACACAATCTTGATCATCTATGTAAGCGTTGTGCGCTGGGATCAAAAGAACTTAAAACATGGGCATGAAAGATATAATCTTGATAGAAGCAACTTAGCAACCATGTTATAACATGAAAAAGAACACAAATGAAAGATCATGAAAATGAAACAATGAAAGTCAAACATGTGTTCAAATCATATGGAAAAATATACAAATGGTTTTCAGCTTGTTCTTCATGAGAGAGCAAAACATAAATGCATAGGACACCTTCAAGTTTAAGAGGGCGACTAGATACAAGTAATTTAAGAACAAGTGAAACCAACATCATGAATCAATCAATGAAAACTTTGGGACAATGCACATTATACTCAGAATGACAACTATTCTCTCTTAGACGGTGCATAAAGATAGAAGGTGGTGACTCAACATAAAAAGTAAAAGAAAGGCCCTTCGCAGAGGGAAGCCGTGATTGCAAGTTTTATAAACCTTCAAAAATTATGGTACTTACTAGCTTTGAGCTCTCATTGCTCCCATCATAGGCATCTTGAATGGTTAAAGTTAATGCGAATACACTTATGATGCATATGCTTGACAAATCATAAGTTGAAAACCTCGTGTCCTGTGAAATACGAATACCCAAACCTCATGCTACTCGACTTAGAGTCCCAAGCAAGCTCTTGTCATTGTAAGTATACATGTATCATCGAGAACCGCCAACGGGGTACCTCCGTGCCCGATGACATGGAACAAGCCCACATCAAAATGACAGGACAAATAGACAATGAACACCTCGGCATCTCTTTTATTTACCATTGGTATAGCTTTTTATTATAAGATGCGTCGTCGAATGTTCACTATGGGCATGCTGTAAATTTCCACCATGAATTATGCATGGCTTAGATTAGCGGCCCAGGCGTTTCTCTAACACATATACAAACTCCATGATCCCGCAAGATTCCCAACTTATTTCACATCACGAGTATCCATAAACAAAAGATCATGATATCAACTCAAATGAAAGATTGTGCAATGTTGAAAGCTTGCCCCATGATGGCATGGCTAGGCTAATTTCCAACTTACAACTTGCAAGCATAACAACTCAACATAAGAGAGCCACAATGTCAAAATTTTAAAACGAGAAAAGTAAAGTGTGCCATTGCTACTCGTGTGATGATGACGTGGGAGCAGTAAGTCCTTGTGCGTGGTGATGACCAGCCCGTTGGGAACCCCAAGAGGAAGGTATGATGAGTGTAGCGGCAAGTTTTCCCTCAGTTAAGAAACCAAGGTTTATCGAACAGGAGAAGGTAGACGATGACGACTGAAGGTGTTGTGGAACCTGCACACACACAAACAAATACTTTGTTCCCAACTTGCGATGAGGTTGTCAATCTCACCGGTTTGCTTGAAACAAAGGTTATGAGCGTATCGAGTGGAAAACAGTAGTAATGTGCGAGTAAAGTAAACAGTGCGGGAAAAGTAAACAGGTGATTGCAATATGATTAAAATAGGACCGGGGTCCACAGTTCACTAGTGGTGTCTCTCCATAGATAAAATAACATGCTGGGTAAACAAATTACAGTTGGGCAATTGATAGAATAAAGATAACGTGATATGTCAAGAAGATCACTATGAGATTTACTCTGGGCATTACAACAAAATACATAGACCGCCATCCAACTGCATCTATGACTAATAATCCACCCCCGGGGATATCATCCGAACACCCTAGAAGTATTAAGTTGCGAACAACAGATAATTGCATTAAGCAAAGTGTGTAATGTAAACAAAGCATATGCCCTTGAGCATATGAATGTTGTTTTCTCCCTAGTAGCAACAACACATCTACCACCTTAGAGGTTTCTGTCACTCCCCCATGTGAAATAGAGACATGAACCCACTATCGAGCATAAATACCCCCTCTTGGAGTCACTAGCAACTACTCGGCCAAGATAGCTACTAACAACGGAGAGCATGCAAGATCATAAACAACATAGAGATAACAAAAGATATAATTCAGTACAGCAACTTAATCATAAACAACAATATTCATCGGATCCCAACAAACCAACATCATAGAATTACATAACGGTGATCTCAATCATGTAGGGCAGCTCATGAGATCTAAACATGAAGCACATGGTGGAGAAGACAACCATCTAGCTACTGCTATGGACCCATAGTCCAAGGTAGACTACTCACTCATCACTCCGGAGGCAAGCATGGCGATGAAGAAGACCTCCGGTGGCGATTCCCCTCTCCGGCACGGTGCCGGGAAGAGCTTCTGGACCCTCCCGATCTTCGGGTCGACGGCGGCGGCGGATCGCGATGTATTCTGGAAAACTGATCGGGCCCTTAGGTTTTTCTCGTCGGGGGGTACTTATAGGCGAAGGGGCGATGTCAGAGGTGGAGCCAGGGGCTCTCACACAGGGGTGGCGCGGCTAGGGGCCAGGCCGCGCCGCCCCCTTGTGTGGGGCCCTGGTGGCCCCCCTCCGACACTTCTTCGGATCTCTGGAAGCTTCCGGGTAAAATATGACTTCAGGAACTTGTTTCGTCCAATTCCGAGAATATTTCCTGTGTATCACTTCTGAAACACAAAAACAGCAGAAAACAGGAAACTGGCACTGTGGCACTTCGTTAATAGGTTAGTTCCGGAAAATGTATAAAAATGCCACTAAGTGTAACGAAACAATAGGCAAATGGTGTAAAAACAAGCATGGAGCATCAAAAATTATAGATACGTTTGAGACGTATCAAGCATCCCCAAGCTTAACTCCTGCTCGTCCTCGAGTAGGTAAGTGATAACAAAGAATAATTTTTGAGGTGACATGCACCTACACAATCTTGATCATATATGTAAGCATTGGTGAGCTGGGATCAATAGAACTTAAAACATGGGCATGAAAGATATAATCATGACAATAAGAAACTTAGCAACCATGTTGTAAACATGTAAATGAACACAAACAAAAGATCATGATAATGAAACAATGAAAGTCAAACGTGTGTTCAAATCATAAGGAAAAACGTACAAATGGTTTTCAGCTTGTCCTTCAAAGAGAGCAAAACATAAATGCATAGGACACCTCAAAGTTTAAGAGGGCGACTAGATACAAATAATTTAAGAACAAGTGAAACCAACAATATGAGTCAATCAATGAACTTTGGGACAATGCATATCACACTAAGAATGACAACTATGCTCTCTTAATGGTGCATAAAGAAAGAAGGTGGTGACTCAACATAAAAGTAAAAGAAAGGCCCTTCGCAGAGGGAAGCAGTGATTTAAACATGTGCTAGAGCTTTTCATTTGTAAAACAGAGAGATAAAACTTGATTTTGAGAGGTGGTTGTCTTTGTCGACGACTGGCAATGGGGTTCTTACTATCTTCCATACAAAAATAAAGCAAGTTTTTGAGAGAGAGATTGGCACTCTTGTGCTCTTTTTATAAAACTTGGCACTCCTCCCCACCTTTTCCTTTCACATACCATGGCTAACCGATTCCATCGGGTGCCCACCAACATTCACATTCATTGGAGGAGTGCCTTTTTTCTTTCTTTTTTTCTTTTTTTTTTCTTTTTGGAATAAGCAATATGGAAGATAGCAAATCCGACCACTACGTCCCCATGAGCTGAAAACAGTGTCACAAAACGAGAAGTATTTTGAAGGTTTTTGAAAGGTAGCACACGAAAATTTTACTTTGGAATGGCTTACAAATACCATGCATAGGAATTTATAGGGGACACAATGGCAAACTTGGCTTTTAGGAGTTGGATGCACGAGTAGAGCTCATACTCAGTACAAGGCGAGGGCTAGCAAAAGACTGGGAGCGACCAACTAAGAGAGCAATAATGGCCATAATCATGCAAAGCGACAAAGCGACATTAAAAGAAGCATACGATGGCATCAAAAGTCAAAAACTAAATGATCATGAAGGCTAAAGGCGACTTTGTAAGAGTCTAACATGTGTGAGCATGCGCCAAGTCAACCCAAATAAAGCATCAAGGAGAAAACCAAAATAATGCTTCCATACAATAAAAACAACGCATGATTTTTTCAAAGGCTCATTAAGCAATCTCAGTTATTTGAGACAAGTCATGCTACAGCAAAACCACTAAGCATACTATCAAAAAGACATCAAGCATGACATGAAAAAGCCTAAGCCACAGTCTACACAAGCTCCTTCTTGTACCACTATTTTGCACAAAGCTTTTTCTCTTTCCCAACACCATTTGAAATTTTTATAAACACCTCTTTTGATGAAAACCAATAAAGATCAGAGGCTAAAATACACCTTGATGAAAAGATATGACAAGATCTGAACGCATATCAAGGCGAAAATGAAAACCAAAAGCAGTAGCAGAAAAAGTAGAACACACGATTTTTAATAAGAGTGAAAACTAGAGCGTTCTTTGCAAACGAAAACGAGTACATCTCCTCCAAAGGAAATTTGTTGGGGTCCAACCATTTATTGCAGCAAACAAACAAACTAAACCAACTAAGAAAACTAAAACAACTGACGCTCCAAGAAAAACACATAGTGCATGAAGCAATAAAAATATAGTGTTTTGAAAGGTGACCTGATTTTTGCCGATGAAGAAGGGGTGCCTCGGGGGCATCCCCAAGCTTTGACGCTTGTACTTCTTGGATATTTCTTGGGGTGATGCATGGGCATCCCCAAGCTTGAGCTTTTGTCCATTCTTCAACTCATCTCATCATTCTCCAATCCCTACACTTGAAAACTTCCTTCATACAAAACTAAACACAATTCTATTAGCAACATTAGTGTAAGCATAAAATATATTCCACCTCTTTTAGCTTCAGGTTTCAACCCAAAACCACCACATATAAAGTATATACTACTGTACCAACTTCCACAAGAGTTCCATGATAAAAAAGAACTCAAAAGAAAGCGATAAAGTGGCAAAAACAAATATTGGCAGAAATCTGTCAAAACTGGACAGCTGACAAAGGACGAATTTTTGAGGGATTTTCCGTTGCTCAAATCAAAAAGTGTTCAACTAAGAAAAGTTTGGATATAACCTGGGTCATATGCACAAGAAATCGCAGGTCCAAAAGATAAACAGAGAATTTTCACGAATTTTTACGGTGCAGCACCGAAAACAGTTTCAGGACAGCAACATCCCCAAATCTTTACCTCACTCAAATTAGAGGCTTCTCTTGGCACAAAAACGAAATAAATAAGATAAGAAGCGGTCATTACAGTAATAATGACTTCCAAGACTCAAATAAAAGAAAAAGTACTGAAAAGTAAACAATGGGTTATCTCCCAAGAGTGCTTTTCTTTAACGCCTTTGAGCTAGGCGCAGAAAATTGCGAATCAAGTAATATCAAGTGATGAAGCATTAAGATCAACAGAAGAGGTCTTGTCAGTAAGGCATTGTATTTCATCCACATAAGTTTTTGAATACCCTTGGTGATCATGCTTTGGTACACTATTCTCATCAAAAAGATTTTTAGGACAAATCCAGGCAAAATTGTTTTCGAAAGCATCATTAAATCCCAAAAGCTTGCAAGGTATAGGTATCTCGACCTCCTCATCATTTGTATCAATAACCTTTATAGGTGAACCGAGTTTATTAAAACGTTTAAGAACTTTTCTAGCTTCAATAACTACATCCTTAAATTCTAGGCGCAAGGTTTCCAAGATAAAAGCCTTCTTTTCGGGATCCTCAATTTCATGAAGCTTAAGGAACATATATTGCATAAAAGGATTAAGACTAGCAAACCTAGTTTCCAACATGTCAATTAATATAACAGAAGCAACTTCAATACTAGGAGCAAGCTCAACCCAAGACTTTTCCTCATCTTCCTCATGCATACTAATGTGATTAAAGAACTCCTCAATGTTACTTTTGCCAATAATCGAACCACTACCTACTGAGAGGTCCTCCAGAACGAACTTAGGGAACAGCATGATAAACTAAAGTAAAGAAATAACAACTACCAAGGATTCTAATTTTTTTGGGTTTTTGATATAAAAAGCAGTGCAGGTAAAGTAAAATAAAGTAAAGCAAAACAAATAACAAAGTAAACAATGTGTGTGCGAAGAACTCCTCTCGCAGAAGTCTTCTCTCTTCCCCGGCAACGGCGCCAGAAAAAATGCTGCTACTCGTGTGATGATGACGTGGGAGCAGTAAGTCCTTGTGCGTGGTGATGACCAGCCCGTTGGGAACCCCAAGAGGAAGGTATGATGAGTGTAGCGGCAAGTTTTCCCTCAGTTAAGAAACCAAGGTTTATCGAACAGGAGAAGGGAGACGATGATGACTGAAGGTGTTGTGGAACCTGCACACACACAAACAAATACTTTGTTCCCAACTTGCGATGAGGTTGTCAATCTCACCGGTTTGCTTGAAACAAAGGTTATGAGCGTATCGAGTGGAAAACAGTAGTAATGTGCGAGTAAAGTAAACAGTGCGGGAAAAGTAAACAGGTGATTGCAATATGATTAAAATAGGACCGGGGTCCACAGTTCACTAGTGGTGTCTCTCCATAGATAAAATAACATGCTGGGTAAACAAATTACAGTTGGGCAATTGATAGAATAAAGATAACGTGATATGTCAAGAAGATCACTATGAGATTTACTCTGGGCATTACAACAAAATACATATACCGCCATCCAACTGCATCTATGACTAATAATCCACCCCCGGGGATATCATCCGAACACCCTAGAAGTATTAAGTTGCGAACAACAGATAATTGCATTAAGCAAAGTGTGTAATGTAAACAAAGCATATGCCCTTGAGCATATGAATGTTGTTTTCTCCCTAGTAGCAATAGCACATCTACCACCTTAGAGGTTTCTGTCACTCCCCCAGGTGAAATAGAGACATGAACCCACTATCGAGCATAAATACCCCCTCTTGGAGTCACTAGCAACTACTCGGCCAAGATAGCTACTAACAACGGAGAGCATGCAAGATCATAAACAACATAGAGATAACAAAAGATATAATTCAGTACAACAACTTAATCATAAACACCAATATTCATCGGATCCCAACAAACCAACATCATAGAATTACATAACGGTGATCTCAATCATGTAGGGCAGCTCATGAGATCTAAACATGAAGCACATGGTGGAGAAGACAACCATCTAGCTACTGCTATGGACCCATAGTCCAAGGTAGACTACTCACTCATCGCTCCGGAGGCAAGCATGGCGATGAAGAAGACCTCCGGTGGCGATTCCCCTCTCCGGCAGGGTGCCGGGAAGAGCTTCTAGACCCTCCCGATCTTCGGGTCGACGGCGGCGGCGGATCGCGATGTATTCTGGAAAACTGATCGGGCCCTTAGGTTTTTCTCATCGGGGGGTACTTATAGGCGAAGGGGCGATGTCAGAGGTGGAGCCAGGGGCTCTCACACAGGGGTGGCGCGGCCAGGGGCCATGCCGCGCCGTCCCCTTGTGTGGGGCCCTGGTGGCCCCCCTCCGACACTTCTTCGGATCTCTAGAAGCTTCCGGGTAAAATATGACTTCAGGAACTTGTTTCGTCCAATTCCGAGAATATTTCCCGTGTATCACTTCTGAAACACAAAAACAGCAGAAAACAGGAAACTGGCACTGTGGCACTTCGTTAATAGGTTAGTTCCGGAAAATGTATAAAAATGCCACTAAGTGTAACGAAACAATAGGCAAATGGTGTAAAAACAAGCATGGAGCATCAAAAATTATAGATACGTTTGAGACGTATCAGCCATCAGGTTCGTGAGAGCTTTACTGACCAATTTTCGCATAACACCAAAAAGAGTTTAATTTGAAGGATAGATAAAAGCAAGTCAAATGTACTTGGAATAACAAATTGCTAATAGGTATGTATGGTGGACACATTGGAACAACTTGGTTTTTAGGAGTTGGATGCACGAGTAGAGCTCATACTCAGTACAAAATGAGGGCTATCAAAAGACTGGGAGCGACTAACTAAGAGAGCAATAACGGCCGTAATCATGCATAGCGACAAAGCAACATTAAAATAAGCATAAGATGGCATCAAAAGTCAAAAACTAAATGATCATAGAGGCTTATGGCGACTTTGTATGAGTCAAACATGTGTGAGCATGCGCCAAGTCAACCCAAATAAAGCATCAAAGGAGAAAACCAAAATAATGCTTCCAAATAATTAAAACAACGCATGATTTTTTCAAAGGCTCATTAAGCAATCTCAGTCATTTGAGACAAGTCATGCTACAGAAAAACCACTAAGCATACTATCAAAAATACATCAAGCATGACATGCAAAAGCCTAGGCCGCAGTCTACACAAGCTCCTTCTTGTACCACTTTTTTTGCATAAAGCTTTTTCTCTTTTCCAACACCATTCAAACTTTTTTGAAACAACTCTTTTGATGAAAACCAACATGGACCAGAGGTCAAAATACACCTTGATAAAAAGATATAACAAGATCAGAACAAAAATCAAGGCGAAAATCGAAAGCTAAACGCAGTTCTATAAAAAGAGAACACTCGTTGAAACGACAAGAGTAAAAAACAGAGTGTTCTTGGCAAATGAAAAGCAAGGCAACTTCTCCAATAGAAATTTGTTGGGGTCCAACCATTTATTTCAGCAAACAGAACTAAACAAAACTGAAAACTAAAAAAAACTGGCGTTCCAAGAAAAAAGGCATAATGCATGAAGCAATAAAAATATAGTGTGTTGAAAGGTGACCTGATTTTTGCCGATGAAGAAGGGGTGCCTCAGGGGCATCCCCAAGCTTTGACGCTTGTACCTCTTGGACATTTCTTGAGGTGACATGGGCATACCCAAGCTTGAGCTTTTGTCCATTCTTCAACTCATCTCATCATTCTCCAATCCCTACACTTGAAAATTTCCTTCATACAAAACTAAACACAAATCTATTAGCAACATTAATGTAAGCATAACATTGAATCAACCCTTTTTGCTTCAGGTTTCAACTCAACACCACCACATATAAAGCATATACTACTGTAGCAACTTCCCCAAAAGTTCCGTGATCAAAAGAACTCAAAAAGAAAGCGATCGAGCGGCAAACACAAATAATGGCAGAAATCTGTCAAAACAGAACAGCTCACAAAGGTCGAATTTTTAGAGGGTTTTCTGCTGCTCAAATATAAAAGTGTATAACTAATGAAAGTTTGGATATAACCTGGGGCATATGCACAAGAAATCGCAGGTCCAAAAGATATTCTGAGAATGTTCACGAATTTTTACGGTGCAGCACCAAAAACTGTTTCAGGACATCAACATCCCCAAATCTTACCTCACTCAAATTAGAGGCTTCTCTTGGCACAAAAACGAAATAAAAAGGATAAGGAGAGGTTATTACAGTAGTAATAACTTCCAAGACTCAAATAAAAGAAAAAGAACTGAAAGTAGAAACATTGGGTTATCTCCCAAGAGTGCTTTTCTTTAACGCCTTTGAGCTAGGCGTAGAAAATGCGAATCAAGTAATATCAAGTGATGAAGCATCAAGCTCATAATTTGCTCTAAGAATTGAGTCAAAAAGCAATTTCTTTCTCTTTCTAGGGAAGTGTTCCATACCTTTCTTGAGTGGGAATTGATATTTTATGGTGCCTTCCCTCATATCAATGATGGCACCTACAGTTCGAAGAAAGGGTCTTCCCAAAATAATAGGACATGAAGCATTGCATTCAACATCCATGACAAGAAAATCAACGGGAACAAGGTTATTGTTAACCATAATAAGAACATCATTAATCCTTCCCAAAGGTTTCTTCTTAGCAACATCAGCAATAGGAACATCATAATAGCACTTTTCAAGCGGTGGTAAATCAAGCATGTCATAAATTTTTCTAGGCATAATAGAAATACTAGCACCTAGATCACATAAAGCATGGCAATCAAAACCATTAACATGCATATCAATGATGGGTTCCCAACCATCTTCTAATTTCTTGGGAATAGAGGCTTTTTGCTTCAACTTTTCATCCCTAATTTTCATGAGAGCATTGGTAATATGCTTAGTAAAAGCAACATTTAAAGAACTAGCATTGGGAGTCAAAGCAAGCTTTTGCAAGAACAAAATAACATCAGATATATTGCAGCCATTAATATCAAAATCATTAAAGGAAATAGAGCTATCATCTCCTACACTCCGAAAAATTTCAGCACTCTTTTGAGAAAAAGTTTTTGCTGTTTTAGGCTTTTTAACACTAGGAGTAGGAGTTTTCTCTACACCAATCAAAGTAAGAGGATTGCTATCATTTGGAGAAATATCATTAGAGGTAGTAATGGTACATACCTTCATCTTTCTAGCCATCTCATCTTCTCTTCCCCACCCGGCATGCAATTCTGCTGGCATCCTAACATTTTCATCAATTCTAACTTGGATAGCATTAGCATTGGCAAAAGGATTGTTATCTTTCACATCATTAGGAAACACTTTTAGTTTCAGAAGTTCAACATCATGAGCAAGGCTATCAACTTTAGAAGCAAGAATATCAATTTTGCCTAACTTTTCCTCAACAGACTTGTTAAAAGCATTTTGCTTACCGATGAAGTCCTTGAGCATTACCTCAAGCTCGGAGGGTGCGGCCCTAGTGTTGTTGGAGGAATTACCATATGAGTTACCATAACCATTACCATTGGTAGAAGGATACGGCCTATAATTGTTACTAGCAAAATTGTTCCTATAAGCATTGTTGTTAAAATTATTATTTCTAATGAAATTTACATCAACATGCTCTTCTTGAGCAACCAAAGAGGCCAAAGGAACATTATTAGGATCAACATGAGTCCTATCATTAGAAAGCATAAGCATAATAGCATCAATCTTATCACTCAAGGAAGAGGTTTCCTCAACAGAATTTACCTTCTTACCTTGTGGAGCTCTCTCGGTGTGCCATTCAGAGTAATTTACCATCATATTGTCAAGAAGCTTTGTTGTGGCGCCCAAGGTAAGGGACATAAAAGTGCCTCCAGCAGCTGAATCCAATAGGTTCCTTGAAGAAAAATTCAGTCCTGCATAAAAAGTTTGGACAATCATCCAAGTAGTCAGTCCATGAGTGGGGAAATTCTTTATCATAGATTTCATTCTTTCCCAAGGTTGAGCAACATGCTCATTATCAAACTGACTAAACTTCATAATATTGCTACGCAAAGCTATAATCTTAGCAGGAGGATAGTATCTACCAATAAAAGCATCCTTACACTTAGCCCATGAATCAATACTATTTTTAGGTAAAGATAGCAACCAATCCTTAGCTTTTCCTCTCAAAGAAAAAGGAAACAACATAAGCTTAATAATATCACTCTCTACATCCTTATATTTCTGCATCTCACATAGCTCAACAAAATTGTTGAGATGAGCTGCAGCATCATCAGTACTAGCACCAGAAAATTGCTCTTTCATAACAAGATTCAACAAAGCAGGCTTAATCTCATAAAAATCAGCAGCAGGAGCAGGTGGCGCAATAGGAGTGCAAATAAAATCACTATTATTAGTGCTAGTAAAATCACACAACTTGGTGTTCTCATGAGTACCCATTCTAGCAAAGCTAAAAGCAGACAAGTAAAAACAACTATAAGGAAACTATTTTTTTTGTGTTTTTGATAAAACGATGCAAGTAAAAATAAAGTCAAGCAAAACTTAAAACAAAGTAAAGGATGTGCGTGCAAAACTCCCCTTGCAGAAGTCCTCTTTTTCCCCGGCAACGGCGCCAGAAAAAGTCTTGATTGCTATAGATGACACGGTGATGATGAAGTAAATGACCGGCCAGTTGGGAAACCCCAAGAGGAAGGTATGATGAATATAGCAACAAGTTTTTCCCTCAGTAAGAAACCAAGGTTTGTCGATCCAATAGGAAAAAGCCAAACTCAAGAAGGTGATGCTTGCTAGCCTAGTGACACTCCAACAAGGGCGCCGTTAATGATTTCTTGTTAGCGCGTCTTCAACTAGTAGCAACGTGGAACCTGCACACAACACAACCAAATACTTTGTTCCCAACTTACGATGAGGTTGTCAATCTCACCGGTTTGCTTGAAACAAAGGGTATGAGCGTATCGAGTGGAAAGTGATAGTAGTATGCGAGTAAAGTAAACAGTGCGAGTAAAGTAAACAGGTGATAGCAATATAATGGAAATAGGACCGGGGTCCACAGTTCACTAGTGGTGTCTCTCCATAAGATAAAATAACACATGCTGGGTAAACAAATTACAGTTGGGCAATTGATAGAATAAAGATAACGTGCATATGTCGAGAGGATCACTATGAGATTTACTCTGGGCATTACAACAAGATACATAGACCGCCATCCAACTGCATCTATGACTAATAATCCACTTGTGGTGAATCAATCCGAGAACTCCATAAGTATTAAGTTGCGAACAACAGATAACTGCATTAAGCAAAGTGTGTAATGTAAGCAAAGCATATGCCCTTGAGCATATGAATGTTGTTTTCTCCCTAGCGGCAACAGCACATCTACAACCTTAGAGGTTTCTATCACTCCCCCAGATTAAATAGAGGCATGAACCCAACTATTGAGCATAAATACTCCATCTTGGAGTCACTAGTATCTACTCGGCCAAGATAGCTACTAACAATGGAGAGCATGCAAGATCATAAACAACATAGAGATAACATAAGATAATATTCAGCACATCAACTCAATCATAATACCAATATTCATCGGATCCCAACAAACTCAACATGTAGAATTACATAACGGTGATCTCGATCATGTAAGGCAGCTCACGAGATCTAAACATGAAGCACATGGTGGAGAAGACAACCATCTAGCTACTGCTATGGACCAATAGTCCAAGGTAGACTACTCACTCATCACGCCGGAGGCAAGCATGGCGATGAAGAAGACCTCCGGTGGCGATTCCCCTCTCCGGCAGGGTGCCGGGAAGATCTTCTGGACCCTCCCGATCTCGGGTCGACGGCGGCGATGGATCGCGATGTATTCTGGAAAAGTGATCGGGTATTTAGGTTTTTCCCGTCGAGGGGTCTTTATAGGCGAAGGGGCATCGTCAGAAGTGGACCGAGGCGGCCACACACATAGGGGGCGCGGCCTAGCCCTAGGCCGCGCCGCCCTGTTGTGTGGGCCCCTCGTGGCCCCACTCCGTCTCCTCTTCGGTTCTCTCGAAGGTTCGGTGAATTTCTGGATCTTTGGCTTTTGTTTCGTCCAATTCCGAGAATATTTCCTGTGTAACTTTTCTGAAACACAAAAACAGCAGAAAACAGGGAACTGGCAGTGTGGCATCTCGTTAATAGGTTAGTTCCGGAAAATGCATAAAAATGCCACAAAGTGTAACGAAACACTAAGCAAATGGTGTAAAAACAAGCATGGAGCATCAAAACTTATAGATACGTTTGAGACGTATCAGCATTCCCAAGCTTAACTCCTACTCGTCCTCGAGTAGGTAAGTGATAACAAAACAAATAATTTTTGAGGTAACATGCACCTACACAATCTTGATCATCTATGTAAGCGTTGTGCGCTGGGATTAAAAGAACTTAAAACGTGGGCATGAAAGATATAATCTTGGTAGAAGCAACTTAGCAACCATGTCATAACATGAAAAAGAACAAAAATGAAAGATCATGAAAACGAAACAATGAAAGTCAAACGTGTGTTCAAATCATATGGAAAAACATACAAATGGTTTTCAGCTTGTCCTTCATGAGAGACCAAAACATAAATGCATAGGACACCTTCAAGTTTAAGAGGGCGACTAGAAATAAGTAATTTAAGAACAAGTGAAACCAACATCATGAATCAATCAATGAAAACTTTGGGACAATGCACATTATACTCAGAATGACAACTATGCTCTCTTAGATGGTGCATAAAGATAGAAGGTGGTGACTCAACATAAAAAGTAAAAGAAAGGCCCTTCGCAGAGGGAAGCAGTGACTGCAAGTTTTATAAATCTTCAAAAATTATGGTACTTACTAGCTTTGAGCTCTCATTGCCCCCATCATAGGCATCTTGAATGGTTAAAGTTAATGCGAATACACTAATGATGCATATGCTTGACAAATCATAAGTTGAAAACCTCATGTCCCGTGAAATACGAATACCCAAACCTCATGCTACTCGACTTAGAGTCCCAAGCAAGCTCTTGTCATTGTAAGTATACATGTATCATCGAGAACCGCCAACGGGGTACCTCCGTGCCCGATGGCATGGAACAAGCCCACATCAAAATGACAGGACAAACAGACAATGAACACCTCGGCATCTCTTTTATTTACCATTGGTATAGCTTTTTATTGTGAGATGTGTCGTCGAATGTTCACTATGGGCATGATGTAAATTTCCACCATGAATTATGCATGGCTTAGATTAGCGGCCCAGGCGTTTCTCTAACACATATACAAACTCCATGATCCCGCAAGATTCCCAACTTATTTCACATCGCGAGTATCCATAAACAAAAGATCACGATATCAACTCAAATGAAAGATAGTGCAATGTTGAAAGCTTGCCCCATGACGGCATAGCTGGGCTAATTTCCAACTTACAACTTGCAAGCATAACAACTCAACATAAGAGAGCCACAATGTCAAAATTTTAAAACGAGAAAAGTAAAGTGTGCCATCAAGTTCGTGAGAGCTTTACTGACCAATTTTCGCATAACACCAAAAAGAGTTTAATTTGAAGGATAGATAAAAGCAAGTCAAATGTACTTGGAATAACAAATTGCTAATAGGTATGTATGGTGGACACATTGGAACAACTTGGTTTTTAGGAGTTGGATGCATGAGTAGAGCTCATACTCAGTACAAAATGAGGGCTAGCAAAAGACTGGGAGCGACCAACTAAGAGAGCAATAACGACCATAATCATGCATAGCGACAAAGCAACATTAAAAGAAGCATAAGATGGCATCAAAAGTCAAAAACTAAATGATCATAGAGGCTTATGGCGACTTTGTATGAGTCAAACATGTGTGAGCATGCGCCAAGTCAACCCAAATAAAGCATCAAAGGAGAAAACCAAAATAATGCTTCCAAATAATTAAAACAACGCATGATTTTTTCAAAGGCTCATTAAGCAATCTCAGTCATTTGAGACAAGTCATGCTACAGTAAAACCACTAAGCATACTATCAAAAAGACATCAAGCACGACATGCAAAAGCCTAGGCCGTAGTCTACACAAGCTCCTTCTTGTACCACTTTTTTTTGCATAAAGCTTTTTCTCTTTTCCAACACAATTCAAACTTTTTTGAAACAACTCTTTTGATGAAAACCAACATGGACCAGAGGTCAAAATACACCTTGATAAAAAGATATAACAAGATCTGAACAAAAATCAAGGTGAAAATCGAAAGCTAAACGCAGTTCTAGAAAAAGAGAACACTCGTTGAAACGATAAGAGTAAAAAACGGAGTGTTCTTGGCAAATGAAAAGCAAGGCAACTTCTCCAAAATAAATTTGTTGGGGTCCAACCATTTATTGCAGCAAACAAAACTAAACAAAACTGAAAACTAAAAACAACTGACGCTCCAAGAAAAACGCATAATGCATGAAGCAATAAAAATATAGTGTGTTGAAAGGTGACCTGATTTTTGCCGATGAAGAAGGGGTGCCTCGGGGGCATCCCCAAGCTTTGACGCTTGTACCTCTTGGATATTTCTTGGGGTGACATGGGCATCCCCAAGCTTGAGCTTTTGTCCATTCTTAAACTCATCTCATCATTCTCCATTCCCTACACTTGAAAACTTCCTTCATACAAAACTAAACACAAATCTATTAGCAACATTAATGTAAGCATAACATTGAATCAACCCTTTTTGCTTCAGGTTTCAACTCAAAACCACCACATGTAAAGCATATACTACTGTAGCAACTTCCCCAAAATTTCCGTGATCAAAAGAACTCAAAAAGAAAGCGATCGAGCGGCAAACACAAATAATGGCAGAAATCTGTCAAAACAGAACAGCTGACAAAGGTCGAATTTTTAGAGGGTTTTCTGTTGCTCCAATCTAAGAGTGTATAACTAATGAAAGTTTGGATATAACCTGGGGCATATGCACAAGAAATCGCAGGTCCAAAAGATATTCTGAGAATTTTCACGAATTTTTACGGTGCAGCACCGAAAACTGTTTCAGGACAGCAACATCCCCAAATCTTACCTCACTCAAATTAGAGGCTTCTCTTGGCACAAAAACGAAATAAAAAGGATAAGGAGAGGTTATTACAGTAGTAATAACTTCCAAGACTCAAATAAAAGAAAAAGAACTGAAAGTAGAAACATTGGGTTATCTCCCAAGAGTGCTTTTCTTTAACGCCTTTGAGCTAGGCGTAGAAAATGCGAATCAAGTAATATCAAGTGATGAAGCATCAAGCTCATAATTTGCTCTAAGAATTGAGTCAAAAAGAAATTTATTTCTCTTGATAGGGAAGTGTTCCATACCTTTATTTAGTGGGAATTGATATTTTATGGTGCCTTCCCTCATATCAATGATGGCACCTACAGTTCGAAGAAAGGGTCTTCCCAAAATAATAGGACATGAAGCATTGCATTCAACATCCGTGACAAGAAAATCAACGGGAACAAGGTTATTGTTAACCATAATAAGAACATCATTAATCCTTCCCAAAGGTTTCTTCTTAGCAACATCAGCAATAGGAACATCATAATAGCACTTTTCAAGCGGTGGTAAATCAAGCATGTCATAAATTTTTCTAGGCATAATAGAAATACTAGCACCTAGATCACATAAAGCATGGCAATCAAAACCATTAACATGCATATCAATGATGGGTTCCCAATCATCTTCTAATTTCTTGGGAATAGAGGCTTTTTGCTTCAACTTTTCATCCCTAATTTTCATGAGAGCATTGGTAATATGCTTAGTAAAAGCAACATTTAAAGAACTAGCATTGGGAGTCAAAGCAAGCTTTTGCAAGAACAAAATAAATTTAGATATATTGCAGCCATCAATATCAAAATCATTAAAGGAAATAGAGCTATCATCTCCTACACTCCGAAAAATTTCAGCACTCTTTTGAGAAAAAGTTTTTGCTGTTTTAGGCTTTTTAACACTAGGAGTAGGAGTTTTCTCTACACCAATCAAAGTAAGAGGATTGCTAGCATTTGGAGAAACATCATTAGAGGTAGTAATGGTACATACCTTCATCTTTCTAGCCATCTCATCTTCTCTTCCCCACCCGGCATGCAATTCTGCTAGCATCCTAACATTTTCATCAATTCTAACTTGGATAGCATTACCAGTGGCAAAAGGATTGTTATCTTTCACATCATTAGGAAACACTTTTAGTTTCAGAAGTTCAACATCATGAGCAAGGCTATCAACTTTAGAAGCAAGAATATCAATTTTGCCTAACTTTTCCTCAACAGACTTGTTAAAAGCATTTTGCTTACCAATGAAGTCCTTGAGCATTACCTCAAGCTCGGAGGGTGCGGCCCTAGTGTTGTTGGAGGAATTACCATAAGAGTTACCATAACCATTACCATTGGTAGAAGGATACGGCCTATAATTGTTACTAGCAAAATTGTTCCTATAAGCATTGTTGTTAAAATTATTATTTCTAATGAAATTTACATCAACATGCTCTTCTTGAGCAACCAAAGAGGCCAAAGGAACAGTATTAGGATCAACATGAGTCCTATCATTAGAAAGCATAAGCATAATAGCATCAATCTTATCACTCAAGGAAGAGGTTTCCTCAACAGAATTTACCTTCTTACCTTGTGGAGCTCTCTCGGTGTGCCATTCAGAGTAATTTACCATCATATTGTCGAGAAGCTTTGTTGCGACGCCCAAGGTAAGGGACATAAAAGTGCCTCCAGCAGCTGAATCCAATAGGTTCCTTGAAGAAAAATTCAGTCCTGCATAAAAAGTTTGGACAATCATCCAAGTAGTCAGTCCATGAGTGGGGAAATTCTTTATCATAGATTTCATTCTTTCCCAAGGTTGAGCAACATGCTCATTATCAAACTGACTAAACTTCATAATATTGCTACGCAAAGCTATAATCTTAGCAGGAGGATAGTATCTACCAATAAAAGCATCCTTACACTTAGCCCATGAATCAATACTATTTTTAGGTAAAGATAGCAACCAATCCTTAGCTTTTCCTCTCAAAGAAAAAGGAAACAACATAAGCTTAATAATATCACTCTCTACATCCTTATATTTCTGCATCTCACATAGCTCAACAAGGTTGTTGAGATGAGCTACAGCATCATCAGTACTAGCACCAGAAAATTGCTCTTTCATAACAAGATTCAACAAAGCAGGCTTAATCTCATAAAAATCAGCAGCAGGAGCAGGTGGCGCAATAGGAGTGCACATAAAATCACTATTATTAGTGCTAGTAAAATCACACAACTTGGTGTTCTCATGAGTACCCATTCTAGCAAAGCTAAAAGCAGACAAGTAAAAACAACTATAAGGAAACTATTTTTTTTTGTGTTTTTGATAAAACAATGCAAGTAAAAATAAAGTAAAGCAAAACTTAAAACAAAGTAAAGGATGTGCATGCGAAACTCCCCTTGCAGAAGTCTTCTTTTTCCCTGGCAACAGTGCCAGAAAAAGTCTTGATTGCTATAGATGGCACGGTGATGATGAAGTAAATGACCGGCCAGTTGGAAAACCCCAAGAGGAAGGTATGATGAATATACCAGCAAGTTTTTCCCTCAGTAAGAAACCAAGGTTTGTCAATCCAATAGGAAAAAGCCAAACTCAAGAAGGTGATGCTTGCTAGCCTAGTGACACTCCAACAAGGGCGCCGTTAACGATTTCTTGTTAGCGTGTCTTCAACTAGTAGCAACGCGGAACCTGCACACAACACAACCAAATACTTTGTTCCCAACTTACGATAAGGTTGTCAATCTCACCAGTTTGCTTGAAACAAAGGGTATGAGCGTATCGAGTGGAAAGTGATAGTAGTATGCGAGTAAAGTAAACAGTGCGAGTAAAGTAAACAAGTGATAGCAATATAATGGAAATAGGACCGGGGTCCACAGTTCACTAGTGGTGTCTCTCCATAAGATAAAATAACACATGCTAGGTAAACAAATTACAATTGGGTAATTGATAGAATAAAGATAACGTGCATATGTCGAGAGGATCACTATGAGATTTACTTTGGGCATTACAACAAGATACATAGACCGCCATCCAACTGCATCTATGACTAATAATCCACTTGTGGCGAATCAATCCGAGAACTCCACAAGTATTAAGTTGCGAACAACAGATAACTGCATTAAGCAAAGTGTGTAATGTAAACAAAGCATATGCCCTTGAGCATATGAATGTTGTTTTCTCCCTAGCGGCAACAGCACATCTACAACCTTAGAGGTTTCTGTCACTCCCCCGGATTAAATAGAGGCATGAACCCAACTATCGAGCATAAATAGCCCCTCTTGGAGTCACTAGTATCTACTCGGCCAAGATAGCTACTAACAACGGAGAGCATGCAAGATCATAAACAACATAGAGATAACATAAGATAATATTCAGCACATCAACTCAATCATAACACCAATATTCATCGGATCCCAACAAACACAACATGTAGAATTACATAACGGTGATCTCGATCATGTAAGGCAGCTCACGAGATCTAAACATGAAGCACATGGTGGAGAAGACAACCATCTAGCTACTGCTATGGACCCATAGTACAAGGTAGACTACTCACTCATCGCGCCGGAGGCAAGCATGGCGATGAAGAAGACCTCCGGTGGCGATTCCCCTCTCCGGCAGGGTGCCAGGAAGAGCTTCTGGACCCTCCTGATCTCGGGTCGTTGGCGGCGGCGGATCGCGATGTATTCTGGAAAAGTGATCGGGTATTTAGGTTTTCCCATCGGGGGGTCTTTATAGGCGAAGGGGCATCGTCAGAAGTGGACCAAGGCAGCCACACACATAGGGGGTGCGGCCTAGCCCTGGGCCGCGCCGCCCTATTGTGTGGGCCCCTCGTGGCCCCACTCTATCTCCTCTTCGGTTCTCTGGAAGCTTCGGTGAATTTCTGGATGTTTGGCTTTTGTTTCGTCCAATTCCGAGAATATTTCCTATGAAACTTTTCTGAAACACAAAAACAGCAGAAAACAGGGAACTAGCACTGTGGCATCTCGTTAATAGGTTAGTTCCAGAAAATGCTTAAAAATGCCACAAAGTGTAACGAAACACTAAGCAAATGGTGTAAAAACAAGCATGGAGCATAAAAAATTATAGATACGTTTGAGACGTATCAATGATCCCAATGAAGCCCAGCTCGATGACGGTGACGATGGCGACAATTTCCCCCCTCCGGGAAGGAATTTCCCCAATAGATTTCTGCCTGCCGGAGAGCTTTCTCTCTTTGTGTGTTTTCCGCCCCGCAGAGTCGGCAGAGTCTTTCTGCGATCCCCCCAGTCTTAGGTTTTCGGGGAGACGATATACGCGAAGGGGCACTGGCAGAGGTGGGCCAGGGCGGCCACACCACCTGGCGGCGCGGCTAGGGTTGGCCCGCGCCAGGGGGTGGTGTGGGCCCCTGGTTGCTCACCTCAGCCTCTCCTTCTAGCTACTTCCATCTTCTGACAAAATAGGAACTTCTGGGTATTTTCTTGGAATTGCTGATCTTTAGAAATATTGTATCTTGACAGTCCTTTTTCCAGCAGAATCCTGACTCCGGCAGTGAATTCTCCAATAATCATCAAACATGCAAAATAGAGGAAATAACATAAGTATCATCTCTAAATATGAAATATATCAATGAATAACAGTAAATTATGAAATAAAATAGTGATGCGGAATGGACATATCAGTGCTTCCTGATCTCTAAGCTTCCACTTCTCGCTATGCTCAAGTAGCTTATAGAAATGTTGAAGTGTGAATCAAGAGTGATGCTATCCCATGCCCGGATTAAAGCTTCGTCTTCCACCTCGGTGTAGTTTGCCGTCCTTCTTGTAATGTGATATTTTTTGCTTGCGGCATCTTCATATGTGCCGGCATCCACCTCTTCCAAGTCATCCTCACCTCCCTCCTCCCCCACATCCTCGGCATCATCAATTCCAATGTGCCCATTCTCATAGTCACCAAGCGGTTCTTTGTCAATGTCGATGGATGCATTGTTGAGCATGCCAACTACGGAATCCGGCTATTGGCTACACCGCAAAACCAACAAACAATCAAATTCACCGCAAATGAGCTCATTTTACCAAGAAGAAAACAAGAAAACAATCAATCGCACCTCTCCGGCATTTCATCGAACACCTCACGGGTGTGTCCAACGCCGGCCACGGGTGCTGCTGTGGCGGCCGCATTGATTGCCGTGAGTGAAGCCTTCTTCACCGTCGGAAGCTTTGCCGCCGGTTTCTTCGTATGTTGCTTGGGAATGGGGGCGTCTTGGCAACCGAGCGCATCGGCGGAGTGGATGGCGTGCCGACGGCCGGTCCAACCTGCCCTGCCGCTGCCGGCTACCCATGCCCGATGACGTGAGTGCCCATTCTCTTCCGCTTCGAACCCGCGATGGCGCTGGTGACGGTGCCACCGCCCACGGCCACGTAACTACCGTCAGCCCTAGATGCGATGGCGGCGGAAGGGGCTAAATTGGCGGTCGCGGTGTGCTGTACGACCATCGGAGGCTACGGGGAAGCGATCGCTGCTTCCGCGGCGGCGGAATCGGACGGCACCGGTCGGGGAGAGGAAATCTAGCTGCGGGGTGATACGTCTCTAACGTATCTATAATTTTTGATGCTCCATGCTTGTTTTTACACCATTTGCTTAGTGTTTCGTTACACTTCGTGGCGTTTTTATGCATTTTCCGGAACTAACCTATTAACGAGATGCCACAGTGCCAGTTCCCTGTTTTCTGCTGTTTTTGTGTTTCAGAAAAGTTACACAGGAAATATTCTCGTAATTGGACAAAACAAAAGCCAAACATCCAGAAATTCACCGAAGCTTCCAGAGAACCAAAGAGGAGACAGAGTGGGGCCACGAGGGGCCCACACAACAGGGCGGCGCAGCCCAGGGCTAGGCCGCGCCCCCTATGTGTGTGGCCGCCTCGGTCCACTTCTGACGATGCCCCTTTGCCTATAAAGACCCCCCGACGGGAAAAACCTAAATAACCCGATAACTTTTCCAGAATACATCGCGATCCGCTGCCGCCATCGACCCGAGATCGGGAGGGTCCAGAAGCTCTTCCCGGCACCCTGCCGGAGAGGGGAATCGCCACCGGAGGTCTTCTTCATCGCCATGCTTGCCTCCGGCGCGATGAGTGAGTAGTCTACCTTGGACTATGGGTCCATAGCAGTAGCTAGATGGTTGTCTTCTCCACCATGTGCTTCATGTTTAGATCTCGTGAGCTACCTTATATGATCGAGATCACCGTTATGTAATTCTACATGTTGTGTTTGTTGGGATTCGATGAATATTGGTGTTATGATTGAGTTGATGTGCTGAATATTATCTTATGTTATCTCTATGTTGTTTATGATCTTGCATGCTCTCTATTGTTAGTAGCTATCTTGGCCGAGTAGATACTAGTGACTCCAAGAGGGGGTATTTATGCTCGATAGTTGGGTTCATGCCTCTATTTAATCTGGGGGAGTGACAAAAACCTCTAAGGTTGTAGATGTGCTGTTGCCACTAGGGAGAAAACAACATTCATATGCTCAAGGGCATATGCTTTGTTTACATTACACACTTTGCTTAATGTAGTTATCTGTTGTTCGCAACTTAATACTTGTGGAGTTCTCGGATTGATTCGCCACAAGTGGATTATTAGTCATAGAAGCAGTTGGATGGCGGTCTATGTATCTTGTTGTAATGCCCAGAGTAAATCTCATAGTGATCCTCTCGACATATGCACGTTGTCTTTATTCTATCAATTGCCCAACTGTAATTTGTTTACCCAGCATGTGTTATTTTATCTTATGGAGAGACACCACTAGTGAACCGTGGACCCCGGTCCTATTTCCATTATATTGTTATCACCTATTTACTTTACTCACACTGTTTACTTTACTCGCATACTACTATCACTTTCCACTCGATACGCTCATACCCTTTGTTTCAAGCAAACCGGTGAGATTGACAACCTCATCGTAAGTTGGGAACAAAGTATTTGGTTGTGTTGTGTGCAGGTTCCACGTTGCTACTAGTTGAAGACGCGCTAACAAGAAATCGTTAACGGCGCCCTTGTTGGAGTGTCACTAGGCTTGCAAGCATCACCTTCTTGAGTTTGGCTTTTTCCTATTAGATCGACAAACCTTGGTTTCTTACTGAGGGAAAACCTTGCTGCTATATTCATCATACCTTCCTCTTGGGGTTTCCCAACTGGCCGGTCATTTACTTCATCATCACCGTGCCATCTATAGCAATCAAGACTTTTTCTGGCGCCGTTGCCGGGGAAAAAGAAGACTTCTGCAAGGGGAGTTTCGCACGCACATCCTTTACT